>JAESIW010000207.1:807173-1049830 GCA_016802295.1 Brachionus rotundiformis
GAAGGATTGTGTTAGTAAGAAAACTCCATGATAGCAGTGGCCTGAACAAAAAAATTCACTTATCAAATTCTTTTCAAAATATTCTTATTCATTCGAATTGGTATTAAACATTGGAATTTTTTTGACCAAATATTGATTATTTAGTCACATGTATATTCTTTTTTTAAAAAATTGAATTTAATAAAATTAAATGTTTTGATTTTTATAAAGACAAATGTTTATATCATAAAATATAAATCTCTTGATTAATTATTACCATATTTGGCAATTAAGAGCCAGATTTGTCTAATCTATCCAAAGCATAATTATATCAAATAATAACACCTTCTGAAATTTGATATTCTTTACATTATTTTGATGGTTATTTTAGACAGTAGAAGCAATCACCTTCTGGTTCATATGATTTTAAGTATTTTGATTAATATTGATTTTTAGAATTTTATAATTTTAGACAAGTATTTTGATTTAAAATTTTAATTTATTGAAAATAAAACTTGCTCTTTTTCAAAAAGATTGATGTCAGTTAATTGTTCTCAAATATAAATCTAGGTCCAAGATAAAAAAATACATCCGGCTCAATCAATGACGTAAATTGTTGCTTAAAATGTATTTTCCTTGAAGATGTACTTCAAGTATAGATTTATATTGACGTCGAATACTTAAAATTGAAAATTAAATAAAGATAGTACAGTAAAAATCGATTCGAGGATGTTTGGCAATTAATTAGATAAAGTAGGTTGGAAAAATGCTCCTAAGAAATGAAATGACTTGTAAAATATTTTCACAAGAACTGTAAGTTGAACATAAATGGCTTAGGAAATGCATCAGCTAGATTTATTAGGCAAAAAGGTTTTCTTTAAACTAAAAAAATTAAGTATATACCTATGTTTCTAATTAAAAAAAAATCTTTGATAGTTAGTATTAATATTTTTTTCTATTAATGAACTTATTTGCTTTTTAAAATATAGACAAAATTTTTTTAATTAATAAAGACTAAATTTATTATATAAGATTACTTTTTATAAAACTAAATCTGCGAAAATTAAATTTAATTATATTTGACAATTAAAAATTTATTGAAAAATTATTATGAATTTTTTTAAAACAATGTAAAACTCAAATTATAATATTTTTTCACATAGACACTAGACTAGTCAAATGAGACGCAATAAAACTCATCTTTTTCTATTATCTTATCTTATCAGAGAAATTCATTTTTTCGCTTTATAAATGTTGAATAATGAATTAAACATTTGAATGAAAATTTAAAAAGAAATTCTCAAAAAATTTAATTTATTTCTTATTTACTACTTAAATAAAAATAACTAAATTAAACTAATTCGGGACCTGGCCGTGGCAACGTTAATAAATTTAAGCTGTTTACCTACTTTTTGGCAGCTTTTGAAATTCTTATTTAATTTTTTTTAAAAAACGACTGACTCGTGGCCAAACCACCGAGCAGCAAAAGATTTTTATTTTTATTTTCAGATCTTAAATTTGAAAATTCTGCTCATGGATTTAAAATTTCTGTCTATAGAATTAATATATCTACAAATGATAAACTTTATTAACCTTAAAACGAAGATATATTTTCTAACCTTAAAACTTTAATCAAAACTCTATGTAAATACATGACGCTTTATTTTACAGTGTATCGTGACGTGGTCAGAAACAGCCTTTGCCAAAGAATAAATAAATAAATAATTCTTCTAGGGTTACCACAATGTCTTTAATAATACCATTAAGCTAACTGTCCAGTATCAGATGAACTTAAAAAATCTAAAACATGTGCTTTGTAGTAGAGCTATTGGTGGTTTTGTTATGAGAATGCCTTTAAATTTTTATACAGATTTAACAATTCATTTTTATCAGTATACCACCAATTTGAATATGATCTGTGTTTATTTGTTTAAAATATACAGTGGTGATTTGACACTAGGGTTTTTACCTTTTTTTACGTAAAATTACATAAATTTACCACTTTTTACGTAAATTTTCGTAATTTTACACTTGTAAGGACTGGTAAATTTACGTAAATTTACGCAATTTTACGAAATTTTACAATAATTTTCGAAAAAACTGGTAAAAGCAAAAGGGCCAAAAAAAAGCCAATTTTCAAGCAATTTCTTAGAATTTTTGGAAAATATCAAAAAAACAAAAAAATTTAAAAAAAAAAAAATTTACATTTTACGTAAATTACGTATTACAAATTAAAATAACCATCAAAATAATGTAAAGAATATCAAATTTCAGAAGGTTTTATTATTTGATATAATTATGCTTTGGATAGATTAGACAAATCTGGCTCTTAATTGCCAAATATGGTAATAATTAATCAAGAGATTTATATTTTATGATATAAACATTTGTCTTTATAAAAATCAAAACATTTAATTTTATTAAATTCAATTTTTTAAAAAAAGAATATACATGTGACTAAATAATCAATATTTGGTCAAAAAAATTCCAATGTTTAATACCAATTCGAATGAATAAGAATATTTTGAAAAGAATTTGATAAGTGAATTTTTTTGTTCAGGCCACTGCTATCATGGAGTTTTCTTACTAACACAATCCTTCTTGTACTTATCATGCTTATTATAATCAGTTTACTTATCATTCTTGTAATTAATTCGCTGTCACATTTTACGTAAATTTACGTAAAATCCGAATTTTTTAATTGTAAAATTTTGTAAAAAATTGTAAAATATGGTAGATTCATGTAATATCGCTTTAAATCAAAAAAAGTGTTGTTAATTTTATTTTGTAAGAATAAAAAGGAAAAAATTTTTTTTCAATATATAATTAAATCTTTATCTTTTAGTCCATTAAACTTTGTGATTCAAAATAATGGAGACTGGTCAAATCATTAATTTTTTCCATTTAAAATAGTCTGATTTATTAAAATAAAAATATTTACTGTACTTAACAATTTTTTACAAAATTTTACAATTAAAAAATTCGGATTTTACGTAAATTTACGTAATACGTAATTTACGTAAAATGTAAATTTTTTTTTTTTTAAATTTTTTTGTTTTTTTGAAATTTTCCAAAAATTCTAAGAAATTGCTTGAAAATTGGCTTTTTCTTGGCCCTTTTGTTTTTACCAGTTTTTTCGAAAATTATTGTAAAATTTCGTAAAATTGCGTAAATTTACGTAAAAAGTGGTAAATTTACGTAATTTTACGTAAAAAAAGGTAAAAACCCTAGTGTCAAATCACCACTGTATAGTAAAACCGTGAATTCTTCTTTGAATGACTATAACTTTTCTTTGAAAAAAATTTTTCTATTAAATAAAAAAAAAAGAATATAAAGAACGTCTTTGTTAATAAAGATGACCAATAGAAAAGAATTTTTTATTTTTTTTTATTTCATTTAAACGACTAATCTTCGCTAATTAAAAGAAAATGCCGATCCTCAAAAAAATAATTGGTAAAAATTTGAACAAAGAACACCGTTTATCAATCGTATTTTTTGATGCTGATTACGAATTTCGTATTAAAAAATTCAAAAACTTAACCGATTTTCTGTTATTTCAAAATAGAATAAGTTTAAGAAAAAAATGGGATTGGGGTTAAACCGTTAATTTTAAGTTTATTGCAATAAATAGTGCGAATTTTCTATTTGATTGATATTAAAAAAAAAACTTTTTAAAAATGCCGAGAAGTAACTTCCAAAAAACCCGAGTTGAAGCAAAAAAATTAAACAAACGTTAAGCTTCTGTGTGCTTTAACATTCCATATTCAACACTTAACGACCTAGTCAATGAAAAGTATATAAGACCTGCAAATCGTAAAGGTGCTACCCCGTGGATCCCTAAATAATTTGAAACGCTTTTAGTTGAAGTGATCAAACAATTACTTTTTTTTTTGTATTTTAATTGCTTGAATTTATGTAATTGACGGATATACCTCAATGTAAACGTTGAAACGTAAATGAAAGATCTTATTTTATTCTAACTATAACTTTTGAACCGTTCTTTTATTTTAAATGAAGTTTTTTTTTTAAATTTTAGACAATATTCTCTTTTATTGTTTTATATATTTTTCGAAAAAAAAATCTCACAACTAATTAGCAATCAAATAAAAGAATTCACGGCTTTACCCCGTTTAACTATATAATTCTTTCAAAGATAGTTATAATCTGGTTAGTTCGTTTAAATGCTACTTTGGTACCATGCACTTGCGTTTTGGGACCAATTATAGAACCAGCTCTAAGTTTTTGAGTTCCATAACCATTGCCAATTTTCATGAAGCCTTTCCATGAAGAGTTTATATTTTAACTTTGTGTTTATCTTCAGCTTTACTATTTGTTTTATTTTCTAATTGTTTTTTCTTCAAAAGTATCATAGATTTTCACTAAATGTGAAGTTATACAAGTTTAAAAATTTTTAATTTTTATAAAAGTTATCATAATCTGTCACTTATATTTTATTTTAATAAAAAAATTTAATAAAATTTGAAATATCCGGATAACATCTGATAAATTTAAATATTTATCTAAAGAAAACTTTTTCTTTGGCAACAAAAAGACTTATTTTATCATTAATTTTAAATCCTAAATTTTTATATCAATATTTTGTATCAATTAGTCTCATTTACAGCTTCATCTTGATCTTGAAGCACTTCTATCATTTCTTTAATTTTTACAATAATTGATTTTTCATCTAGAGCCTCTGGCTTAATAGTTGGTCAAAATACAAACAATTGTTCTATATTTTTCTTATTCATAATCAACAGGTCCATTATCTAATCAAGTAAAATGATTTATAGGTTATTTTAAAATTTTTCTAGCAATTAAATTCTAATTTTAAATGTTATTAAAATATCATTAGTAAAGATAGTCAAAAATATATCATCTCTATCTTAAACCAATGACTTTGATTGATAAAAATCAAAACTTATAAAATATTGAATTTTTTAAAATTCATATATTTGTGGGCAATGAAACTAGACAAAGACTGCGAAAGAGAATTGATAAAAAATGCAATAGTTTTTCTTTAATAATAATGATAAAATGGTTTTTGACAATGAATAACAGTGGTACCATTGGCAAAAAATCACAGAGAAACCCTGTGAACTTCATCTAATCCTGTTTGACTATGTCATGAGGAAAACCGCCAGTCCAAGAGATATACGGTGGGTGTGAATTTACAGCCAAGCTAAAATACTTTCCATATCGCAAATCTACATTGAAAATTCAGAACCAAAAACCGTGCGCGATATGGACCTCTGACCGCACCCAACGCTACCTATGACCATTTAAAAGACACTTATTGGAATAAATCTGAGAATTAATACCTAAGAAATAATTGCACTTGGAAAAGACACAGCTTCACCAATTACTATTGAACGATGGGTCTAATATATTTAAAAAAGATTATCTTTTTGAGACAGATGTTTTAGTTATAGATACCTAGGCAACTAGAAAATTTTGATCTTACTGATGTTTCTAAAAATTGTAAATTAATATTTTGTCATAATTAATAAAGATTCATCTTTTGAAAAATAGTTATATAAAAACGTAGAAATCAATTTTTTATTTTTGTAGAATAATAATTAGAACTATGTGAAGTATTTAAAGGATTATGAGTTCAAAAATTTTAAAAATTAATTTTTTTATATTTTTTATTTTTATGAATTAAAATAAATTTGAATAAAAAAAGATTGTCTCGTTTCTTAATTGTTCGAATAAATTGTCTAAAATGCTTAATAATTAATTTGTTATCTATTGAAATGATACTCTTGGTATCCGTCAACTTAATTATATACATTTAATTAAGCTTTTAAGATAATTAATTCTACGATCTCACCATTTTTTCGTCTAGTTTTTGATACTGCTAATACACATTATATCATGTCTTAGACAATTGTATAAATATATATAATGATAGTAACTTTTATCAACTAGATAAGTCTAAAGTAAGATACAGATACGAAACTTGGTTTTTAGTATAAAGAATATAAAAATTGCTTAAAAAGACAATTTAAGTGACAATATTTATTTTTTATGTAATAAAATCTATTTTATGTATGACGGTGGACATCTTTGATATCATAATATTGAGTCACTATAAAAATCGGCTCCATTTTTCACTTAAGCATATTTCTATTTTTCTATTTCTAAATTACTTTTTTGCGTAATTAAGGTCTATTTAGTATTTTCTATAAAATATTTACGCATTAGAAAAAATTTCAACGAGTTTAATTTCACAATAGATTCATTTAATGAATTATATTGCCATAGGGTTGTAAAGAATGAAAAGACAATATTTTCATAAAAACTTTATTTTCTATTTTTTATCTTTTTTTTAATTGGTATGTCTTCGTCTTCTTCAGACTGTTCCATTTCTAAAAATAAAAAAAATAATTAAAACTTATCTTGAACAAGAAAACTAGGCTTAAGCTGACCATCTTCGCTCTCATTTCCCTGAGAGTCACCATTTTCGTTGTCTTTATCTTCAAGTGTCGAGTCTATTATCTCATAATCTCCATTTTTGTTCCAATAGACCTTAACGCCAATCTTGAAGACTGCCTGCATGTGCTCAAACAATTTCTAGGATAGAAAATTAACCACTTTAAATTGCTACAAATAGACAGCTTACCAAAATCCTGGCCTGTTCAGGCGTTAGCTTATCTCCTTTTTTGCATACGACAAATTCTGAGTCAAGAGTGACAATGCCTTTTTTTAAGCTAGTGTGCATTCCTAATTTTCTCAGCTGCGGCTCCATGGTATGCTGAAATTGAGCCAATGGCCCAGCGTTTAAAGTGATATCCTCGGTAGCAATATTGCCTGCTCTGGCATAGTCCGGACATTCATAGCTCTCGAAATAACTTACTAAAATAAAACAAATTCTTCTGGTTCCTATGAAAAATACCTTAAAACTTCATCTTTGGTTCTGTTGGTGAATAAGAGACCAATGTTTCCAACCAAATAAGGTGTTATCTTGTTCAAATTGTCTTTGTACTCGCTTTCCGGATCGCGTCCCAACGCCAAAGCTATTACCTTATTTTTGCCAAAGAGGAACCTTTAATTTTATTAATTTTCAATAAATTCTATATTTTTCACTTGGTTTTTACTTACTTGCTGTCTGTCCACTCTTGGCGCAATTCTTTCAGAAACAAGTTCCTTTGGTTGAACATGGAAATTATGTAAAGGCTCTCATATGTGTCCAAGCATTCTCTAATCTTGGTTAAAAATATATTCAAATATTAGTTGGTCAATTAGGTCCAATTTACTTCAGATATTAAGTTTTGTTTGAACTCAAGGCCCTTTTTTTTTGTTACAGTTAGCGAAACTTAAAATAAAAAATTATCTAACCACGTGTTTTTTGAATTTTATCGTATTAGACATGGTTTACCTGTGCGATCTCGTTTAGATTTGGGCATATTTTTTTATAAATGAATAAAAAAAATTTTAATGATTTTAATTTTTATTTTATTTTAATAACGTGGTTTGAAGTGCATGCAAAATTTGCACACAAATTTTCACCATAGCTTTTCCAAATTAATATTTGCGCAGGTTGGAAATTTAATTTTTGAGAAAATTTCAAGATTCCATTTTAATAAAAAAATAAAAACACTAATAAATACAAGTTAAGATTTGTTTAAAATTGTTAAAATTATTTTTGCCAACTGCGCAAAAATTTTTCAAAAAAAATGCTCAAAAAATCAAGCTTCTTGAGCAAACAAGCTCATGAACTTTAATCAAAAATTTATCTTTTTTTTTTTCTTAATTGACTATTAATTTTAGATAAATACATCTATTAAAGCATTTGGCTTTACTTTAGAAATATTTTAATTTTAAAAAATGGATTCAGATAGTGACAACTCAGTTGGAGAAACAAGCAGTGTTAGAAAAACGGATATCGTGGTAATTGGCGCCGGTTGTGCTGGACTAGAATGCGCTGCCAAGCTCTACTCATTTGGTTTTAAGAACTTGATAGTTCTAGAGGGTATTTGTTAATAGAGACTAATCAAAACAGCTGGGTAGGCGAATTAAAGTCCAAGTTCCATTAGATAATATTTTAGAATTTAAAATTTAATTCTAATTGCACTTGGGTGTCTTATCTGAAGCTTAGAGAAAAATATGGACAATTTTTTAATTTAATTTTATTCTAGCACAAGACTACATAGGTGGGAGGATCCGTACCACTTTGATAAACAACGATGAGAACTACCCGTTGGAAATCGGCGCCAATTGGATACACGGATTTTTGGTAAAAGAAAAAATTAAATTTTTTTAAATTAAAATAGATAATTAAATTAAAAATAGGGCAACCCTATTTATCGTTTGGTAAGAGAGAACCCAAATTTGTTTATTCATAAAAAAAAGAAGCTATTTAGCACAGATGTTATTTATTGTGCGGATGAAACTGGTAAATATTATCCGCCAAATTATTATGAAACTCTATGGGAACAGTACAATTTGTGGAATCTTGAAGCCAAGGGTCTGTGGGTCAAAGACGCCAAGTCTGAGTTTATTACTTACACTCAATTCATGGAAAATAAACTGGAAGTGTTAATGGAAGAAGAGAAGTTGTGTGAAGAGGAACGAATGATTAAAAGAGCTGTGCTGAAGCGATTTTTAAAGCAAGAGACTTCAGAGTCTGGTTGTGCCACAATGGATTTATGTTCTATAAATGAATATGGCAGTTACTTGAAGCCTTTCGGGCCCGATTATGAATTTCCAGGTGGTTTTTCCAAGCTTATTGAATTTTTGGCAGATAAATTTCCAAGAAATCTGATAAAGCTCAATCATCCCGTTGAGCATATAGGTACGGCTGATGACGAACAGAATCCAATTGTGGTTCATTGCAAAAATGGTTCCGTATTCCAGACTAAGCATGTTGTCTTGACGACTTCGGTCAATTATTTGAAAAAGCACTACAGCTCACTGTTCGATCCCATTTTACTCAATGAGAAAAAAATTGAGGCCATTAATACCATTAAAATGGACACAGTGGACAAAATATTTCTATTCTACAATGATATGTCATTTTTTCCACAAAATTGTGATGCCATTCATCCACTATTTTTCGATGAGCCAGAAAAATTTAACATGAGAACAGACTGGAAATACAAAGTGTATACTTTTGATAAATTTTATGAAAACATGCTCCTGGTCTGGATCACTGGCAAAGAAGCCGACTATGTTGAAACACTGCCAAATGAAGAAATCGCTGATGTGCTCACCGAAATGCTTAGAAATTTGCTCAATAACAAAGAGATTCCCAAGCCGGACAGAATTTTTAAGTAAATTTTATTTTCAATTAGGAAAAAAGGTCTATTTTTTTCATAAATTAATAGGACAAAATGGAACTCCAATCCATATGTTTTAGGCTCATACAGTTACGTGGATGTAAACGGCCAGGCTAATAAGCATATAAACGATTTGGCTGAACCACTTTATATTAACAATGTGGTATGTGATAGATAAACATTTTTCTCAACAAATTTAATATTTTTTTAGCCAAGGGTACTTTTCGCAGGTGAAGCAACTCATTTAAGATACTACTCTACAGTGCATGGTGCTTACTTAAGTGGTCAAAGAGAGTCAAGAAGGCTGAAAGACTTTTATTCATCTAAGCAATAATTTTATTTTTATAAAAAAAAAATGAATTTTTTTTTTGAATCAAATTTTTAAAAAAGTATGGAAAAAATTTTAACAAATTATTTTAGACATTTTTTAGAAATAAAAATCAATTTTTTTTGTTTACTTTAAATATTTACTGGAGATTTGATCCCTAATTAATAGGCTAAAATTTGGCACTAAATCTGTAATTAATAAAAACATGCGTCAAAATTGGAATTTTTATTTACCAAAAAATTTTTACAAATCAAAAAAAAAACAAAATAAATTCGAATAATACTTTAAAATTTTATTTTTCTTATTTTTAGGGCGGAATTAAACACTTTTTTAATTATTAATTGGTTTACCAAAGTTAATTTTTGAATGAAAAAACTATCAATTTTTTACTTGAATTTTTGATTTAAGCCCGGGGGATTTAAAAAAATAGCCTCGTAGAAAAAAAATTACGTAATTTTGATTAAATTTTTTTATTAATATTTCTATTTAACTTAATACATTTAAAACTTGAATAAAAAAATATTTTCTGGCATTGAAGACTATTCAAAATATATATATAAAAATTTCATAAATTAAATTTTGATTCTTGTCAGATTGTAAGGTGATAAATAAGGCCATAACTTGAACATCAGAAGATAAATTTTTAATTACAAAGTTGAATTTAAATTTTAATAATTTAGACAAAAAAAGAGATTAAAATATTCATACTTTTTATTACCTTAGTACTTGTTGCCTAAATGAATTTAATAAAATCGATTTTTTCTCAATTTGATTTATCTATTACCCTTAACTGAGTAATTAGAACCTAAGTTAATATTTAGAATTGATTGAGTATTAACTCAAAAAAAAAGGAAATTTTTCAAAAATTAAAAAAAAATTTATATGATGCTAATTTCAAATAGATTAAATAATTTTGGATATAAAATGAATATAAAATTACCCGTAAGAAATTAATTGCGATTAAAGCCATACTTAGGCTAGATAAAATTGCCTCCTACTTATATTTAAGGATTTTTTCTTACCTAATATTGAGGGCTTATTATTGCGGAAACAAAAATTTAATTTCAAAATTAAATTTGGAAAATTTAATATGCTTAAAAGGCTTTGCCAGGTATATTTAATTGACTAGTTAGTCGTCGATATATCTTATTAATTTTAAACAGCAATTTTTGAAGAAAATATTTATTTAGATAATAGTGTTAAATTAGACCGTTTCTTTATAAGAAAACATAAATAAAATAATTGTATAGCCGATTTAAAAGAGGATTTAGGTGCTTAGTCCATTCGAGTCTTGAGCTCTCTCACAGTTACTTTATCTTTTTCACTTTAAATTAAAATAAAAAATAAAATTAGTAATTAGTTAAAATAAAGTGTTTCATTAATTACATAATATAAACAACAGCGCCCCAGCCCGAATACGAATCTCTGTCAAATGCATTCATCAAGGCTTGTGATATGGTTTCAAATAAGTCATTAGGTTCCTGGATAAAATTATCTAATTATTACAAACAGGACTTAAAGAAGCAGTGTTACCATGTCTGGTTGCCACAGGGTTTCGCACATTCCGTACAATTGCTCATTAGCTGTGCCAACTACTGCAAAGTCCTTGGAGATGCAAGGCTGGCCAATAAGGTCCATTACACTGATAAATGGTTCGCTGGTCTTGGGATCTAGACCGGCGATCACTGGCTCGATAAAGTAAGGACCAAACCTCTTTTCGTAGAGTAAGTTGGATACCATGCTGGAAAATGTCTTGGGTTTGATGTGTCTATTTTCTTGGAGTTCGTACAAATTTAGTCTGAATTTAAGTCTTTGGCTTCTGTGGATAAAAATGTAAGACAAGAGATCAGTCTTTAGCTAAGCTACTTACACTGTTTGTACGTCTGTGGCAAGACCGGCAAGGCCCAAGTACAAATGAGGTCCCATTTCGAATATTTTGGGAAATTCCATCGAAACAGTCGAATATTGGATTCCGAACCTCTTGTCAGAAGCTATCGCTACACAATTTTTTCCTGCCATAGCGACAATAGAACCACCATTATAGCTCATAATACTCTTAAAAGGCTCATTTTAGCGCCAAAGTTGGGTTTTTTAGATATTTAAATTTACCATTTTGTCAGCTTTTTGTTAAATTTGATCAATTATCTGAAAATTAAAAAATTTTAAAATTTATTTAGTCATTTAAAATTAGGATTTTTGCACGAACATAGACAATTGGAATTGAGAAATGCATGTTTTAGGGAAAAAGCTTTACATTAAGTAGTTTTGATGGAAATTTTAAAATTACGATGCAAATTTCAAATTTTTAAGTGAACAATAATTTTTGTCTCCTAAATTTTTTTTTTATTATTTATTATTTTAACTTATGATTACGTCAATTTATCAATGAAGTAACAAATCTAAAAAAATTATATTTTTCTTTTATCTTAAAATTAAAAATTTAACTAGTTATTATTTATTAATTTAACTGCATTGAAAATAAAATGAACTGTGGCGTAGATTTTTATTTATTTATAAGAAATCGAATAATTTAAATTCTGATAAGTTTTTCATTTAGATTTAATTCTCATTAAAGTTTTTATCTGTTTTTTTTAAACTTAAGAAAATTAATCTTATTTTCAAGTCTATAGCCACCTATTGTAAGATAATTAATGATTTTTGATTAATTAAACTCAAACCGCTACATCTTAATGCTTAATGATTGAAAAATTATTTTCAAAAAAATTAAATCTCTTAATTAAATGATTTAATGTTAGGAAAATTTTACATTTTCAGCTCAATGATCAGTTTGTAAGCAAATCAGTTGGATCGATAAGCAACTAGAAAGAGAATTATATTTTTCTTTTTCACTTAACTTGAAGAAAAAAGATAAATTTAATATCAAACATTAAAAACATGTTGATAAAAGAGCAATTTTTTCTTTATTTGGACCCATTACCAACCAAGTTTGGCACGTAAATTGTGTGTCTTTTTTTCTAGGTTTTGATTTACGGTGATACGTGAATCTAGTGTCTAATAAAAAGGACATATTTTAAACAATCTATTAACAAGCTTAATTATTCCATTGTTGATCAATCAAAATTGAATATTAATCAATTAACAATATCATTAAAAGTACTTTAAAAACAGAATGGGTCAATTAAATCAAATTAATTAAATTAAGGTTTATCTTATTTGGGTCCTCGAAGGACTAAATAGATCATTAAGTCACTTGTTGGACAATTTAATTCAAATTAGATAATCAAATCTTAAAATTTTACAAATAATTTTATTTCTATATCCAAAAATAAATCTTATCTAGATATAGATAAAATTCAGGAAATTAATTTTTTTAAAGGATTTTGGTTAATCAGTTAGTATTTATTTATTTGCAGGATGGTTTAAATTTCCAAGGCTAGAACAAGTACTAGTAAAATAAAGGATAAGTAGATAAAAATAGCTCTAAAAATTATCCCAGTCAAAATTTATTCCATACTCAAAGATAAGATTAGGGTCGATATAAGAGTAGGCGAATTTTTAAAAATTTCAATTACTTTTACATCTGCAATTGGTTTTTTGAGTTAATTAAATTTTCAGCCATGGTTTAAAATCCGTTTGACATAAATTACAGCCATTCAATTTATCTATTAAATTAAACTTAAATTATTTTCACTGCCGTGTGGCTTGTAACGCCTTTACTTTAATAGAACTATTTATTGAACATGTTCGACAGTGTTTTCATATTTGCTTTTTTTTTTTCTAAGTAAATATTTTGGCAAAGCTACACTTATTTTGGTTGATGAATTTTATTTGACTTGATAATAAAAATTTATTTGTCAAGCAATCTAGAAAAATTGCGTATTTCCAATTCAAAATAATTTTATTTTATTTTTTTTTTAATTTTGAGAAAAAGAAGTTTTTTTAAAGATAAATTGAAAAAAATATTGGACCAAGATGAATTTTTATGCAATGACAGCTTTATTAATTGCCATTCAAATTCAAAGTTTCTTGTGTTTGGACTCGCAGGTTGATTCTGAATCCAAAAATGGTAAAAAAATTCAAATTCAAAATTCAAATTTAACTAACTTATATTATTTCCAGAGTTGGAACATTGGGACAAAATGAGACAATTGATAAACATTGAAAAATTTCTTTACGATTTGAAAAAGCCAGAGTTAAGTGAAAGCCAAGCAGATGCTGACTTTTCAAATGAGTTGGAACAAAACTCGGAAGAGTATGACATTGGTAAAGATGATGCCAAGCGATCAGCATATTTAAGATTTGGCAGAAGTCCGGCTTTTTTAAGATTCGGTAGAAATCATGCCTATTTGAGATTTGGCAAAAGGTATGGAAGTTTTGGCGCAAAGAGAAACCCTACTTACTTCAGATTTGGACGTAGTGTTCAGAATTGAGAAAAAAAGTACCAACTTAATTTCATATTAAAATTTAAAATTTTTTCAAAACTTTTATTCTAAACTATTATTTTGTTGATGGTCATTTGAGAGATCAATAAACTATTTGTGTTGATGGATTGATGTCGTTATTTACAACAAATTAAAAAGAATATTTTCATATTTATTTTTTTATTTTAATTTTGAATTAATTTTATTCTTATTTCATTATTTCGATAAAAATTAGATGTATTTTTAATGATTATCACTAACTATCTGGCACAAATAAAAATTACAAATTTTCAATATTGAACATTTCCTAACTATTTAAATTTATTCAAGAAATATTATCAATTCAATCATTCAAGAGATAATTACAATCAAAAATTAAGAATTATTTAATTAAATTAATAATTTTTAAAAAAAATTCAAATTTTTTTAGAAGACTTCATATTTTTTAATGAAATTTTCATGGGCATTTTGATTTTCTTTGACAAAGATTCTTATAAAAAAAATCAAATAACAGGTATTAACAAACGAATAATTCATATGTAATTTTATTTTATTTTCTCAAATTTATAGATTGGAACTGGATATTTTAATTGTTCTCTAAAAATTTGGTTTTAAATTTAGCTTCTAAAATTTTTTAAAATAAATAAAGCATACAATATTTCATATCTTATTTTTGATTATATCTTTTTATCATCGATTTCTAGAAGAATATTCTATCGTTTTATTTTTAGTTTTAATTCTTACAGTATCAAATTTTTTCGAATCAAAAATTTATATTTTTAAACAGCTCTTTTAATCTAATAGAGCTATTTGATAAAAAAATACTCCCTTATTTAAAAAATAATAGATGTTCTTTTATTTTTAAATCTTATCTTTAATTTTGTTTTTTTTCTCAAGTTAAATATTTTAAAACTTTTATAAATTACCATTTATTAATTGTTATTAGTTTTTTTTTAGTTCGATTATTTATCTAAAAGAAACAACAATTTTTGAATACAAAAATTTTATTAAAGATTCTATTTAATTACATAGACAATTAAAAAAAAAATTTGATTACTTTAATTTATTTTTAATGAAGTTGATTTTTTCTTTACCACCAAAAATCCATCAACCACAAATCCCAATTTGTACAAAACCGCAAGTACTGATAAAAGTGCGCTCAAAAAAATAGCCCTTTGAAAATTGGACAATACATCCATTACAGGATACACCCAGAATCCGCCGAACTTAGCCACTATAAAAACCCTTTGAATAGTCAAAAAGTTTAATTAATTTGAAAATAAATATTTTAATTAATTTAAAAAAAAAATACCAAATTAAATAACACACTCCAGCTATCACAGTTGGAATTACACCTTTGGTAAATGACCTTGCGAAATCATGCTGTGTCCAGGAACTTTCAATCAAAACCCCAATCAATGGAAGTGTGTGCATTATGTGGTTGTGCCATCCTGGTATTACTTGATCGTATATTTCTGGAAATACAAGCTCTCTGTCTATAAAATAAAGCCCCCAAAATGAAAGAGTCACAAACTAAAATTACCAAAATTGCTTTCAAATTTTTAAAAATTCTATTTTTAATATTTACTGATCCGATTGGAAAAGCCAGAGATCTGAACAAAAAGTTCAACACTGATTTCAATTCTGTTTTAACCGAAATTAATTCCAAAAATTCATTAATGGTACACAGACAGAAAAAAATCAATTGAAGTAGCTTAAAATGACCAAAATTAAAATCTAACCAAAAATGGTGTAGATGGATAATAAAATGTTTATCTTTGAGCTAATAAATTAAAATTAGTAAAATTTTTTAAATGATAGTTATAAATGATAATTTATTATCTATTTACTTCAAACTTAAATTACAAAAATTACCATATCAAGAGAAGTTAAATATTTGAATCGGCCACCAAAGCTTCGGTCTGAATCTTGGGGAAGTTCTTTTATCTCCCGACCAAGTCCGATCAAAAAGAGTATAAAAATAATTGAGTATAGAAAAAATTTTAAAAAATTATTCATTTTTAAGCTTTAATTATACTAAGGTAAATTTTAAAATATTTAAATATGTGTTGATAAAAATGTTAGCTTTGTCATTTGATTTGGAGTAAAGTCTACAAATACGATAAAAATTATCTAATTATTAATTTTTTTTCTAAGCAGCTATGCTCAAGGGTTACTTGACCAATTTTCGACATAAATAGATTTTTGTAAATATTTAATTTTTTTTCAAGTACGCCAATTTTGACATCAATCATCATATCTTATTATATAAGAGCTCAAGAAATATTTCTTTAAATATTTTATTAGCAAAAAAGTTCAAAATAAATTATCAAATTTATGTTTATTAAGCCATTATTTAATAGAATGATTTTAATTATCCCAGCTTTGAAATAAATTACTAAAATATTTATTGAATGAAATGTAACCAAAATTTTATGATATAGTGAATGGAATAAAAATTGGAATTTGATAACAGATTTATCTTAAAAAATAATTTTAAAGCAAAATATAATTCATATTTTTTTTAAGTAATTTATCGATTATATAATTTTTGGTTTGATTACAATATATCAAGTTACCATGGCATACGGTATTTGATACAGCTGGATCTGTTTAAAATATTTAATTGCTTTAAATTTGATTCTACGACACTTTTAAAAAGATTTATTTATTTATCTTATCTTAAGAATTTAAAATTTTGTACTATGTCAATCTAGTCAATTAATTCGACAAAACAGATCATCAAAAAAAGTCTTTGACTTTTAGTTAGACAAAAATTTAAAATTTAGTTGAAATAATGTTAGATTTTCTTTGACGAAAAAATATCTAATTAAGCTATTATATTAAAAAAAATTAGAAAAATATTTTTAAACTGAATTAAAATGCCGCTGGCAATAATAATTGATAACTCTTTATCTATGTATAAAGAAATAAATCAAGATGACCAAAAAACATCCAAGGTAGAGATTGCCAACTTTCTATGCGAAAAAATAATAGACCATTTATCAAAAGTTGATAAATATGAGTTCATATCTTTGGTAAATTAAAATTAACCGAATACAAACTGTCAATTTATTACAGATTTTTAGGTATCTGTTTCTTCAAGTGCTCAGCTTTTGACAGAATTTACCAGGGATTATACCAAAGCTAAAGAATCTTTGAAATTAGTCAAGCCTGGCGACAGTTTCAACCTTGAATCTGGCCTAAGCAAAATTAGCGAAATGGTCATCGACACTTTTGGCTGTTTTACCAATATTCAAATTTTGATTTTAACAAATGAAGATGAAAATTCTTCTCAAGAATATTCAATTAAAAATTTTTATTCAAAATTAAAAGAAAACAAGGAAATTTTACGCAATTTTTTACAATCTATAGGATCAGACTATGCTGACGAAAGCTTTTATAAGAGTTCAATTTTAAATAATGATATTCTAAGCTCAAACAATAATTTTGAATTCAACAAAAAATTATCAAATACAATTCTTCCATTGTCATTTCCGAATCGGCTTGATATAATTTGTTTACAGGATAAAACTATTGAATCCGATTTCGGATGCTTTGAATTCGATGACGAAAATTTCAGATTCAAATTTATTAAAACAAATAATCAAAATTCAAAAATAAATTATTTAAATGAGGTAATTGGCTTGAATGGTACAGACGGAAAAGTTTTTTCCATTGACAATTTATATCAGAAGTTTATTGTTGACAATTTTTTGCCGCATTTTTTCAAAAGTTTATTTGATCCTTTCAATTTTGAGCTCAAATGCGGAAATTTAAAATCGATAATTAATCTTGTTCCTACTCCAATAAACAAAATGTAACTTAATAATTAATAAATTTTTAATTCTATTTATTTTTCAAAATGTTTTTTATATTTCCAGGTCTTCTTTTTACGGATATCTTGACAAAGAGCTTAATTCTTCAATAGAAATAGTAGGTTTTATAAACATTCCAGACTTTGTGACTCCGCAAACTGTTTCCAGACATGCCATTGTTCCAAGTATTCTATTTTTTAAAGATTTTTTTTAATTAATTCTGTCATTTCTTAAAGGCGAAAGTGAAAAATGTGAAAACGAAAATTCTTTTTTTTTCCTCCTTTATACAAGTCTTAAATCAGAAAATATGGCTGCTATAGTTAAATTATCAGCTGATTCTTATGGAGCCATTAATTGTGGTACCGATGGCAGAGCAGATCCTAAAAAAAAGGCACATCTTACTCTGGCAATTTTTCAACCAGGTAATTTACTAATTTCTAATCAAATTATTTAAAAAGCATTTCATTTTCCGATTTTTAGCTGATAAGAAATATTTTTCCTTCAAATTGGCTAAATTGTTTTAGGGCTAATTTGATTTCAATCCATAATGAAAATTAAAATACCTTAAAAATAGGAAAATATTGATTTCATTTGGGGCTTTTTATTTTAGTTCAATTTGCATTATTAAATTAGCTATTTTCGGGGCTATTTGATTATCATACGGTTCCTGGCTTATTGAATTTTTCAAATAGCTCTAGATTTCCTTCAAGGGTTGTCTTTTTCTTAGATTGCTATCTCTTGATAAAAAAACGTCCGGTGAGTTCTCGACAAAAGATTACTCACTGTAATTAAAAATTAAAGCTTTTAATTATTATTAATTATTCTAAAAATCCTGAAGACTGTCTTAAAGAAAAAATAAAAAGAATATGACTTATATCTGGCATAGTTATAAATTATTTTTTAAACTATGAATATTTTTAAAATATTTGTGAAATTTTTGTTCTAAAATATATTAAATACCTAACTTTTCAAGCATGACAATTGAAAACAATAAATTAAATATTGAGATATTGGATTAAAATCTAATCAAAGATTAATTGAATTATTTGGGAAATTAATAGATCAATTTTTGAACTTTTATCTTGAATCGACTTTGAACATCTTTTGGGAGCTGATAAAAATGCCATCACGTTGACGCTTTTAAAAATTAATTGATATTGATAATTGCTTAGTTTAATTTTCATCAAAGCTTTTTTTTATTTCAAAGATCAGAATATTTAAAAAACAAATATTGATTTTTATAATTGTTTTTTTTTTTATTCTAATAGTAGAATATATAACTATATTGATAATTAAATTTTAGACAAAATAAAATCCTAATTGCATTTATTATCTATCCATAAACAAAAGAATACTAAAATATGATTTTCAAAAATTTATTGATTAATTTTTTAATGCAAATTAAGTGTTTTGATTTTCCTAAAAGATTTTTGCTCTATTGAGACAATGCTGTCCAAAATTAATGCACCTGAATTGAAAATTCAAGCTTCGCCGGCTAAAGGCCAGATTCAAAAAGCACAGCATACAAAAAGCTACTCTAAAGGCTGTATAGTTTGGTACAGAGCGGTAAATCTTCAGTCAGATGTTCAAAAAATATTCAGAAATGCCAAAAAAATGAATGAAAAAATGCCAATATTTTACAAGGTAATAATTTTATACTTTTTCTAATTAAATGATTTTGATTTCATTTTGCAAAGGAGCTTAATCGAGTCCGAAAAGCTGCAATTACATTTGGAACTTATGAGCTATTTCAAGGTTTGAGCAAAATGTTCGAAAGAGAACTGGTCAACTCAGCAAATAGCTACAATGCCGAGGCAGCCGCTCAACTAGGACATGTAATCAGATGCCTAAATTTACCTGAATACAAGGATTACAAAAGGGACATTCAACCATGGACTGCTCCCCAGCCTCATTCAAAGTCTGGCCGCAAATAAAAAACAATTTGTTCTTTTTTCTCTTTTTCGAATAATAATTATACTATTTATTATTAAATTTTAAAAATAAATGTAAATAAATTCAAATTTAAGTTTCATTTAAATGATAAAAATTTGTAAAGTTTAAACTGAGCATATGAAAAAGCATTACATTTGAACCATTGTGAGTTTTTGTGTTAAATTTTACCTGAAATATTGCATTATAAAAAATATATAAAAAAAAATGTTTAAAATTTTTGCACTTGAATCAAAGCGCAAATTTTGTTTGGTAAATTTTGCTTTTGTTTTTTGGTGGCTGCATTAATAATGCACCCTTAATATAATTATTATATTCGATAGCGTTGTAGATATTTCAAACTATTTAGTTCTATAAATGAACACTGAAAATGTTAAATAACAACCTAAAGTTTATATATTCACGCTATTAGATAATAAATAAATTTTGGACATGGATCAATTTGCCAATAAATAAATCGGATTTTTTATCTTTAGATTAAACCATTTAGGTCCCTTTTTTTAAATGTTCAAATTGTTTACATCAAAAAAAGTAGCCAAAAATTTGGTAAAATATTAAATAATTTAGAAAAAATTTTGTTTTAAATTTATTTATTTAATTAAATTAAATTAAAGGCTATTGGATTGGCAAGTGCTACCACAGCCACAGGTCTTGGCGTAGCCTTGGCATTGAACGTTGACTTGTTTGCTTCGGACCACGGTTGCTATCCAGCTAAATACCCATGGTTTCATGATGGAATCTTCAACACTCTTGACCACGCCAGGTAACCAACTTAATACAATTGACTAATGCACATATTCTCATCTATTCAAATGGTTTTAGTGTTCGCCGTGGCTACGAAGTGTATAAGCAAGTATGCGCTGCCTGCCACAGCATGCGATATACATATTACCGTCATTTGGTTGATGTGTCACATACAGAAGAAGAAGCCAAGGCCGAGGCTGCCGAATCAATGGTTACTGACGGACCTAACGAGGAGGGCAACATGTTCGAAAGACCGGGCAAATTGTCCGATCCTTTCCCAAGTCCATATCCAAACGATGAAGCGGCCAAAGCTGCCAATGGAGGAGCCTTGCCGCCTGATCTGTCATTAATTGCTTTTGCCAGAAACAACGGAACCAATTATATATTCTCGTTGTTGACTGGCTATCACGATCCTCCTGCCGGTGTCGAGTCCAAGGAAGGTCTACATTACAACCCGTACTTTAATGGTGGTTGGATTGCCATGGCCAAGGCTTTGTATGACGAGATAATCGAGTATTCAGATGGAACACCGGCCACAACAAGTCAATTGGCCAAAGATGTGACAGAATTTTTAAGATGGTCCGCTGAAAAGTCTCATGATGAAAAGAAAAAACTTTTACTCAAGGTAAACAATTAAAAAAACCAAATAACAAATTAAATTTTAATTTTAATTGAGTTTTTTTATTTTTTTTCTTAAATTAATAATTAGACATTTTTGATATTTCCGCCAATATTGGCTTTGTTCTATGTCTACAAGAGAAGAGTGTTTACTGTAATGAAGTCTCGTAAAATAATGTACAATCCAACCAAGAGCGGCTCTTCTGGTTCTGGAAAACACTAAACAATGACCAAAACACCAATCCATCAATCTACCAACAAACATCAATAGCAAACAAAAAAAAAACTTAAAAAAATTATTTCTAGTTATTTATTTTTCTAAATTTACTAATTTGCCTAATATGTATTATTAAACCTTTTTTTGTGTAGATCGAATACGAAAAGGTGAGGCAAAATAAATGTTAGATTGACTTGATTAATAAAAAAAAAATAAAAGAAATAAAGAAAAATTTAATAAAAAAATTCCATTAAAAAAGAACTTTTTTGTTTATTTTTGTTTTTAAATTAAAAAAAATCCAGCTCAATACCGGAAAAGCTTATTCATTCTCTCCTGACAATAAAACTAGTTGTCAAGTGAGAAAAATTTTATTTTTTTTCTTGTGTATAAATATAAAAAATAAAAGATATGTGTTTATGTTTAATAGTTTATATTATTGTTAGTTTATACCATGTGGAAAATTTAGGACAGTTTAGCACAGCCGGCAGCTGAAGCACGACCAGCTTAGGGAATCAGTATCAAAAAGCAATTTAAGAATTAAAAAAAAAAACAAAAAAAGTGACATACTGATTGCTAAAAGCATTAACAGCAAGACCGATTAGACCCGAAAACAGTCGGTCTACACTCGTTCTACAGGATTCAGTTTATCTCGACAAGGCTTTCGATTTAGATTTAATCTTAAGTAAATAAAATTCAATTAGGCTTTTTTTGGTTTTAGTTTTATTTTTTAAAGAAATAGTTTTTAACCTAGCAACCATGATGGGCGCGCGATATAATCTCTATAGATAAAAAAAAATATGTTTTTTATGTATTCATTTTCTTTTTAAAATTTCTATTGTTATTTTGGCATGAAGAAACCGATCTTGACCATCGATCAAGAATCGATCGATTCGGTTCATATTTGTTTATTTAAGTAATTAATTTCTTATTTTATTAATTAAGCGATTTAATAATTTAAAAAATTTTCAATTTTTGTGTAAATATTGGATTTTAATTTTGTGTATATTTTTGATTAGAATCTTAATGATACTGATAATTGTTTACAAGAGTGTATTCAGTTTGTTTGTTAATGTATTCATTGAGCTCAAACGCAGACACTGGCACTGCTGATCCGAACACACTGTACCAATGCTGCATGCAAACATTGGTCAATGCGACTTTGATTCATAATACTTTATCTAATTAGCCGCTGAGTGTTATGACTGAGATTAGGGATTAAGCTAAACAAAAGAAGAATTTGGCGTGATAACTCTTTATTTATTTCTCATTGCCGTGAATTTGTAAAAATATGAAATTGAAAGTCATTTTATAATAAGAAAACATGTGAGGATATGACAGTGAGCTTAAGATCTGCTGATTAGAAGCGCGCTACCTAGATGAATAACTACTGTTCAACCGTGACATACGATATAAAAAATTGTGTAGGACTAGGTGTGTCCTGGTGTACAAGATAAGATATATTTAAAAGCTTTTTTGTTTAAATAAAATTATCAATAAATGGATTTTTTTGTAGCTACATTTTTGTGCATTAATTAAATCAACGAAAATTTTTTTTTAAATTTTAATTAATAGCTGTGGGTTTTTGAATGCCAGGAGAGTAGTTAAATTTATCAATTAGTAGATTAATATATTAATTATTTTTAATAGTAAAGATAAAAAATATTATTTTTTCAATTTGTGTATTAATCTGGATTAATTTAAATAAAATGGTTGTCAATAGTTGTGCATTTTCGAATGCCAAGACAGATGTAAATAGACACTAGTTAATTTTTTTCATTCAAAAAGTTTATCCGTCAAAAAAATTGATATATCTTAACAAATTAGTAATATGAATAGATAAAAAATTAATTTTTTTTTTCTATTTTTAATTTAATTTAAATTTTAGTACTAGATGTAAGTAGTAGGTGTTTGAACGTGATCGAACTAGGAAATTTTTTTTATAGACTTTTTTTTTTTATCTACTTTTATATTGAAGCAATTAAGAGAATATGATTAATGCATCAGGAATCAACTGGAATAAATTATAACTTTGATAAAATAAAAGGCTTTTAGTTGAGCAAACAGGGTGTCTAAGCTAGCTAATATTTCTCTTTATAGTTTCATTTTTGTATATTGAATAGATCACGTTCGGTCGTGATTTTAGTGAGTAATGGTTGATGATGGTTGCAGGCGAGTATTAGAGTATTAAAGCTAAAGCAAGTGGCATCGGCTTAGTGACATTTAGGCGCCGCATTTGATCTTGGTCTAAACGCATCATTGACCATAAAAGTGCTCGACATTTTAATCCCTAACCAAAATAGCTAAATTCACCATAAGGTTGTTGTTGTTGTTGTTGTTGCGTTAATGATTTTCAATCTGTTCTAAAAACAAAGATCACTTTCTTTTGAAGACTCTTATGCAATTAGGACTTGTTAGATAAGTCAATTTATTTCTTTGTATGAGGTTCTGCTATCGATTTGTTTATGTATCCTCGGGCTCAGCCACAACCATCATCAACAACAAAAACAACAACTAAATTAAAAGAAAATCCATTAGGCTTTTGTTTATTTAAAAAGAAAAAAGCCATAAAATGTTTAAACCATACTATTTTTATTTAGTAGATTGTTTTTTTGTTTAGTTGGTTGTCCAATGGGTCAGCAAACAAGCGTTGACAATTGGCGACCAGGAATGATTAGCTTAGTAGAGATGTTTTCTAAGTCGGAGCCGGCAGCACTCTGGCTTGTTGTTTAAAAGCGTGCTGCGAGCTCCTTTTCGGTAATGGCTTCCTGAATACAGGAAAAAATAGCTCCGATGGGATTTCAAGAGAGTAAGAAAAATAGGGAAAAAATTAAGGGAGTTAGTTGTGCACGTAGGCTGATGTTTAGATAGCAATATGTTTAATAGATAGATGTCAAATGTGCTGGGCCAGATTTTTTCGTGTGCAGTGATCAGCACACGCCATGTCTGTTTATTGTCTCAACTCGACTCGACTCGGCCAAGAATCTCTGGTCATCCATTATTGAGCATGAGTCTTAATCTCGATAATTAAAGTATCGATTTGGGAGTTGAATAAATATCGATTAAGGAATTAATAATTTAATAGCTTTTTAACTTTATAATTCAATGTGACAAGTTTGAATATTTCCTTCTTTGTTTCTTATTTTTTATTTTTATTTTAAACATAAAGAGAATTGAGAAGAAAGAGAGTAGTATTCATAATTTGCACTCGGGGAGTCTTAATCTTCTAATTTCTAAATCTTGTTGAAATCTTTTATTTAAATAAACAAATATATATATTTATAAATATAAAAGAAGAAAAAAAATTTTTTTTTCAAATATTTATTTATTATTTACATTTGTGGAGAATTAAGTTTTTTTTATTCTTTAAATTGGGTCCGTGATGATGAACAAAGTGGTGTTTTGGTGATGGATGTTTACACATACGCACACACACACACATAAACACACTTAACTGTTTACTTTTCCTCTCTTATTGGCTGCACACACTCACATGCATGTACTCACGCTCATGTACACGCATGTACACACAAACATATACGCATTCGTGTACTCACGCATATAGACACAGCCATTGGCTGATTTCGATCATCAAAGATTACAATTTGCATTAGGTGCTCTACGCTTTATTATCTAATGCTATTATTAATTAAATGAATGATAGGATGACAAATGTGTCCTGCTCTATCTATTTAACATTTGCTCATAAACATATATATAAATATATATATATATGCATAAAATCGGCACTACAAATTAAACAAATTAATTTAAGAGAACAAATATATTTGAATGAGCATGGACATAAACCAAATGTGTCCTCTAGGTCATCGACTACTAGTCGACTGCACTAGCTCCATTTTGACAGTCCAGAGGGGCTTTTTTATTTTATTTTATTTTATTTCACATTTTTTTTCGAAATATACACAAATATATATACATGTGCTCAATTTGTTTTGATTTTTAATTTGATTAAAAACATCCATCCACCGAAGCATCATAACCATCATTGAGATTGTGATCAACCATCTTCTACCTGGTCTATTTTTACCTTGTCGATTATTCTAACTTTAGAGTAAATACTTTAAATGAGTGAGTGTGTGTGTGTGTGTTGCATTTGCCATGCTCGCTCAGGTATGCAAAGCAAGACCGTATATATTACCATTTGGTTGATTGGTTGATTTTTTGTTTTTTTTTTTCTATTTTGAGTTTATGTTTTTGTTGTTGTTGTTTCATTTAGTTAAAACAAAGCTTTTTAAAATTTTTTCGTTGTGTACTAATTGAGAAAAAATAAAAGCAAAAAAAAGTAATGTAGCTCTAATCGATTTAATTTAGTCCTTATCTGTGTATTACTAGGAAAATATTTGCGTTTCCTCAACTAAATAGATAACAACAAAAACAACAAGAGACTATTTGAAGAGTAATTAAGAGTTTTACGGATAAGCGAGCTAGTCGTCCGAGCGCCTTCCGCTATTGTTAAGCCCCGCCCCAATCCCAGTCAAATTCAACCACTTAAATTCATTCAACATAAAATATTACTATTTGAAATAAAATTTCAACTCGAATCAATCCCATTGGTTGATTGCAAACGGACCAATCAAACACTTGCAATTTGTTTTATTCTTCTCTTCTTCTATTTCTTCTTCCAAAGCTCAGTCTTCTCTCTCTTTCTCTTATTTTCTTCGTTCAAAAATAAAAAAAAGATAATTTTTTTCCATATTTATTAAACTAAATAATAATTATAAAAAAAAAATTCCAAAAAATTCAAACACGAAAAATTTCTAATTTAATTCTAATTTTTTATATTTTATTTTCCAGAACGGTAATGTTCTAATAAATTGTTGTATGTATGTGCGCGTTTGGAAACAAATTGGAAAACAGACAACCAACCAACAATATCAAGAACAACAATCATACATAATAAAAACAATTAATAATTAAATAAAATAATAAAATAGATGTATATTACAAATTCGATAGATATGAACAACGAGGACTTGGCTCAGGCCGAATTTAAACCGTACTTGAGTGAGTTAAATTTTACATTTGCAATTAGTTGAATAGATAGAAGACCCTGAGATGAAAGTTGGCCTGTTTTAGCCACTAAGCTTGTTTGCCTAAGTCTCGAGTGACAAGAGACACTCTTTGTAGATGACCGCGGCCAATTTGAAGCACGCCAAGAGAGCGAGGAGCTTCCGCCGATTAGAATCGCAACTATTGGCTCTCCGGTCTCTGCATGCTCGCTCGTGGCCACCAATTATCACCTTTTTCTCTCTAATTCTATCCTACCATTAAGATTATTCGATGTAGGCTACATTTATTCAAATAATAGGGCTTTTTTCTCTATTTTTTTGTTGTTTCTTTTTTTTTGTTCCAAGATGACAACTGTTCTTAATTGATTTTTGTTCATAATTAGAAAAATCAATATGCTTCGGCTGTGGCAATTGTATACACGATCAATACATATTGCGTGTAGCGCCGGACCTGGAGTGGCACGCCAAGTGCCTGAAGTGCAACGAGTGCGGCCAGTACTTGGACGAGACGTGCACTTGCTTTGTGCGCAATGGCAAGACCTATTGCAAAATGGACTACGTGAGGCTGTTTGGCAAAAAGTGCTACAAGTGCAAGGAGAGCTTTAGCAAGAACGATTTTGTAATGCGGGCCAATAGCCGCATTTACCACACGGAGTGCTTTCGGTGCGTGGCGTGCAACAAGCAGTTGGCGCCCGGCGACGAGTTCGCGCTCAAAGAAGACGGCCTCGTGTGCAAATACGACATAGACGTGTACGAAAAGGGCGCCATGGCACCGGTCACCAACTCGTCGTGCCAGAACATAACCAACTTGCAGGCGCAGATGGCGCTCGGCTCGGCGGCCAAGAGCGCCAAGTGCGACGACTTCGAAAACAGCCAGGAGTGCGGCCAGCCGATGCTAAACTACATGGGACAGGTGCACCATGCGGGCGCCCGGATGCCCGGCGCGCCCTCCAACGCCGGCAACGGATCGTCCGGCGGCGTGTCCAGCTCGCATCGCAAGGACAAGACCACCCGGGTGCGCACCGTCCTCAACGAGAAACAACTGCACACGCTGAGGACCTGCTACGGCGCCAATCCGCGGCCCGACGCCCTCATGAAGGAACAGCTGGTCGAAATGACCGGCTTGAGTCCCCGCGTCATCCGCGTCTGGTTCCAGAACAAACGCTGCAAGGACAAAAAAAAAACCATCCTTATCAAACAAATGCAAGAGCAACAAAAAGTAATTAGATTAAATTAAATTTTTATTTAATTAATTAATTTTAAAAATGATTAGAATCGTCAATCGATCGGACACGGCATTCAGATGGTGGCGACTAGTCCAATGCGCAATGACATTGGCAATTTGGGACCTGGCTCGCAGATAGAGATACAGCACAGTGCGAGCGCGTACCACAATTCGATCAGCTGGAATATGCCAATGAATGAGATGGCCCAGATGGGCCAACAGCACTCGGCCTACGAACAGATGATGCCGTTCGGCTCGGACGAAGAGGACTGCTTCGACCAAATGTCCGACCAGAACGGCGACGACAGTGTGAGCAGTTCGGGCGCCATCGACGAAACCCGACTACAGCAACTATGAGCTCTCCCATTGCCAGCACTCGACGCTTGGCCACATGTTTAAATAGACCAGAATATGATGATGCGTATTTATTCCAGGTCGCTTTTACATACGATTGTTAATCTTAATTACTGTCTAATTGAATATCATTTTTTTATTTTTATCTAATTTTTTAAACTTTTTAAATTATTATTTTTTTTGTTTAAATTTTAATTTAATTATTGTCTTAATTTAATTGCATGCATACATTTTTTGTACCATATGTCAACAGTAACCAAATTGATTAAATTAAATTTTATATAACCAGCTTATTTAATAATATTAATAATAATTCAATTCATGAGGCATTATAATATCTTAATGTTTTAATTATTTATATATTTTTTTTTCTTTCTCTCCAAATTTAGTCATTAATTGTGTTATCTCTTTTTTTTTCCTTACTTTTTCATAATGTGTTTACGTATGCTTTTTTTATTAATTTTATTCTATTTTTGTTCCAAAAACAATGATAATAATTTATAAATAAATAAATAAAATTGTATACTCAAATTAATATTTAATTTAAAAGTCGTTTTACTTGTTTAGAAATCGTAGCAATTTTTGATAAGATAAGTGATTAGAGAAGATTTAATCGAATATTTCAATTTAAATAATTTGGCTTTTGATTTGAATTAAAAAAATTGATTTTTTTATAAAGATTAAGATCTTAAAAAATTAACACCGCTTTTGAATACCATTATTAATTAGCCTCTGTTAATAAGCAAAAATTAAATAGTTTATTTTTTCGTATAAAGACTTAGAAAGAAAATCAATTTAATTTAAAATGATCTATTGACATTTTAAGAGACCTTACATGACTTGAAGTTAATTTTATTTATTTATTTATTTATTTATTATTTCATTTGACGCCTCGTAGGCGATGTTATAAAATAAAAAGAGAGCAAGAGAGAATTAAAAAAAAAAAAAATGATAAAAGTATAATAGTTAAATAAGTCAAGTTAAATAAGTTTGTTTTATAAATTTTTTAAATTATATTTCTAGTTTTCTTACATAATTAAGATAATTATTCATAGTTTAATTAGAATAGTAGAGAGAAATAAATAGTACTAATAAAATATAAATAGTACTAATAATGTTTTTCCCTTAAATCGAGCTCAGTTAATAAGATTTAGTGAGTTCAACTAGCATTTTTTTGTATTCAGGGATTTCAATGTTGTCAAGGCATACTCTTATTGAGTTACTAATGGCTGTATTGTTTTTTTCTAAGGTATCTTTGATTTCTTTCTCTATTGCCATCATTAAATAGTCCTTTTCTTCACACTCTATGTTCTCAAAAATCTCTTTTATTACTGATTTTTTGCTGAGTTGCTGAGTCTCATCTAATTCGACTCCATCTATAATGTCCTTTGTCAAGTTGTTGTTTAATGCTCTTTTAAAAAAACCAAGTTTTCTTTTTTTTAGATTTAATTCAATAATGCCGCATCATCGCTCTTTCCCGAAGTAAACATATTAACGTGTTAATTTCATGTACGCTTAAATTGTCGTAAAAATAAATATCTTTGTCCTTAAGAATTTTATAATGACTCTAGAAATTTTATTCATAATATTCATATGTCGCTCAATCCTGATGTTATGTTAGAAAATTGTCGAAAATTTAGTAAAGAATAATCTTTAGTAAAGAATATTTCCAGATTCCTATTATTATGTGTACAATTCGTGGTTAAAAAGTAATACTATTTTTAACTATTTTATAAATTTATATATCTGAATTTTCAAAATGGAAAATTTTTTGTTCGCACCCTAGTTATGCTTGTACCAATAGACCTATTGAGTCATTTAATCAGTCTATAAAACGCGATTTTACAAATTGAAGAAAGCTTAGCATATTAAAATTTTTAGATTATTAACTAGATCTAACCAAATACTATACAATAAATCTTGACGAATTTAGTTCTGTACCAACTGTTCCTACAGCTATGTCAAAACTAGCTAAAAAATATCTAATTGCATATGCATGGTAATAATTTAATTAAATGTTATTATTTTTAATATCAATAAATAATATAAAGATGAATAGAACTCTATTTTGAAAAATTAATTTTAAGATTTTTTCTTAATCAATATGTAAAGAGTATAAAATAATAATCATTTATTCCTCAATAGCAAACTTGATATTGAGAATTGATATATTTCGATTTTTCGAATTAAATCGTGATGTGTTTGTTTAATAACAAAAACGAAAAAGATAATTAAAATGTATTAATACCAAACGCTAAATTTAAAAAAAGTAATCTAACTTTGAAAGAAAATGGAAGTTTGAAAAAGATGTAATTTGATAAATTAAAATATAAAGTGCAAAAACTCTCAAATCAAGTACGATTATCTGAAAATTCTTGATAATCATATATTTTGTTTGTCTTGTAATAATTTTTAAAAAATCTTGAATAAATAAATAAATCAATTAATTTAATTTTTTTATTTTAAAATTCATAAATTAGATTCATTTTTTGTTTTTTCACTTATAATTTCGTCTTCAAAATCAAATTTAAAGTTATTGTTTGTAGAACTTTGATTTAGATCAAAAGCTGGATTTGAAAATACAGTTTCATTTGTTAGGTTATTAATAAATATATCTTCATTCATATTAGTAATGTTTGGTGATGATGGTCTTGATGATTGATTATTTAGTCTATCTGCTAACGTAACATATTTATTCTCTTCGATTTTTGTTTTTCTCCATACATAAAATAAAAATCCAAGAACTGTTATAATTCCGATTAAACCGAAAGTTACTAATATTCCGACAACTCTAGGAGTATTGTTTTGAATTGTCGAAGTTTGATAAGAAATAGTCGTTTTGGAAGTAAAGTCAGTTTTAATTGAATGAGAAGTTGCTGACTCTTCAGTTTGTAAAATTGTTGTCATAAAAATTTCTGTTTCATTTTGAATAATGGTTGAATTAGAATTAGAAGTATGTGTGATCGGAAGCTCGGTTACTAGAGTTGAAAAAGAGTTGATTTCGCTTGTAACAGTTTTATTTTCAATGAGAACTGTTGTAAAATTAGAAAAACTTGCCTCAGTGGTATCTATATCTGTATCGATTGTGATAATATTTGATGCTACCTTATACTGTGTTAAAAAACTGCAAATAATTATGCAGAGAAAATTACTATAAAATATCATTTTCTTTTAATCTCTTCATTAATTTTAGCTGTGAATTATCTAGATTTTATATTTTTTTTTGTTTCAGGTATATAAAGCAATCAGCTTCTTGTGAAAAGTATTTTTGAAATGATGACGAAAACAAGAAATATTTTGCAATGCAAAAATAATGAACACTCTAAATTATTGGATCTTTTAGCCGATTTCATAATATTATGTCAAAATAAAAATTTTAACCTAATTGTAATTTTTCTATTATGTTCAGGTTTAAAAAAAATAAAAATAAAATTAATTTATTGTAGATAAGAAAAATTGTTTTAAAATCAGGTTTTTTTGAAATATTAGGTAAAAAATTTGTTTCACTTAAACATAATTAGAATCTGTCTATGTTAATATTTTGAAAAATTTAGGAATGACTAAATCCAAGAATATAATAATCTATTATATTTAAATTTAATAATTGCTTGATATATTTTATAATTTTTCACAATTTAAAATTCTTGATACAAGATTAATTTCTAAAGGAATTATAATTCTTTATTCCCTATTATTTTGTGCAAACAAGATAAATATCTTTCTTTAGTTATTGATGTTTCGTAAATTTTATACAATTTGATTAAACATGATAATTTTAAAAATTTCGTGAAATTTTATTACACACCATTATTTAAAATTTGTTCAAAATTTTTAATTTCCTCTCGACAATACGATGTTTCCCTAGGTAACTCAAACATAAAATTTCAAAATCGATTTTATAAAAAAAGCATATATAACTGAATGCAATTATTTGGCCTCGCAATAAAAATATCTGGATTAAAAAAATTCTTATGTAATTTATTCAAAATTTTGTGACAAACAAATCAAATTTTTATTTAAAAGAACATAAATCACAAGCTTAATATTCTATGAATAGGATCATTACACACTAAAAACCCCAACTGAACTTAGGTTTCTATTCTTGGTTGTCCAATAATGAAATATTTGATTTTTTTTGTTTTTCTTGCGTTTTTTATGTTCGTTATTTGATTTAATAACTACATAATTAACAAGAATTTATAATTTTCAATATTTGAGTAAATATCTCAACACGAAAAAGTAAATTCAAAAAAAAACTACTTAAAATTAAGCCTTATAAATATGAACCTTATTTGATTATTTTGGCTAAAATTGTGTAATTCTTAGAAAACTTTTTTAAAGTTTATTTCAGGTTTTAACAATTTCTTGAATTTTTATTTTTTAAAGCAAAAAATTTAAGCTAAGATTTTTTTTGTATATTTTTTTGAATATTTTTTTCTTGAGGTAATTTTTAAGTTTTTGGAAACATAAATAAAAAAAAAAAAGTCTTTACTCTTATAATATAGCGTTTTTAAATATTACATTTTTTCTATTAAAAACTTTGTATCTTATTAATTTTATACAATTCTTGAATTTTGTTTTAACTTATTTAGAATCGAAATAAAAATGTTCAGATCAGTGATTTTTGCTTTATTTTTTATTGCAATTAACATTGACAGTATCATAAGCTTAGATTGTTATTCTTGTTCAAGTACTGCCGGTGACAGAAACTGCCACGAAGACTCTTTCAATGCAAGTACAGTTAAAGTGATCACATGTCCAGAGGGTGCAGACGTTTGTGTTAGAGCTATTGAGGTTTATGATAAGAATGGAAAACCTGGAGGAGCTATATTCCGATCATGTGGATCATCAATTAAAGCTTCTAAAGGAGAAAGATTATCATTAGATTTATATCCACCGTATAATGATTGTACTCAACCATCTGCAATTCCAGTAGAAAGCAAATTATTCTCAGGCTCTTATTTTAAAGTTTGCGGCGTAGCTAAAAATCTTGGAAATGGAAAAGGAGAATATGACTTTTCCAAATTATAAATTTTTTTTTAAATAATTAGCATTAATATCTTTATTAGTTAAAAGTAACATATTAAATAAAACTTAAAGCTTTAAATTTTATTATTTTAATTTTATTTTAAAAATTCCTAAAATAATTAATACAATCAATTTCTAATTAATGTTAAATTAAAAAAGAACAGTTTTTCGAATTTCCAAAAACAAGACAAAATAAAATGACTGATCAATTATGTGCAAAATTAGATTATTTTAATAAATTTTTTTAATGTTTAATTATTCATATGCGTGAGAAATAAAGTAACGCACATGGATTTAAAATAAAAAAAAAACTAATTTCAAAATATTTAAACCAAAAGTAATTTCAACTTCTCGATTAAAAATTTCATAGAATTAATATTTGAAAAATGAGCACTGAATTAAGCGAAAAGATAGTGAAACAAATTGAGTACTACTTTGGCGATATTAATCTTAGTAAGGACAAATTCCTTCAAGAAGAAACCCAAAAAGATTCTGGATGGGTATCGCTTGAAACAATGATTAAATTTAATCGTCTTAAGCAGTTGACCACTGATTTTAAAGTTATAATTGATGCTTTGAAAAATTCTTCATCAGATCTTCTCGAAATTGACGAACAAAACTTTAAAATTCGTCGAGCAAAGCCATTACCAGAAAATTTAAGTGAATTCGAAACAAATCTGAAGCAAAACACTGTTTATGTTAAGGGTTTTTCTCCAGAAATGTCTTTAGATGACCTGTATTCATTTTTCGAGAAGTATGGTAAAATACTTCAAATATTTATGAAGCGTTTTCCAGCAACAAGACAATTTAAAGGCAGTGTTTTTGTTACGTTCGAAACGAATGAGCAAATGAAAAAATTCATGGAATTAGAGGAGCTTAAACACGACAATCAATTGTTAACAAAAGAGTTACAAGAAGATTATTTAAAACGCAAGGCTCCGCAATTAGAAAAAATAAAAGAGATTAAAGCAAAAAAAGAGCAACAAAAACAGGATAAATTTAAGCAAAAACAAGAAGCTGAGCAAGCATATCTAAAAGAACAACAAGTTTTAGGTGCTATTTTGCATGTAAAAAATCTTCCAAATGACGCAAGTCGAGAATCTCTCAAAGAATTATTTGACAATTATGGAAAAGTTAAATATTCAGATTACAGCAAAGGTCAAACTGAAGGCTTTGTAAGATTCACTGAAGAAAATAAAGCTCGAGAAGTGTTTGAAAATGTCAAAAATTTAAAAATGAAAGATAACGTCCTTGAGTTACGAGTTCTTGATGGTGAAGAAGAACAAGATTATTGGAAAGAAATAATTAGAAGATTATCAGAGTCTAGAAATAAACCAGTTAAAGGTGGCCGGAAAGCAAAAACTGCTCGAAAAGGCAAGAATAAAAATAAGCGTCAATTAAATGACGAAAAAGAAGAAAATGATTCAGAAGCTGTATCGGAGATTGAAAATAAAAAATTAAAAACTGAAAATGAATGATTCAATTACTTTTTCTTTTTCTAAAACAATATTTGATTGTTTTTGTCTTTAGTTTTTATTGTTAATTTACTTTTAAAATACAAATAAAATTTTAAAAAATTTCCCAAATAAATTTTTAATTGAAATAAAATAATTTTATAATTTTAATTAATATTAAGTAGCTCTTTCAATGCTCATTCTATTTAACAATTAAAAATAATTAATTTATTAAAAGATCATAAAAAATTTAAATAAGACAAAATTGTATACTAATAATCTCATATACACATACAAAAGATTAAATACATTCATGAATATATTATAATTTAAATGATTCAAAGACATTTTTTGAATTTGGAAATTTATGTCAAATTTGAAAAAAAATGCCTGAAGCCATTTGATATCTAAGACTGCATCAATCATAGAATGTCACTCAAAAATGAATATTTAATTGATAAAACAATTTCGCCAAGTAATTACGAGCAAAATCAAAATATTTTAATAATAAACATTAATGATAGTAATCGCTCTTCAACGACGAGTTTTAACTCGTCTCAAACTTCATCAAGCTCGAATGCTTCACTTGATTCAAGCTCAATTTTTAATAATTTCGAATATTGGTCAAAATCATTCAACAATTTTGACTTGGTGAAGGTAGACGAGTCGCTTGATTCCGAATCATCGATTTCATCGACATTGACGAATCTATATTACTCTCGCTTGTACAAAAACATCGAAACACAGAAATCAAATTTTAGCAGTCCGAATTCGATACCATCTACACGATTGGTAAATTCAACACATTCACCTTCGAGCGATAATTTAGTAACACACAGAACACCTTGTTATCAAAAAATGGACTCAAATCAAATTTATTCTATACCATTGTCAGTAGACTTTACTAGAAAGCTAAAACGACCTATTCATATTCCTCCTTCACTAGAATTATCCAATTCATCTTGTTTTCAAGGGAGTATTCTCGAAGAATGGCTATTGAATTCTTTTGATGAACATCTAAAAGATTCTTCATCTATTTTCCGTAACGAAATAAATTCGTTGTCAACCTCGGCGACAAATTCAGCAACAAGTTTTATAATTGAGTACAGTTATACCCAAAATTTAGAAACAGACGAAATAACATATATTTCAACGAATGAGCCTCGTAAACTTAACAGTGAAAGCTATAAAGCTGCTATTAATAACTATGACGAAAACGAAACAAAAAAATCAGAATCAAGTATCAAAAACGATGACTATTTGTCCAAAAGACAAGAAGCTAATTTCTATGTTCAACAAATACTAACTGATTTTCTTGCTTTGGGTGTGATTGAATTTGAAAGCGCTTTTGAAGGTGCCATAAACAAAACATATAAGGTATTCATGCTTCAATTAATTACTTAATTTATGCCTAAAGAATATTTTGCGCCTTTAAAAATTAATTGCATTTTCAATATAAATTTTTACTTTTCAGCCAAAAAGTGAATATAAATGGTGCAGACTTTCTAGTGATAAAATTGGACAGCAAAGAGAAGATTCAATTGAAATGAGTAATTCATTTTTTTCTGGTGGTGGACAGAAATTAAATTTTTGCCATCATCAATCAATTTTAAATTTTTGAATTAATTTAAAATTCTAAAGCTAATAGATCCTTAATATCTACCCTAAAAAAAGGACATCGAGAAGAAATAGAATCATTAAAAGTATTGTTGGTAGTTTGTACTTGATTCTTTTTAAAAAAAAGATTTAAGAAAAAGCATGAGTTGGAAATATCAAATTTGAAAATGGACTATTCTGTTAAAATAATTGAATTAGAAGAAAAACTTAAAAAACTAAATAATGACATAGACATTTATAAAAAAAACTCCGTTGAATTTAAAAAAGAAGTGGAAGATTTAAGAGTAAAATTGCAACTAATTTTTAAAAAATTTATTTTATTTAATTAAAAAAAGAATTTAAATGCTAAATTGACAACTGAAAAAAATTCATTACAGACAAAATTGAATCAGGCATTAACCAAACAGATAACAATTTCATCATCCTCATCAGCATTAAATGGATTTCCTACAGTTAGTATTTAATAGTCAAAAAATGTAAATTTTAAGCTTTGTTTTAAAGCTTAATTCTTCACAATCACAAATTGTTGAAACAAATAATAACTCTAAAAACGGTCCATCAATATCAATACCTCCACCGCCACCACCGTTACCTGGATTTAGCAGTAACGGAGCTCCTCCACCACCACCACCTCCTTTACCAGGATTCAGCACTAATGGAGCTCCTCCGCCACCACCACCTCCATTACCAGGATTTAGCAGTAACGGAGCTCCTCCGCCACCGCCGCCACCATTCGGACTATCATTATGTACAAAAAATGCTATGCCGCCACCACCTCCACTAACTGGTTATTTAGTCTCTCAAACACCAAAAAGACTCATTTGTAATTTGTAATTTAAAATTTTGCTTTTATTAAATTTTTTACAGCTAGAAAAAAATTTTGTCCAAAAAATGAAATGAAAACTCTTTACTGGAATAGAATTCAAATATTCAAGTAATTAGATTTATTAATTTAATATAAGATATATATTTTGTGAGAAGTGAATCTAGTGCAATTTGGTTCGATATTGATGAAGCTGATATTGATGACGAATTTGTGACATTGTTTGCAAAACCATCAATAAAATCAAACAAAAAGGATGACAAAAAATTGACCAGGCAATGTTCTGTTCTAAGTCTTAAGCCTGAGCTTGTTAAGTTGTTAGATTCTAAACGATCGCAAGCCATCGGTATATTGATGACTAGCCAGCGTTTAGATGCTAGCATAATAAGCGAAGCACTAATTGGTTTTGATAATGAATTGATTAGTTATGAAACACTAAATTCTATTTTTATGCTTCGTCCACAAGACGATGAATTGCGTACGATTCAAGAATTTCTAAAGACAAATTCTGAAGAACTTTTAGATAAACCTGAATTATTCTTACTTGAATTATCTCGAATTCCTGCTTTTGAAGAGCGAATGTTTTGCCTTGTCTATCGAAATAAGTTTTATGAGTCCATCTCTTCAATAGAATTTAGGCTGAATAATATTAGCAGTTTGTGTGATGATATATTAGGAAATACAAATGTTAAAAAAATTCTAGGAGTTATTCTTGCATGTGGTAACAATATGAACGCTTCTAATAAAACACGAGGCGATGCCGATGGTTTTGACTTAGCTATTTTGCCAAATTTAAAAGACGTCAAGTCGAAGGACAACTCAACAAATTTAATTCAATATATAGCTTCATATTATGTTAACAAAATAGATGATGATCTAACTACTTATCCGTTACCCGAGCCTTCTGATTTAAATTTCGTAGCTCAGGTTAACTTTGATGATTTAGAAAAAGAGCTTCGTAAAGTTAATAATGAAATCAAAGATGTAGAGAAAAAAATCGAAATTGTTTTATCTCAGAAGTCCGATAAACTTGAACAATTTAAATCAAGAGTGAATCAATTTTTATCAAATGCAATATGCGAGTGCAAAGATCAGGAAGAAAATTTTTCAAAATGTAAATCCAAGTTTAAAAAAATGATAGATTCGTTTATCATAAAACCTAAACCGCCTGATCCAGAGGTTACGCCTGAATATTTTTTTTCTTTATGGACTTCATTTAGTAACGACTTTAAAAATGCTTGGAAAAAGGAAACACAAAAGTTGAATAAGTTGAGACAAAAACATGTACATCAAAAAAGAAATGAACTTAAATCCAAAAAGGCTGATATCAAACCAGTCGAGAAAAAAAGCATCAAAACCGTATTTCAACAAAAGCGTACAGAAGGAATAAAAAATAAGAACTAGCTTTCATTCGATTTGTAAATTTTTTAAAATGCCAGTTTTTATGAAATTAATTTTTATTTGTAATAAATGAATTTATCTCTTTAGAATCACTTATTATAAATGTGAAATCCTATAATAACCAAATTAGTAAATAAATTAGTTAATTTTTTGATCCAATTATAAATATCATAAACTACCCTTGAAATTTAAGAAATCGTAATCTTGAACCCACCTTAAAACATATTAAATTTCATTATTAATTAATTATTATAAAGATCAAAGATGCTTTTTTATTAATTTTAAGTAATTTCTGAATCTAAACATTCAAAAAATGTTCAAAAATTAATTAATAATATATAAGATTTTTAAAAAAATTCCCTCATTTAACTCCATAAAAAAATTCATTTTCAAAAATTAATTTTTTGCTATTTAATTTAAACTCTCAATAATTTTTTGATTAATTAGCTTTTTTGTAATAAATGTTGCATAATTCTTTTTTGATATTTAGAGCAAAAATTAAAATTTTAATTATAGATATATCTTCTTTAGTAAAATGAAATCAGGCTATCTTAAGTTTCTAACAATAATATGATACAGAAAATAATCAGTGATACTAATTTGAAAAAATATAAATACTATGAAAATATTTAATTCAAAAGAAATAAACTAAAAGATGGAGTCTCAAAATCACCACCATCACCATATACATATTCCTTTCACACATCATCATCATCATCATGTTCATTGGGATAATCCAATCGAGTTTTTAATGACATGCATTGGATTCGCAGTTGGTTTAGGAAATGTATGGCGATTTCCATTTCTTTGTTTTCAAAACGGAGGAAGTAAATTAAATTTCATTTATTTAATAATTATTTTACTAATTTAAAAAAAGGCGCTTTTGTTATTGCATTTGTTATCATGTTGTTTTTAATCGGTTTACCAATTTTTTTCCTAGAATTAACGATTTCTCAATATTCAAAATGTGGACCACTTAAAGTTTGGAAAATTTCACCTTTATTCCGTGGTTTAGGCATGACTTCAGTAATGCTTACTATTTTTGTATGTCTATATTATAATGTTATAATATGTTATTGCCTTATTTATTTGATTAGTTCATTTATGCCTAAGTTGCCATGGGTATCTTGTGATAATTGGTGGAATAATGATGCTTGCTATATTTCAAATGGAAATATGACAATTAAAGCTGATTATTTTGATTCACCTTCAAAGCAATTTTTTTATAATTTCGTACTTGAAATGTCTGATGGCATCGAGCATCCTATTGGAATGAATTGGAAATTAGTTTGTAGCTTATTTGTATGTTGGATGCTCGCTTTTTTAAGCTTGTATAAAGGTATCCAGTCTTTAGGAAAAGTTTCATATATAACAGCAATTTTTCCATATGTAATGTTGTTTGCTTTAATAATCAGAGGAGTTACTTTACCAGGTTCGATGAAAGGAATTGTTTATTATATTGCAAGTGTTGATTTTACAAAATTGTTTAGGCTTAAAACTTGGATAGATGCTGCATCTCAGGTGTATTTTTGTTTAAGTATAGCTCAAGGAGGACTTATAACTTTGGGGAAGCACAATAAGTTCAATTATAATCATCAAAGAACGAGCGTTTTTGTTGTTGTTCTAGATGGTGCAACTGGTTTAATAGCAGGCTTAGCAGTTTTTTCAGTTTTAGGCTTTATGTCAGAGAAAACAGGGGTTGCTATTAGTGATCTAGCAGTAGGAGGTCCTGGCCTGTCCTTTATTGTATATCCTGAAGCATTGTCTTTAATGCCTTTTCCATGGATATGGTGCATTTTTTTTTTCCTAATGATGATTACAATTGGTTTCGGTTCTTTACTTTCACTCGCGGAATGTGTTTTGGATTCATTTATTTTAATCTTCAAGATAAAGAAAAAAGTTAATAAAACTAAATTCCGTTTTTGTACTTGCTTATTATTTTTCGTGGTTGGTTGCTCTATGACTACAAAAGGTGGTTATTATTTGCTAAATTTGATTGAATCATATACAGCTGTTTTGCCGATTATTTTATGCGCTACTTTACAGGCGATAGCTTTGTGTTGGTGCTATGGAACTAAACGGTTAAATGAAGATATTAAACTTATGCTTAATTTTGAATTGAACATTTTTTGGAGATTATGTTTTAAATTTTTTACTCCAATCTTGGCAATTATTATAGCAATAATTACTATTTCATCTAACTCTGAAGTTGTACTTGGAAATTATAGATATCCATACTGGGCTCATTTTATCGGATGGGGAATAATTGCCATTAATTTGTCACCAATTTTAAAATTTGCGTGTCAAGAAATAAGTAAAAGCCAAATTTTAAATGAGTTTTATAAATTAACTCAACCAAAAGATGATTGGAAACCTGTTTTTGACGCCAAAATTTCAGAAAATCAACATGAAATATTAAGCAATATATCTAATGAAAATAATGAAAAAACAAATGGAGAAGTAGTAAATACTGGTTTTGAGTTAAACGAAAAATTCTAATCTTAGTTTTTATTCAAATTTCAATTTTATTTAGTTATTAAAATTTTTAATTAGAATTCAAAATCAACAATTTATTTTGTAAAAAGAAATGCGAATAGTCATGCAGTTTAATTTTGATTTAAAGACAACGCATTAAAATATATTGAAAATTTTTAGAATAAAATAAAATATTAATTAAAAAAATTCAACATATTTTACAAAATTTTTTTCAATTCTTTAAATTTAATAAATATTTTTTTTGTAAAAAGATATTATTAAACATTTAAAATTATTAAATAACAATACAGACCCTTATAAAAAGTAACTTTTTTCAATTTTTGTTAAATTAAAATGATCTTAACAATAATTATTTTAGAATTTTTGCTTTTTAAAATCTTCAAAACTTCAGAATTTCAATTATTGGTCAATGATATTATTTCAGAAGATTATTTAATTGAAAAATTTCAATCATTAAGTAAAATAGAATGCCTCTATAAGTGCACCTTAGACAAAAATTGTCGTTTTTCAAAGTATTCTAACAGCATTTGCTATTTATTTTCTCCATATGGTCAAATGGGATTTAAAGCTTGTCAATTACCGCAAGTTTATCAGCGACTTAAATTTTTAGAGTAAGTTTTAAGTTTGAAATTTTAAAAATTGTTATCAATTATTTAGTATAAATGGTTTGATTGTTCATTGGATATTTTCTGATTCTCTTAACAGAGATATAATAAATAACATAGAATTAGAAGCGGTAAATGTATCATATGTTTCAGATCGTAACGGCAAACCGAAATCAGCAATTCAATTAAATTCCGGTTACTTGAAAATTCCTGGAGGAATTTTTTTCTACCCAAAATTTTCCTGTCTTATATGGTTGAAAATAATAAAATTTTCTAGTAGACTAACTCTTTTAGAGTTTGGTAATGGAAATATGGGTGACTATGTAAAATTTGGTTTGACTCGGATAATTGATTCAAAATCTTTTATGTCTTTATCAGTGAATCAAATGTCTATAAAAGATACGCTTTTTCTACCAAACAATATTACAATCGGAGATTGGCATCATTTTGGATTTATTTTTGATTCTCAAAGAAAAGGGAGTATTTTTTTAAATGGATCCTTAGTTACTAATAAGCAGTTCACTTTTAGTCCTCAATTGATTTATAGAAAAGAGAATTATATTGGAAGAAGTTCATATATTAATGACGATGGAAGAGATTTAATAATTGATGACATAAAAATATTTAAAGAAAGCTTGAATCAAGAACAAATTAATCAACAAATAAGCGATTCGATTTAAAAAATACAAAAATATTTATATGAATACAGATTTATTTATTTTCTTAGAAACCTAATATAGAATAAAATTATCTTTCAAAACTTTTTAAAATATTAATATAATTTGAAAAATATCTTTATTTGAGTAAAATTTTCATTTTTTCTTATTGATTATATTCAATGTTCGAATTTATTTTTGATTTTAACATGAAATTATTTTAGATAAAGATTAATTTTGATGTAAAATTCATTTAATTTCAAAATTCCTAATAGATTATGAAACTTTAGATATATTTTTAGAAATTAAATGATATATTGTTATAAAATAATTTTATTTACACAAAAGTATCGGAAAAAAAAAAGAACTCAATATATTTATGATTAAATATTTAATTTTTTTTAAAATTAAAATATTTTTATTTTTATAAAAGCTATTTTTGTTTTTATTTGTCCCATAATATATTACAGATCAGATCAATTAAAAAAAATTTTTCCTTAAAATATAATTTAAACCTTGTTTCAAAGCTTTTTTATCATTGCTAATGGTCTGATTCCCTTTGTCCGTTCTTTAACAAAATTTTAATTCTCTCCTCTCAAAAAATCGATTATATTTGTTATGCGACCAACATATTCCAGCAAAATTTTGCGCCTCCGATTGCGTAAATTTGCATGTAGTTATTAAAGAAACTGAAAGAAGCTAATTTAACGCCTATTTTTATAAAAGAAGACTAAACTAAGCCTAGATTTTTTTTATTTTGATTCTCTTTTTAATGATAAGTGATAACAATTCTTTTAATAATCAAAATTAAATTCAATAATTTGAAAACTATGAATTCGTTAATTTGTGTTTACGATAAGATAACTAAAAAAGATTAATTTTAACACAAAAATTTGAATTAGTATGATGATTTTTCAAGATAAAGAATTCTTCGCCATGTATTAGCATAGACATAAAAAAAGAGATTTTTTATTTAATTCATTTAAACAATTTAATATTTTTTTTCGTTATTAGTATAGTATGAATAAGAAATGATTGAATCCATTTTATTAACATTCCATCAAACCAATTCGTTTCAGCTTAAGTATGAGTTTTGAGTGATTCAATTTATCAAAAGCTTTACAGAAATCTATATAAAGAACATCTACTTGATTTTCGAGCGATATTTGGTAGGTCAAAAAAATCAAGACTTTCAAGAAATAAATCCTAGTTGAACTTGATTAATTAATTTATTTTTAAGGCAAAATTTAGCACTATTTTTCTAATAATTTTCTCAGCTATACGACATGGTATGGATGTAATTTAGATAGGCCTGGTAATTATACTATCTTTTATATAGATGAGAGAAGAAACTTTTGCAAGTGTCCAACAATCAGGTATTTTACCCGAGTCAAAGAATTGTTTGATAATTAGATACAAAGTATAAGAAACATCATCAGAAGCATTCCTCAAAAATTATGAAATGAGTTAAATTTTTCTTGTTTTAAACACCGTTTACCTTTCGGGTATTCAAGACAAGTTTTGTACTTCAGTTTGAGTAAAAGCTTTTTATTTGAGTTCATCCAGATGGAGTAACTTGACAATTTATTTTTCTCTAAAAACAAATAATCATATTATTCAAATAATTTAGCTGTAAGGAAGGACTAAATTCCATTCCAATTTATTTTTTAAATAAATAGATAAATGCATTAATTTTTAAAAAAAAAAGGAATTATCATTAATCAATATTTTAGTTGATTATTTTATTAATTATATTTAAAATAAATCATTTCAAATTAATTTCAAAATAGCTTGAATTAAGCTCTATCTTTAAAAAAGAAAAAAATTTCAATTTTTAATGTTATTTATTTAATAAAAAATGAAATCAAGATAAATTTACGTAAAATCTGAATATTTAAAGAAAAATAAAATTAAAATTTTGAATTTTGTAATATTTTTTGGCTAAATTAGGTCTGTTCAATTAGTTCTAAAGTTTCAGTAGTTATTTGTGCTCTTTCAAGCGGAGTTATTGATTGGACATAATTGCTCAGGTGTTCCTTAAGATCCGGTGCTGATTGAAAAACTTCTTTTAGCTGTACTGGTTGAAGTTTGAGTAAAACTTGGTGTGATATGGGCTTAATACGTTGACAGCATTTTATAAAACCTTCCCAAACTTTTGCGTTTTTCCAAATTTGTTTACCAATTAACCGCTGCATCATATTTACAACAAAAGAAGAGAGTTTTGGATAAATTGTTAATGATTGTATAACAGTACGCATATAAAGCGTTGGTATTGGATTTATTTCAATAAGTTGTTGAATTACGTTTGCGAGTACTTCTTGGGTATAAACCTGTTTTTCAGAAAAACAAAGAGATGTTGCATTTATCACTGTCTTTAGGTCACAACTAGTTGGATCTATTTGGTGAAGAGCGATCAAAAGCTCACTTGATGATATTGGACTCTTATGAACCGGTACGTTTGTGTTGATTCCTAAAAGCCGATTGAACACTTCTTTAACGACTGCAGTAGACAGTTTTATTAATTGGGGTAAAGCTGCTACAATTTCGGCTTTTGTAAGTCCATTTAAAATAGGGATTAAAAAACGAACATCAGGAAGCTTGGAAGAGTACAAATATCTGACTTTATTAATCAAATCAATTGATGGATGACTCTTTTCAGTTAATATATGAATAATTCTTAGCACCAAAGTTTCAGAGTTAGGAGGAAAATCTTGAATCAATTTAAGTAACTCTTGACTGTCCATGCCCATTTTTTTTATAGGTACTTCTAGAGTTTTTAATATTACTCGTTTTATTTCGGAAACTGCTCCAATATAAACATCGGTCAAACCATTTATTAATTTGTGATTAACAGGCATTAGATTTAAATATAGATACAAACATGATTTTATCATGTCTTCGTTCCAACTTCCTGTATCAAGTAGATCTTGATTTTCTTCAACAATTTCGTTTATAATCTCTGTTGGTGGTGTTTGATCATTCAGATATTTCAAACGTGTAAATGCATATTCCTTAAAATTCAAAATGTAAATTGATTTATTTATTTGTTTAATTTTCCAATTTAAATCTTAAAAAAAATCTTTTATTACTTCAATGATTTGAGAAAATTGTTTTCTTTCATATAAATTCAAACAAATTGCACAAGCATTCTCTCTTAAAATTTGATTTGAAAGCCCAGTAAAATAAAGTAAAATTTGAATTAATTGCGTTCTTTGCTTAACACGTGTGATTATTAATTCAGACAAAGTGCTCATATTAAACAGATATTTTTCTTTATCTTTGCATGCCTCTTTCAGCAACTCAAGTGAATTGTCTGTCAAATGAGGAACCTGTGTGACAAATTTTGAAAAAAGCATATCTTTTTGATCTTTTCGATTTTGTAGATTAATCAAAATTAAATTAAGTATTTTGTCATACTCGGTTTCACATTTTTTTATCTCTGAATTAATTATTTTTTCATTATTTTCTATAATTTCCATTTTATCTTTTCCAACTTCTATAATATCTTCTTCTTCTTCTTTTACATCCATTCCATTTTCAATTTTATATCTCATATTTTTTAAAGAATTTTTTTTGTGATGAGCATTTTTTAATTTTGTATAGCTATTAAACATCCAAATCAAAGCAATATCTAGCCGTTTTTTAGCATCTTCAAAAACATAGCTCATCAAATCTAAATAGAATAAATATTAATTAATATTTATATAAATTATTTTTCCAATTTTTAGCTTTGAAACATTTTCTAATTAACTAAAAAACTAGTATATCTTGTCGGTAAAAACTTTGGCAAAAAATTAAATAATTACTTTGATCGTAGGTATCAATAATTGTAGATTCAATTAGTGTTTTTTTTCTTATCAGACAAGCTTCTTTATTTTTTGAAATAATTTCATCTGCGTCTAGAATCCTTTTGTAGCTCTTACTAAATAAATCTTGAAGTTGTTCTTTATTGAATTTGTTAATCATGTTATTTGTAATATCATTTAATTTAAATGTCTTGTTAGATGCTGGCTTATTAAGATTAGATGGTAAAGTTTTGCTTGGGGTTGTATTTAAAGATTGTTGTCTGTTAAAGGATGCCTTACTAGACTCAGAATAATCAATCTTTTCAGCCTTTATCTTCAATTTGAATTTAAGCTCTTCATCCTCTTCTTCATCTAAATCTTCATCATCTACAGTAAGTATTTGCTGTGAATCAGATATGTCACCAATATAGTTAATCATCATTTGAGCCAACTGTCTTATTTGTTGAGTAGTTCCCGCATTTGAAATTGGCTTGTATTCTTGAGAAAATTTACTGGTTAAATTATCTGGTAAGTTTGACATTGTTACTAATACCAAATCAGCTACGTTCTCTTTATTCTTAAGCTTTTCGACTAAATTATCAAGTGATTTTTCTTGACTTTTTGAGTCAGTGGCTAATTTGACCTTCTTAGTATCTGAATTATGCTGATTTTGATTAATTCGTCTCTTGTTGGATTCTGTCACAAGATTTTTTGGTATTAACCTATTAATTTCATTTGTTGAGCATCCCAAATCGTTTAGCAAATTGGTCAATTCTGTTACAAATCCAATACATAAACTTGACTTACAAATAGATTGAATTTGAAGTTTCATTTGTTTTTTGACCGCATTTACTTGTGATTTCCCCAACGTTGGAGGCATGTTGGATAATATTTTTGAATAGGTCTCCAAAACTGTATTAATAAACTCAGGTCTTTGTTTCGCTATATTACTCAATACACAAATAGATGTTATTAAGTTAACTGATGATATATGACTAGACAAAGTGTATTCGAGCAATTTTTTCAAATGATAACGACCCTCTTCTTTCATTTCATCACGATTAAACAATTCACTTTCGTCTTGCTCAAGCTGTTCTACTGAAAAGTCAGATCTATTTGCATATGGAATTATAGACTCTTTCAATCGTTCAGACATGCATAAAATGAGAACTTCTAAAAACTTAATGCAGCATGTTCGAATGCCATCATTGTCGGAGTCAAGTTGAGCAGCAATATGATTTTTTAAGTCCAAAATAGTATACCATGTTTGTTTGTGATGGTCATTTAGTTCATTTTGGTGTTTAACAATCCATTTCAAGGTATTTTTATAAACATTTATCATGGCTAAATATGATCTTTTTTGAACACTTACGTTTTCATCGAATAAAAGGTATCGAAAATTATCAATCACTTTAAAAATGGTCTCTGAATCTTTTTTGCATGCTTCTTCAATGAAAGAGACGACAAATTTTTTAACTTCTCCAGATTTATCAAGTTGAAATTGAAGAATTTCCTAAAATTTTTTACACTACTTTTAAGCTTCTAAAATTTATCATAAAAATCATACATCAATGAAATTATCCAAAAGTTCAGGATTTTTGTGGACAATTAGTTCCTGGACATTTTTTAAATTTGTCAGACGGATTGAATCTTTTAGACTGATTGAAGCTTCATTGAGCAATTCAGCAACCCTTTCGAGAGTGTCATCAATTGAAACAATCTTTTCTTCTTCAACTTCCATTTTTATGAATATTAAATTTTTTTAATTATATATATACATAATAAAATTGCAAATAAAATGTTAAATTTTGATTGCTTTTATCAAAATCTATTCTTTCTAATAAATAACTATTGTTTAAAAAACAAAAATTAAAATTGTTTTTACTTTTTTTTAAACAATAAAAGAAAAAACGATTTGATATAATAAAATCCATTGCAATAAGTTTAATAAAAATTTATTGATTTTAAATTATTTAAACAAAAACAATCAAATTAATTTTTTTGGATTGTTCAAGATTATGATTTTTAATTAAAAAGATATTTCAAAAATAGGCCAACTATTAAACTAATAAAGCAAAAGTTATACCTTAATTAACAAAATCTAAGTTACTTTAAAATCAAAATATTTAATAACGTTTTTATTAAATCAAGAGAAAACTATTACATTTAATATTATACTAAAAAAACTAGTTAAGATTTAATTTAATTTTTTGATATATTAATTCTATCTTCGATTGAAAGATCGTGGTTGATCGAAATAATTTGAAAATTGATTTTTAATTCCCTTTTTTCTGCATTTAAAATTGAAATTTCATTATTTTCTAATTTCGAATCTGATTTTTTCTGTTCTTCTATCGAAGATTTCTTTAGGTCACTGGATTTTGCCTTTGATACTTTCTCTAAATCATTTGATTCAATAGGAAGCTCTTCTTTCTTGGTTTTGTTTTCAGATTTCTGTTCGTCTTTCGAATATTTCTTTTGGTCACTGGATTTTGCCTTTGATACTTTCTCTAAATCATTTGATTCAATAGGAAGCTCTTCTTTCTTGGTTTTGTTTTCAGATTTCTGTTCTTTTTCTTGAATAATTTGAATGATTGGATTTGGCTTATTAGCCTTAACTGTCTCTTCAAGGCTTTCTTTTCCGATTTCTGAAAGACTTTTTCCTGCATCATATTTTTTAGATTCACCTAGTTTTTGAATTCCAAGTACTAACATTAAATCTTCATATTTAAGCTTTTTCAATATATCATCATCTAATTCTATTTTGAACTTTTTAGACATGATTTCTATCTTAATAAACTGATAGTTTGATACAAATATATACAAAAATCGAAATAACAAAAATGTTTACACAATATGAAAATGCCGATCGATATGAAGCATTATTTGGGTAAAAAGCAATATCTATATGATGCCACCCTCTTATTAGAAACAATATTTAAAATAGTTAAACTTTGACATAAATTAAGATTAATTGAACTTTTTTATATTTAAAATACATTTTTGACGCATATTCTTTTATTTTGATTACAAATATTTAAAACAATGCATTAACAAAATCAATTTTTACAATCATAATTTTTTTTACAACTTTAAATCAGTTAATAATTTCCTAAATAAAACTATCTTATTTCTATAATGAATCAATAACAAATATTTCAGCTAATTAATTAATTTTTATTCAAAAAATAAAGATTTTAAATATCAAAACAATCAGACAGTGTTCAGAATGAAAAAATAATCAACGAAGCATATAAATTTGTTGAAAATTTGAATTCTAAATATTGTAGAATTAACTAAATTGAATATTAATTGATTTTATTTAATAAAATAAGTGTCAACATATCCAATCGAGGCCAGTTTATAACCAAATTGCTTTAAATAGTTTGAATAGAGTTCAATCTTATCTTTTTTAGTTCCTGATTCTATTGAAAAACTTTTGATATCAATCTTTCTAAAATCTACACTTTTGATGAATTCGAATTCGCCACCTTCCAAATCCAAAGAAAAATAGTCAATTACCGTTTTATTTATTGCTTTCATTATTGTGTATAGTGGAAAACAAGGTATGTATAAAAATTCATTTCCTATTGAAGCAGACAAGCCATTTGACATGTACCTTGTTCTCGCTGACAATGCATCCATTTCCTTAAATTTTGCTATAGATGGATAATTTTGTGACAAACACGCATTAATAGAAAATACGTTTCGTTTTTTGGTTAACAAATTTTTATAATGTTGCGGAATAGGTTCAACAAGTAGACCGGTCCAATTGCGATTTATTTCAAAAAAAAGAGAATTGGACATTTTTTCACCATCATAAGCACCAGCCTCGACAAAAAAGCCATTTACCTTTGATTCTAGTAATTGATCTATCATTTCAGATTGTTTATATTCGCTATAATCATATTTTTCTGAAACTAATCTCCTTTTTACACCACTTGGCCTCTGAATTAGAGTTTTAACAAACTTTATCAGTTCTTCATCATCTTCCTTTCTCTCCTGAATCATATATTTTGTGGTCTTTATTAAGATATATCGATTTATAAGATTTTGATGTCTAGAAACATTAAAAATATCGTTCCATAATTCAAATAGATCTTGTTGATTTGTTTTAAAATTTAAACTACTTGTATTTATATACTTTTCAAATTTGATTAAATAAAATATAATAAAAAGAAAAATGCAAAAAATAGATACAAAATATAATTTATTTGACATTTTTTATATTTTATTATTTGAGTTCATTTTGTCCTTTTTTCATATTTTTGAAACATTGAATTGATATAGAAACCAAAAATCAATGCATGAACAAAAATTATTTTTAAATTTTTCTATTTATGCATGACCACTTTTAAAGCAAAAAAAATTTTTAGGAAAATTTGATATGTATGTTATAACTTAGATATTTTTGATGTTTTAATTTGATGCAAAAATTAAAATTGTGAGCAAAAATCGATCAAATAATTAAACTAGTAAATACTAATTTGATAAAATCATCTTGAGGGCAAATTAAAAAATAAATTTTTTGTTGTTTTAAATCTTTGTTAGCTTGTTAGATTTTTTATTTGTTATTTAAATAAGACCGGTATAACTAAAATAAAATTTTTGTTTATATTTAAAAGAATTATGAATTTTAATATAATTCGATTTAAACATATATGTTTCCATGGTTACCACCAAAAAAAATATTTATAATAATATAATACGGCATTTGTATTATTGTTTGTGTGTTTGAGAATTAAACTTAGCCAAGCGATTGTTCAATATCTAAATTAAAGACGATCCCAAAAATCAACTGAATGAACAGCATTATCAGTTCCAATTTTGGCCTAAACAAATCTGATTTATATGCACCACATATAAATGCATCAAAGGTACATACATATTTTTAATTTTATAATAAAAAACTTTCTTAAACTAATATTAAGTTTTAGAAATTTTCTAATAAAATAGTAATATTATTCTTGAATTTTATGTTTAATGTCTCACATTCAACGCTTAGCCCGTTTTTAAATATGCATACTCTTACCTTAAGCATGATCTGCTACATTTAGTAGATCCTCATTTTAGTTTACAATTTCGAATACTTAATAAAATTTAATATTAAATTCTAATTAAGGCAATGAATCAAAATCAAAATTTTAGCGACATAGTCTTGGACGAGCAAACAACAAGTCCTGATCCAGATATATATTTGGATGGGCATAACTTTACTGATGAAGATTTGTACGATTTTACCAATGTAAAGCCTACTCTCAATCTTAGCAATAGTGACGATGAGGAAGATGACGACATTAATTTTGATTATGCTTATGGATACGATTACGAACGAGTAATCAAGGAAAGACTCAAAATAGCTAATCAGGAGTTTAGCAATGAGCCCACAGTTGACAAGGAACGACCGACCACTGTTTCTTTTGACAATGCAGTGAAAGCTTTCGATATACAAAAAAATGACCAAGAAGCTGATGAGAAAGAAATAGTAGTCGTGCCATTAAATGACACTGTAGAAAAAAAGGATCCAGACGCTTTTATGAATAAAATAAAGGAAGCCATTCAAAGGTATGACGAAATGAATAAACATAATGAATTAACAAATGAGTATAACGATGAAAACGATGATGTAGAAGACTATTTTAAATTATTGTCTAATCAAAATTCCAATTTGGTCAAGAATTCTACTCCTTCTCCACCCTCACGGAACAGTCCCGAAATGGAAAAGTCCAATCTTGAATTGATTAGTAAGATTGTTGATTCGAAAGAAAGCAATACTCCTACAAAATTCCCATCTCCCATTCCTCAGCTTTCACCACAGATTAATTCACCTGAACTTCAAAAAAGCGAAACTAACGTTTTGATAGAGAAAGATGGCAAATTTGAACTCATAAGTGCGGATGAATATACCGCTTTAGAAAAAAGCAAGCAAATAATACCTCATCCACCTCAAAGGCCTAAAACATCTAATAGCGAATTTAGAAAAAATAAACTTATAAATGAAAAAATAGAAATTCAGAGAATTCCGAGTTCAGGAGATTCAAAAAAAAATAGATCCAAAAGTCACTCACCAGTAGGAAAGCATTCAACGCCTGAATACGCCAAAGATTACAAATCACCGTATCAGGCCACTATTAGAATCATTAAACCAAACGAATCGTAGGTTTATTAATTTTTTTTTCTCTAATTAATTAAATTTTCAAGAGCTGAAGCTCGTAAGAAAAGACTTCAAGAAGAAGAAGAAAAACGTAAACTTAATCAGGAAGTTTTTGAAGCCTGGGTAAAAATGAAAGAACGACAGCTGTTAGATCAGAGACAAAAGCCAGAAGAAAAAAAACCTACTAGAAATATAAAAACTAAAATATCTTATGAAAATTGGTTACAGAAAAAAAGAGAACAAATTCAAAGGGAGAAGGAGTACCAAAAAAAACTGGAACAGGTGATCATGTTAGATAAGAGAAAGTCGACAAACGAGGAACGCTCGAAGGCTTTCAAAGAATGGGTTAATAGGAAATTAAGGGAAAAAAATGAAATGGTACGCATAGAAAAATTGGAAAATAAAAAATGGGTTTCAAAGCGTCGTAGGTCACGTAAGCAACAACGTCTATCACAAGCACTTGAAATGGCAAACACATATGGATACAGTAATTCTTATTTTAGAGCCGGGCTATAACACTTATTTTGCAAACATTTGGATACTGAAAAATGTTACATTTTTCATTCACATTTCAAAAAAATTTGTGTCATCAAGTTAACAGTTATACTGATTATGATATTTTTATTTATTTTTGAAAATGCTTTAAAATAAATTTTATTAATTTTTTAACCAATTTAACCACTCAAGTTATATTTTGATAGAACTTAATAGCAATTAATTTAAATTTTTAGACTTGTAATTTGATCCAAATTAAAACAAAGGCAAAAAAAATAAATTTTTACTTTTGTGAGCTTTATTATTGTATGAAAAAAATTTTTCGACTATAATTATTTAAAACACTTGATAAAAAATTTATCAAATAATAGATAAATTTACAATAAAAAAATTAATCTTAAACATATTTTAAAAATCTTATTAAAGTTTAAGTTTACTTCTTTATCATCATGCTAAATATTAATTTAAAACGCCCTTTTTTATTTGAAAAATGTCAAATTTACAGCAAATAAAAATATTAAAATTTTAGAATTCAAAGGAATAAGAAATTTAGAAGGTAATTATTTTCAAAGAAAAAATTTATATATGTTTTTATTTAAATTTAAATTATCTACAAATTATTCGAAATAATAACCAAATAAAATAAAGTTCCAATAAATGAACCAATTAAAGGTCCTAAAATTGGTATCCAAAAAAAATTGTCTCCTGCTTTAAAAACTTGAGAGCCCCAGCCTGCAAAAAAAGTAAATAATCTTGGCCCAAAATCTCTTGCAGGATTAATAGCATAGCCGCAATTAAAACCTAGTGAGCATCCTATAACTAAAACAAGAAAAGCAATCAAAATAGCACTTATTTCCTTCGGAATATCGTTGTTTTTTTTATCTGAAATCGCCATGACAACCATGATTAGAACTGCTGTTCCCAAAACTTGGTCCAAGAATCCTCCAAAAACTCCTAACGCTTCATTTGGATAAGTAGCGAAAATTCCAGCTGTATTAATAGAATACATTTCATCTCCAAAACTTTTTAATCCGTCTAAATATACCCAGAAAACTAGCGTTGCACCTAGAAAAGCACCCAAAGTTTGTGCTAAGGAATAAATAAAAAACTTTCGTAATGTTATTTTTCCTGTAAGAGCTAGTGAAAATGAAACTGCTGGATTTAAATGAGCTCCTTTTTTTTAAAATGAATAAAATTTTTTCAATAAAAATTAATATTACCAGATATTGTTCCTACAAGAAGAATCGCAATCAAAACTCCAAAGCCAAAGCCTATATTTACAGATAAAAGATTGTTTAAATTTGAGTCTTGTTTATTATTTAATTTAAATTGAGCAACACTAGAACATCCTATTAAAATGAATATCATTGTTCCAAAAGCTTCAGCCATAAACTCTTTCACTAATGGATTAGAGATTTTGACTTTTTTCACACTTTCTTGCAAATTACTTTGTATATTGAAATATTATTTTGGTTTTATTTTTCTTTTGAAAATTCTTACAAATAAGGTTTTTTACTTTCCACATCAGATTTATCTTCTCTCTTAAGCAAATTATCTTCGATCAAAATTTGACTATTTTTGTTTTCCGAAATATTTAGCTGATTGTCGGTCTGTGAATGACTTTTTTAGTAAGTATTTAATATTGTTTAAAAATATTTAATTACTATTTCAGATATTTCCATTGTCATACTAAATTATCAATGCTAAGATTCTTAAAAATAGAGAAAATTTTAATTCAAATATTTAATGGAAAATATAAATCATAATAGAAGCTATAAATGTTAAGAGTTAAATAGAATAGAATTACAGTACAATAAAAATACAGTTGAAAAAATTCCTCATGTAAGTGTACATGTAAATAAAAACATACATTTTTGCATCATATTGGTGTGAAACTGAAATAAATTAGAAAAACAAGTTTTATATTTTATACTTAAAATTGGAATTGGTACATGGTCACAACATGGCACCTATAATTATTATTAAAATCTTAAGCTTTTCACAAATATCCAAATTGAACATTAAGAATTTTAAGTTCGTAATAATATGGTAAAAAAGTTCTTCATTTAAAAAAAAGTAGGAAAATAAATAAAACTTCTTAACATTTCGATAGATTTAGGCTAAAAGGCATATATTGCTATTTATAGTGTAGCATAAAATTCATCCGACTCTTACTAAATATTAATTTATTAATAAAGTGTTTAAGAAAATAGAAATAAGAAGCTGTATAAAGCTTGATTATATATCTCAAAAAATATAATTTCAAATGGTTTTAATTAAAAGTTCAAATGGAATTTATTAAAATAAAGATAATTTTATTTAAATCACATAACTAAAGCTTAATTTCAATCTAAAAATGCAAATTTAACACTATTTAGACTCATAATTTTTAATTTATCATATGATAAAAAATTGATATAAATAAATTTAGTTTTTAATTTATGGCAAAGATAATAGTTTATTTTTATTTTATCGGTAAAAAAAAATAATTTTTTGATCATTTCAATTTAAATCTAAAAAATTTTTTAATAGGATATTATCTATCAATTTTAAAGATATTCTGAATTTTAAAATATTATATTTTATAAAAGTAAAACAATGTTTTAATTAAGGTAAAAAGTAAAATTTTATTCTAATATAAAAACTGAATTGAACCATAGCAAATTAGACTTCCTCATTATTTGGAGGTATAAAACTTTGAATCTCATTGAAAATTAAGGCTTAAAATTAATATTTTAAGTTAAAATAAAATTTGATTTTTGTTTTAAAATACTTTTCCATTCATCGATTCGCAAATCTTTAAATTCAAATTCATGATTAAAAGGCTCACCATTAGGTTCATCATCTTCATCGTGTAGTGATTCTAGGTATGGATGACTCAGTGCTTGTTCACAATCAATTCTTACTCGAGGATCAAGTTGCAGCATTTTATCAAGTAAATCAATAGCCATCTTATCTGGTATTTCGTGAAAATATTCATAAAAATTCACCCTTTTTTGTCTAACTTTGGTTCTTTCCAGGTATTGTCTTGCTTCAGGAGTTATATCATTTAAAAATTCATTGGATGGGTACCCAACTAGATCAAGAATTCTATTTAATTGATTTACATCTTAATTAATAGATTGAAAAAAAATTATTCTAATAATTTTGAGTATTTTAAATTACGATCAGAACCAGGAAAAAGAGTTTTCTGTGTAAACATTTCTGCTAATATACAGCCGACACTCCATATATCAACTTTTTTTCAAAATTGAGGTCAATTTTTATTCAGAAAACTTAAAATTAAATATTATTACCTTCTTTACCATATTCAGTCCATTTAAGCATAATTTCTGGCGCTCGATACCAACGAGTAGCTACATAACCTGTCATTTCATCGTTTTCACTTCTAGCCAAGCCAAAATCGATTATCTATTTATTTTAAATTTTTTTTTCTTCAGTATTTATTTACTAATTAAACTAACCCTAAGACTGCAATCCTCATTCACCGTCAAATTTCCTGGTTTCAGATCTCGATGAATTATATTTGCTGAATGAAGATATTTTAGTCCTCTCAAAATTTGATAAGTGAAGAATTTGATATGTTCTTCATTTAATTGATTCGTTTTCAAAGCATTATGTAGATCAGAATTCATAAGATTCATGACCAAATATCTTAAGTTAAAATTTATCAATCAAGATTCTAACGAAAATTTGAAAAGGTACATTTCTTCCATTGATTCGCTTCTAATGGCAGGCGTGAAAATATCAAGCAGTCTAACAATATTGTCATGTTTAACATGTTTTAATAATTTGATTTCTCTTAAAGCTCGTTTGCAGTGTACTTTAGTTAGAAAAGGTTGAGAAAGTTTTTTTATAGCAACTTCCTGATTTAATACAGAATCGGTAGCAGAGCTTTCAAAAAAAAAAATAAAAAAATATTTTATAAATTCTTTGAAAATACCAAACGAGTCCATAAGCTCCATAACCTACTTGTTTTAAGTCTGAATATCGGCTTGGTAAATTCCAAGTTGAGTTATTTATCTCAAAACGGTTCCAATCACTCATTTTAAAAAATGTTGGACTTTTTTGTTGGAATCTTAAATTTCTAATTTATACATAAAAAAAACTTAAAAGCATTCTACATAATATATTATCTTTAAAAATTATAATTTTATTTTAATTATGCTAAACTTTCTGTGTCTTGGGACTTCAATTTAAATTTCAACTAGATACAATAATAATTATATTATCTGCTTAAAATATTACAGCCGTTAAATTTTTATTTAATTTAATTTAATTTATTTTTAAATTAATAATATATTCAGTTCTTTTGAAGTAAATGCGTTTTTCTAGCTACCATAATTTTTCGTTTTCTACTACTAATACTAAAAAAACAATCCTATAAACAGAAAAATATATAACTTGGATGTTTTTATTTATTCACTCTAAAATTTAATTTATTTATTATTTATTTTATTTATTAAATATTTTCTAAAAGTTAATTGATAGTTTCTGATTTTCAAATAAAAACATTATTTAATTGTTTAAATCGAAATAGCCATCAAAACCCAGTAGCTTTCAAAATGAATTTAATGTTTTCTAAATATAAAAAAACTTGTTTGTTAAATATATCAGATAAACCTATTTTTAAAAAAATTTAATCTAATCTGATTGAATCTTTTCTATCGTTATTGATTGTAATAATAACAATTTTAATTGTATTTAAATTGTATTTAAAAAAAATAATTGATAAAACTGTCTTTTTCAATATTTTGATTTTTTATTTTAAATGTGCAGACAAAATTTTGGTAATTTCAAATTTTGAAAAATTATTTTTTAATGTAAAAAAAATTTATCAAATATTTATTTGGTCATAAATTAATTTTAGTATTCTATATAAGATGATTTCTAAGCTTATTAAAACCCCAAATTCTAAATTTAACATTTATTTACTTTTAAATAAATATTTTAATTCATCATCAAAAAAAATGAGTGATGAAATTAAACTGGCTCAGTCGGCCAAACCCGGTGGAGATACAATTTTTGGAAAAATAATTCGAAAAGAAATACCTGCTGACATTATCTATGAAGATGATCAATGTTTAGCATTTAATGATGTTAGTCCTCAGGCTCCGAAACACTTCTTAGTAATCCCTAAAAAGCATATTCAGCAACTATCAACATCTGATGACTCAGATGATCAGGTATTAAATTTTCTATAATTTATACTTTGAAAAGGAAATAGGAAAAATTTTATGTAGTTATTAGGACATCTGATTAGTATAGCCAGAAAATGCGCAGCTCAACAGGGTCTTGACAACGGTTATCGTCTAGTAATTAATGACGGCAAAAATGGAGGTCAAAGCGTATATCACTTACACGTACACATTCTAGGAGGACGTCAAATGGGTTGGCCACCAGGTTAATTTAAACATTGATATTTTAAATGATATAATTCAAAAATTTAATAAATAAATTCAAATAAAATAACAGATTTTTTTATGTTTTATAATTATTCTATTAATATTATTGAGCTACTGTAAGTTGCATGACTAACTATGTATATTTGAGAGGAAAAATGTTATTGTTTAAGCTGCGGTAGCGTTATTTTCTCTAAAAATCTTGTCGTAAAAACTCTAAAAACATTTAATGTGTTTTCTTTCACTACAAAACAATTCAATTTGTTCCAATCATCTGCAACTCTATTCGTAAAGAATGTCCTTTAAATTTATATCATTTCTAAAAACTTTTTTCAAATTTTAGTAATTAATAATGATTATTAATCAAATTTTTCATTAAATCTTTTGTTTTAGGCATTAAATTTAAAATTCTAGATATGTTCAAAAATCAAGCTTAATCAATTGACCGTGAAGTAAGCAATTTAAAAAAACATCTTGGTTTGATAATTTTTTAAAATGTATATTTTTGATAATTTATTTGGGTCATTCAATTTTCGAAAAAATAAGATTAATCAAATATTAGATTTCAAAAATTTAAAGATTTTTGATAATTTTTAAAAGTGTAATAATTGTTGAAACAAATATGTAAGGAACAAAAAAATAATTTGATAAATTATATGCTTGATAAAAGTATTTTGTAATCAGATTAAAAATCAAAATAAAACAGACTCAATATTTAAATTAACTAAATCTTTCAAAAACTAATTTAAATATTAATGTTTTAATTTAAAAGATTTTGAATTTTTATATTCATAGTTTGAACTAAAAATATTTTTGCTCTTTTTTATTTTATACTCAAGCTTAATTTGATCTATTCAAAGTTTTTTCGAAGTAATTAATGAATTCTAAAGGTATTTTTTTAATTTTGACCAGATAAATCTTTATGTCATATATTTTCCATATTTAGGCGGCTAACAAACATGTTCTATTCTGAGCAAAAAAATATGCGACTTACCTTTGAATAAAATTCATGTGAATCATTTAAGATAGGAATAAATTAAATTTTAATATATAATTCAAATTTTTTTGAAAATAAAAGACGCTACTTTGTTTCTTATTATTATAGTATTATGTATATTTTTTGTTAATTTTTGTTGTAAAAAGTCTATCAAAAGTAATTTAGAGGTTAAACTTATTACTTACTTAAAAAGGTTGTTTTGATGACTAGTTGTATTTCGAAACTACGGTTACTTAATAATATATATTACTCCCTAAATTATAATTATTTGTTATTTCGAAAAAATTATGATAAAAAGGACAATGCCTTAATTTGGTCAAGGTAAAATATTGAAATTAATCAGAATTACTGTGATAATAAAGTTTTTCTCTGGTAATAAAATCAAAGTTAAAACTTAAATTTACAATTTATTTAAAATTTAAATTTCTAGTTTTAAAATTAAAAGAAGAAAAGTTAGATATAATAATTTTCAATGTTTGCTAAGAATATACAACCATATTTAAAAATATATAATCAAAAACATAGAGTTTTATTTTGCCGTGAGTGGATATTATTATATTTTCACAAAGGATTCAATCGAATCTTATGAGGGCTAAAACTTAGGCTAAATAGAATAGTCAAATTCCAAATTATTTTTATTCGTTAGAAAATTCAACCAAAAAACGAAAAAAAACTTACTATTTTGCTAATAATTTGTATTTATTTTTTTTTCTTAGCGATAAAACTACTTCGACACACTTCTTCGGATTTTGTTTAAACCAAGAACACTTATATTAAGTTTACATAAAGATGAAACTTAAAATTTAAATTTAAGCGTGGCCTTTTCAAAACAAAAACCTTAGTTTTTTATTTCAAGTATTTGAATTTTCAGCAAATTTTTCAAATATTGGTCAATTTTCGATTTTGTCTAGTCACGAAAAATCTATTCATTTACTTTTTAGCATAGTAGTAAAATTGTAAAGAATAAAATGACAGAATTATGGAAATAATATTAAAGTAAATAGTTATATTGGAAACTTTTGCTTAATGTTTTGAATAGTTTGTATTTTCATTTTTCAATAATTTTCGTCAATTGCAGAATCGAAAACAAAAAGGTTAATTTAAATGAAAAATTCAACATATTTTTAAATTTTTTCGATTTTTTTTTCACTAAAATAGAAAAATTAATTTGATTAGATAGAAATGATTGCATAATACAAATTGTCAGTAGGTTAGAAATTTGTTTATTATCTTTTTTTCTAATTTTTTATCATAAAATTATACGATAAAAAAATTTGTAAACTCTAACAATTTTGATTTTTTTCTGAATTAAGTGTCTCAAATATATTTTTTTAAAATCTTAATCTCAAAGTAATATTTTGTTTTGTTTAGATTTTCATAGCTAATAGCTTTTTGGATCAATGTTTTAAAATTTCAGTTTATTTAATTCATTTCTTTATTACAATATTTTTAAATGCATTCAACTAATTCACATCAAATTTCACAATCTCGTAAAACACCAATATATAACTCAACTAATGCGCTTCAATTTAATACTAATTTGTCGCAACAACCTTTAACTGGATCGCTCAATAGTTTATCAAGCTCAAGTTTGTTGAAAACTGGGCCTTCGTCCGATTCTCCATCAAATAATCTTTCTTCAAACAAGCTTTACTCAACCTCTTCATACTCAAATTCAAACAAACTAAATCCAAATGATTATTATCAATTTCCATTAAAAAATGGTAATATTTTTTTTGTTTTTTATTTTTCCAAACAAGATCGATGACATTCTATAAACGAATAATTTAGATTTTATACTCAATTTAAATTCTTGAACTAGATTTTTAGTAGATAAATTTAGAAACGACTTTTATTATCTCATTAATTTAGACAAATAAAATCGGATTTTTTATGTTTAGATTAATATCAAAATTAGATTTCTAAGGCTTTATTTACCAAAATATACATACATATATATATATTTATATGCAATTTAGATAACTTTTTTTCTAATTTCATTTGACCTATTTATTTATTTAAATAATGCGCTTGTTTTATGCATTTTATTTGAACTATATTGGAGTAAATTCGTTGCTAACTTAGATTAATAATAACTTTGATGGGGACTTTTAATTTTTATTCAATTGAAAAAAAAGGGATTGTTTTCTCAGAAATTTTTATATTCGGCTAACACTTTTAATATTAATATATTAATTAAAAGAAAGATCGGGTTTGGTCTAAAAAACCTCGTTTTCAAGTCTAAATTAAAAACTAATCAATAAAAAAATTTGCTTTCGAGGCCATGGTTATCATAATAAGGTTTATGATTTATTTAAAATATTTATGAGTTTTTGGTCACGTATTTTTCTCTAATTTTCAAAATCTTGTTTGTATATTTGAAAAATTTTAAAAGCAATAAGCAAACAAATTATTTTTAATTAATTAGAATAAGATTTTACCTGTGTTGATTTGTGCATTTTTGTTTATGATGAAAAAAAAATATTTTTATGATATTTTATTAGAAAATTAAATAAAAATATATTTGTATTGCTATTTAGTCTTTAGAATTGCTTTTTATTTACCGTTTACTCTAAAAAATCAATAAATCATCGATTCTTTTATATTTTGTTGAATAGTTGAGAAAAAAAAGTTGGTCGTTTTGTTTTTAATTGAGTAATTTATTTAGTCGATATTAAGATTTAGCCTTTTGGAGTCCAGTAATCGTATATGCCTAATCAAACTTAAGAAACCCAATTTTATAAAGCAAAGCAACAAGAACTAATTTTTATAGACACAAGCCGTCAAATCTTTTACTTGAACTAAAATAAATTTATACGGATCATTCAGAAACTAACTTATCATTTTTTTCTAAAAGGCATAATAAAAACTTGATAAGATTTTCTAGAAAGTGATTTAAGTAGGCGCCAAATCTGTTAAGGGATTATCATTAATTGATTATTCATAAGTAAAAGTGAGGAGGTTGCTAAATAAAAAAAAATCATCTTATTAAATAACTTGTTTAAGTGTTTAAAAGATTAGTTTTTCAAAAAAAAAACGCTTGTTTTAATAAGCTACATATAAATATTTGAAATATTTTTGAGGCATAGAAACCATTTTATAGAGCTTAAGAATTTTAATAATCTTTATTGTTGTAAGACAAAGAAGCGGATGCTCTGGCCGGTCCAAAGAAAAAATTAACGGCTACGACTTTTATTCACCAACCTACAACAACTAATACAAATCTAGGCTACGGTCAGCATAGAACCAGAAGACCATCGCCTTCAAAATCACCATATTCGAACATAGACGAACAATTAACTAATTCCTCATTTTTTCTCAAGCAATCTCCCAGCAACAAAGTGCAGACCAATCGATTCTATTCATCAGGATCTAATCCATCGTCAAACGCGATCAAAAAATCCACCTCGCTCAAAAATCCGGCAAGACCAGCCATTATTCAACCAAATCAATCAAGCAACATAGTTAATCTAAATGTGATTAATCCGACTTACACAAACTCATCAAGCATTAAACCGGTAATTCATAAAAGAACGCCCAAAACATTTGTCTCTCCGAGTCGATACGAAATAAGCCATTTAGACCAGAGTAGTGCTAAATTGAGCGATCAAGCCGAGCCGATTACTAATGAAATACAACTAAGAGCTAGATCTAAATCAAAGACAACTGATTTGAATAGTTCATCATCTCAAAATAATTTATTAACAAGTTCAAGCTCGATTAAAAAGACACTAGAGAACATTGAGCTAAAAATGCGAATTGTATCAAGTCCAAGTATACGCATAGCCGATTTGTTTAAATGTTTTCTAAAAAATGTGCCCAAATCAACCGAGACCATAGAAGTAAGTGATTTTTTTACTACTTATTTGACTAAAGAAATTACTAAAGAAATTCAGATACGAAAAAATAAGAAAAAGTTTAATATTATCACTATTTAAGCTAGTCGATAGAATTGCTTGCGGCAAGTGTCCAAATAATGCCTTTGGATTTTTGATTAATAGCTCATTAATGTCACATTTGAATTTTTCAAATGACTAGTATTATTTTTGAAATTAAATTGTATGATTTTTTCGAGCAGCAAACAATATTTTTTATTAACCTTATTTGAATAGAAAAGGTAGAAAAAAAGTAATAACATTCAATATTTATTTCATTTCATTTGAACAAGTATTTTCGCTAGCATGGCATAATACATTTGTATGAGTCAGATATTTAATCATATATCATCCTAAATTCGAATATATAAAATATCAAATTTTCATTTATTTAGATTTTTAGCTCAAATTTTAATTAAAAGAAAATAAATGCCACATTGGTTAAATTAGCAGCATTTGAATCAATTTGAATTTATATTTCAGTCATCATATCACACAAAATATATATCTACAAAGCAACAAACTTAGGCATGCTATTGGGGTATTAGAATAGGCTTTAGATAAGGCTAATGTTGCATTTAGACTATAACCAATTTGATCCGAAGATAGTCCAATTTTGAATGTGCTTTTTCGTTCTAGCTTCCAAGCTAACTCGAGTTAATACTAGTTAACCCATTGAACACAATTAGGTCGAGCTTAATAGATTAACTAACATATCTTAGGTTATAAGTATCTTTTGTTTGAGAAATAGGCAAAAAAACTTGATTTTCTAACGAATCTATTAAGTATATTTATATAAAATAAAATTTAATTATGAAAAAAAAGCATTTTTCAACAAATTAAACTGCTTTTAATAAATTGAATCCTAGAAATGTCTGACTCTTGAAAAATATAGTATTCCATGTTATTATGCTTAGCATGCGACTAAAACGCGAAGCATATCGAACTTTACATTTAATATTTGTTCAAATTTTAGAAAATTATATAGAGAATAATAAAGCGAGAGTTTAGTTTAATAGGATATTCGAATTATTCACGTTTTTTAGTTTAGCTCCTATAATGTCATCATCTCTTAATCCAAAAGCTAAATATACCAATCATTATAATAATCATAATTTTAAAATAAATGCAATTAATTATAATAATACTAATTCAAAAACAAAAATTGTAAAAAATACGATTTCCTCGCTAAATTCTCCTACTAGCAATCTATCTTTATCGAATGGAAATAAATTATCATCTTCTTCTCTATCGATTCAAAACGTAAGCCCAAATTCCAAACTCATAAATAATAATACCAGCAACGCTAAAGCTAGATCCAAAGCTATAGCAAGCACTGCTCAAAGCAATAGTACTCAAGTTCGAAAGAACAAATCAGACATTTATCTGAAAAGACAATCCAAATTAAACTTTTTCTTAATGTTTAGTAATTTATCATTCAACAATAGTTTTCAGCCTTTTAATAATTATATTCATCATAATCATTTATATTTAAACACATTTCAGTCATTGGTTCACTATGGCGATAACATAGGTGCAAAGGTTGTCAAGTGTTTGATAAACGAAAACTCCTATGAAACTCAAAATCTGATCACGTCCGATTATGACATTTACCAAGGATCAGCCCTTTGTATAACATATGATGCTATACTCAAAGACGAGCATTGGGACGAAATATTTGTTAACAACGATGAAGAAGCTTCGCTTCAGTCACAGAATAAAGCCTCTCATTTGTCACGATCTAAGCCTGCACCGAAACAAGGAATCAATAGTCAAGCATCCAAGTTTATGTCTTTTTTTCACATTTCGGATTTTATAGCCATTCTAAGTGGATTCAAAGTTGCATTTGTTGATCCATATGAACGTATATCCACCGATGAGCGATCTTATGTTGCCATTTTTGATTTAAAAAATGATACCAATGACATAGAACAATTTGAAGACCAATTTAAACCATTGGAAAAAATATTCAATGTGCCATTGTTAAAAAGTAAATTTTACAATGGTACTATTATTCGTTTACCGCTGAGAACTCAAAACAGCAGTTGTAGTGTGTCTAACAAACTTGTCTATGTAAAAGACATTTTGGTTAATGCAAAAGATTTCATGAAAGAAGCTCACTTGCATATACTTTTTTCTAAAAATATATCTAACATACAATTTTGTAGAAGCAAAGATAATCAAAATATTGAGAAAGTATATATTTTTTTTTATTTTAAAATTTGATCAAATTGACTTAACTAAAAAGTTAATTTTGTAAGCAAATATTCTTATTTTTTGTTCTATTAATAGATATACAGCATAAATGTAGAGGATTCATGTCTGGAACAATTTAAAAACAAATACAAAAAGATCAACGACGCTGTCCAAGAAGGCGAATTTCCACGCACTAGCACAATTATTATCACTCTTAGAAAACAAATTGAAACAAAAATAGAAAAAACCGAGTGGATTTTGTCCATATTCGCCGACACTATGCGACTTCTCAATTCAAATTATTTTCTCATGAAATTGGCCATTCCAATTTCGGACAATTGTGACAAAGACCTAAGATTTAGTCACAAGTCTAATTTGATATCAAGTGATACAGGCTTCATTAAAACCCTATACTTATCTAAGCCGATAATTTGTTACATCGAAGATAAGGAAGGTATTTTAATGTCTCATTTTTGCCGCTTGAATATCAGCGACTCGCTCAAATTGTCTCATTTTAACGACGCATATGCTTTAATGTTAAAAGATCTGACCAAAATAATTCGCAAAGACCCAACTCTGTTGTGGTCTCTAATGCCCGATTTGGACAAGAATACAGAGTTTTCTGAGCTACTAGGCGAAATATGGCAAGAAATTGCCAAACACGAGCTGTTCTATTCGTCAACCGAAGGCTGGGGCTACGTGGCCATAGAAGACATGATCATCAATGATGTAGATGACAAGTCTATATTACAAGAAATCTTGACCAAGATCTATTCTGAAACCAACTATCCGGTTGTGATTATGCCTCCTCATGTACTCAATGCATTGCAAAAGTTTAGCCCCAAAGATAGTCTACAAATAATGAGCCCTTCGCAGACCAGCGACATTCTACACAACAATGTAATGCTAATCGAAACTCTAAAGCCAAATCAAAAAATAGAGCTTCTAAGATACTTGATCAAAGAGCCGTCAGTCAATAGTCAGAATACATGGCCCAGTGCAGCGGCCAGATATGTTTTAGACTTGCCTCTATTGCTGCTTTCAAGTCAAAAATTTGTCAAATTTCAATCTCCCAATAAGGCCAAGTCAGTTTACTTGGTCGAAAAAGACTATTTAAAACTGTTCAATTTAAACGATCAAACCAACATGCAATACATTAATCCAGATCTTCCCAAAGACATATTAAGCATATTTAAAAAGTTCGAATTTCAACGTGAGTATACAATTGATTATTAAATGTTTTAAATTGTATTCTGTGACCTGATTTCACTGATTTTAAATGAAAAAAAAACGAAAAAAAAAACTGAAATTAAAAACGCCATATACTATTAAAATAAAATAAAACAAGAAAGGTAAAGAAGCTCATGAAAAATTAGAAAAAAATCTAAGAACAACTTTTTAGAGAAATAGAAAATAAATTATTGTTGTTATTAGTATTAAATTAAGCAAATTCTATTTGAATTTCGTTTTATATCTTTACCTTTTGTTGAATTTTGTTTCTTTGTGTTTTTTTTTTTCTAAACTTTATTTCTTATTTGAAAAAAAAGGTTCACCTAGCAATAGGTTTGATTGAATTTATTACTTTTTTGTTCATTTTGATAGCATACCTTATTCCCTTCTAGAATTAAGTATCCTTCATTTGCAATTTTAATGTACTCATTCTAAACAATCCGAGTAACCGAACTTCCACCAACTCAAAAAACATTAGCAGTCTTCAGGCAGAGAATTAATTTATTTGATTAGGATAATTTAGCTGTAAGTGTAGGATTTTTTATGATTAGAGAAAGTCTAATTAACTCTCTCTAAAATGATAGAAATTATTCTCTTATAATCATTTGAAAATAAAGAGCGTAATTAATTGGGATAAAGAGAAACCTGATAATTCGAATTTAGATTTATGCTAGTATATCACATATAAAGTAAGTTTATATATATATATATATATATATATATTTTATGAATGGCTTGATCTCGAAATTAAAAACATATGTATTTCTAAAATTGTTCAATATTTACTTACTTATCGCTCAAGTTATATCTTGATTTTTTGCTTGACGCAGAATATTTATTTTTTCATAAGCAAGGAGACACAAGAACTAAGAAAAAGAAAGAAGAAAAATCAAGTTTATTAACCTAAAATAAGTAAAGAAAAATAAACTTGTTGATAAATATTAAGTTGTCTTAAAATCCCAACCCAAAAACAAGATACTTAACCAAGTTAAATTGGGTTTAAAAATTGACAATCGTCCATTACGACGAAAATTTAATACACAGATAAGTTATATAACCAACCAACTCGATTAGTATACAAATTTAATTAGCTTTTATAAAGCGATTGAAATTAAAAAAATAAAATAAAAGACAATATTTGCCTCGATAGGGATTTTTGTTTTCTACTAAAATTAGAAGAAAAAGTAAATTTATTTTAAATATTCAGCATCGTGGTTAGATTTCAAAAGGTCTAATATTTACAAAAAAATAAAAAAAAAAAAGTATGTCTTTAGTTAAAATTAATTCCATAATTTTGTTAAATTTAATCAATCAAGCTTTTTAATTAAAAACAAAAAAGAAAAAATAAAATAAACACTTGGGGTTTCCGATCACTCTTAAGCTTAGCAATTATAAATTTGATTAATGGTCTTGAATTTAATCGATAAGAATCATGTTACTAATTTACCTCAGCTCATTTAATTGCACTTTTAATGAGCATTTAACTTAATTGAATAGAGAGAAAATAATTATAGACATATTTTTATATTTTATTTATAAAAAGGTTTAACTCAGCTTCAAATGATATCGGACTCGGAGCTAAGCGAGCTGATCAGCGTGCCCAAGGAATGGAGATGCGGCGAAGAAAAGATCCAATGGCCACGAAATCACGACAAGTACAATCTAATATGGCTAGAAACATTGTGGAAATATCTTAATGAGAACTTTTCCAATAACCTGACCACTGTCGAGAACACCAACATCATATACACAAATCCGGTTCACTCAAACCAGCTCAGCTTGTACAAACTATCCAACAATTCCAATCTGGTCTACACGCCGAGCTTTGTTACCATGGACGATTCGATCACCATCGACATCTACGATAATTTGGTACGCATTTTGAAAAAATTGAACTTCCAATGTATTGACACAATACCGGACATAGTCCTATCTCATCCTTTGTTCTTCAACTATGTGCCAAATATTCGCAAGACTCGACTTGGTATTTTGCAAGCATTCAAAAATAAATACCGACACGCATCTACAATTAAAATAATTCAAGATTTTAATGCTTTGCTTAACGACTCGGACATAAAGCTAATTCAAAAATATCTTTCCAAAATAGAGCTTACCCATTCGAATTCTAATATGGACTCGAATCAGCGCGAACTGCTAGAGTTTGTCAAATTTGTGCCAATGTTCGAAAATTCGGCCATTGAATGCTTGGACAAGTACATACCGTTAAAAGAGTGCTTGTACGTCTATTACGACACGCAAATTCGTTTGCCATTCGAGCTACCAGGTGTACAGTCTTTTATATTCGTAGACTCACTGGACGCCAAAATACTCATCCAGGACAAACTTGGCCTCTACATATGCAAAGAGTTTACTTGCATTCTACAAGAAATAATCAAATATCTACACGATCGGGAGCTCAATTCGCTAAACTCGATCAAAATTCACCTACTTGGCAAATGGCTGCTTCTAAATTGTTCAACCTATGTACTTGGCTCAAATGAGCTAAACGAGTCCATACGATTGACCAAATTGTTCCTGAATCAGAACCAAGAGCTGTGCTCGCCAAGCCAATTCATCAATCCGGGCAAAAATGACAAGTATTTGCCCATTTTGGAGGCCAAAATTCTGCCATCACAAGACCTACTCCAGGACGACAAGTGTGTCAATGTTCTAAAAGAGCTCAAGATGCGCTCTTACACAGAATTGAAAATAGACGAAATAATCGATTTGTACGAACAATCGATCAAGTCAATGAACGAAACAAATAGGCGCCTTTTGGCCGAGTTAATCATTGAAATACTAATGAACAGATATGAACAAAACGAATCGCTGCTAGTCGAGTATTCGCCAAGCAAGGCGGTCAATTTGCGCCACTATCTCACATCGGTCAATTGGATACCATTGAAAAAAGAGCGACCGCAGTCGTATCCGCAGTCGTTGACTTGGCGAGGCGCCGATCCGGCCATGAACAACCGATTTTCTTCGCCCAAAGATTGTGTCGATCAGTCCTATTCGTACTGTGTCGGATCTGTCAATTGCATATCCGACATAGATATACCAAATCAGCTGAAAGACTTTTTGGACTTGAAAAAAGTATTCTTGGACCAGGTGGTACGACACTTGAAACTAACAACCAAATGCTTCGAGTCGTCCGCACTTAAAATCGAATGGTACGACTATTTGACCGTGGCTAAAAAGTGCTACGAATTTATGTGCGTACACGAAACAGTTAACATAAATCGTGAGCTAAAGGCTAACGATTTGACCGAGTGGATTTGGACTGGCTCGGGCTTTTCGTCCATTTCTTCAGTCTACCTATTGAATGACAAAGATCACCCTCTGAGTTCACATTTAGACACATTGCCTTACGAGTTGTATCCTTATTTGGCATTTTTCGAGAGCCTTGGTATGAAAAAGACACCCGACGCCAAACAGCTCGAGTCAATAATCTTAAAGTGTGTCAAGAATACGCACAAGTTGATAAATAGTGCAAAGCTAATGTCCAAGGATCAAATATTAGAAAACGCTGCCAAAAACTATCCACTAATCAATTACATAAAGCTCAATTATCCAAATGAAGCCAAGCTAATCAATAACATAAAAGACTACGAAGAGTCGCTCATAAGCTTAAGCTCTTCGATCAATCCATTCGTGAGCCAGCCAGTGAGTGCCTCATTGAACACAATGAACGAAGTGTCTACCGATTTGATCTATTTGTATTTGCCTGATGTGTACAAATCTGTGGATATAAAAGACAACTTGATCAATTCGGTAATGAGTTTAATAAAGACCAAGCACTTTAAACTGTTGGACGAAGATGCCTATTTGATCAAGAAGTCCCAGCATTGTGTTAACTTGTACGACCACTATCGTGTTTACAATGAAATAATATTGCCAAATTTGAACAATTTGTCCAAAAATGTCAAAGATTCAGTAGTTCTGTTTGCGCTCGATCATGCCGACACAAAAATGCTCGAAATTTTAAAAGATCATCCATGTATTCCGGTTAGTCCGTACGGCAGAAGAATCAAAAAGCCGAATAAGCTGATTCATCCGAATGGAAAGCTGGCACCATTGTATTCCGAATCGGACGAAAGATTTCCATTTGGTTCCGAGCAAGCTTACATAAGAGAGGACAGACTGCAAATTTTGAAGATACTTGGCATGAAATGTGACCAGCTTACATGGAGCGAACTAATTGAACGAGCTGAGTCGGTCTCAAAAATAAGAGAATACGACCAAGCTGTTGAAAGATCAATTGCTATTTTGAATATTCTTAATGAAATGCTCAATAATCAGGAGGAAATTTTGAAAAAAAGTAAGTCGAATTTTAGTTTAATACACAAAATGTAAAATAAATAAATAGTTCTTAGAGTATTTTTTATATGAATTCTAATAAAACACTAGTCTATATTAAATAGAAAAGAAAATTAAAATATAAAATGAAAAATTTTAATTGACAAAAAATTTCTCGACTATTTTCTTGGAGTAAAGCAAACCATATGTTTAACCATAATCAACCTTTGCAATCAATACATAGAATTTGTAGAGAAAATAAATTTTAGTTCGGAAAATATTTTTGTTTTAAGTTTAAATGATTGTGCTCAAAAATAATAATATTTTGATTTTAGTTTTATTTAAAAAAAATCTTTAACATCTGCTTATCTATAAGTTAAAATAAATATCTAGATAAAATTTTATAACTTAAAAAATGTCAACCCTTGGATAAGTTTAAGTAAATGAGAAATCATTAATCAATTAAACTAGTCGAATTTGTGTAGGCTACTCAATTAATAAAATAAAGGAAATTTCAAATTAATTATTGATATATTATCATTTTCAACATATGATAGACAATTAATAAATCACAAAATTAATAAATATTTAATAAAATTTTTTTCGATTACGCGTTTCGATCAAATGACCTTCTTGAGATTAAAGACTTGAAACTAAATAAGATTTCTTAAATATCGCTTCAATTCAAAGAGTTTATCTTAAGATATTTATCTGTAGCATGTCATTTTATAAAAACATTTTCTCAACTAGTTGATTAGATTGATTTTCAACTTTTTAAATTTACTAGTTCAATTTTGAAACGTTTTTTTTTAAAGCTTTTATTTCAAAAATACTGTCGGGAAAGAATTTATTTGGAATCTAATATTTGAATTTTTACAATTTTTTTTTATAAAATTATCTATTTTTCAAATTAACTTATCATTTAAAGCGTATTACATTGATTAATTACTTAAATTAAATCAAAGATCAAAACTCTTTGAATTGAAATGATTTTTTGAATTGATCAAACTCAAGAAGTCGAAGCATTGGCACTTTCTTTCAACCGTATGATAACTTTAAATAGGATGAATATTTTAAAAATTGATAACAAATATCTTCTTCTTATACTTCTTCTATTTTCTACTCCCAGTGGAGCATAAGGCGTCCACACGTCTCCTCCATTCGACCCTGTCCTTAGCGACAATTTCTGCTTGTCCCCATGTGAGTTTCATCTCTCTCAGATCTCTTTCAACTGTTCTCCTCCAGGTCATCTTTGGTCTTTCAGCATTTCTCTTTCCTTGAGGTGTCCAAAATAGTGCAACTCTAGGAATTCTGTCTGATGGCATTCTAAAAACATGACCAAGCCACTTAAGTCGTCTTCTGCGTATTATGTTGCATATTGGCTCGGACATCAAATATTTTCTAACAAAAAAAAATCCAAAAATTAGTCAAGAATAGTGTGAAAAATTATTTTAAGAAAATTTTATTTAAAAAATTGTATAATCAAATAATTAACTAAAATAATCATAAATAAGTGTTTTTTATTTTGAATAGATAATCAAGACGAAAGCCAAGAACTTAAAGAAATAGCCGATAGCTTGAAAGAGATAAGCTTTATTCCAGTCAAACAAAAACCATATCAAAAATTGAATTTGTATTGGTTCGGTGACAGATTTAAGTACCGATTTGCCAAGCCAAAAGAACTGCTATCGGCTCAGTACGAACTAATAGCCTCGAGTATAGTGGCCATACCGCTAAATGAATACAAGAAAAAAGAAAACCTATTGACCAAATCGGTTGAAAAATTTTTGTCCATCGACGACTGGTCGTCCAAATTGACATTCAAAGATGTCCTAAAGCATCTGGAGGAGGTGTCCAAATCGAACTTGTCCGATCTGGACGATCCAAAAGAGGTCAAATTGCTAAACGACATGGTCTACCAAGTGTATGAATACATTCAGTCCGAATGTGCAAAAACGCCCCAACTACACGAATACATACGCATATTTTTCAATGATAAAAAGCTAATTTTGATCAACGACGACTTTGTTTTGGCCTCACAAGTCATCCAATCGCTCAATTTTAACCTTAAGCCCATTTACTACCAACTACCGCAGCAATACCAACGCTCGTTCAAATACCTGTTCAGCCATGTGCTGCCCATAAAGCCCGGCCTCGACCTCAACGATCTATTGCTGATATTAGACGTGGTTAAGCGCAAGTACAAAGAACTGCCCATAACAAACAAAGACGACTTTAATCTAATACAAAACGTCTACTCGCTCATAATAGACCATGGCTACAAGTCAATAAACAATTTATATTTGCCAAATGTGAACTCGGTTCTGCAACCAGGCCGCCTGTTGAGCGTCAGCTCAATAGACACGACCAAAGCGGACAATTTGTGCGATTATGTGCACGCATCGGTCGATAGGCGAGTGTGCCTGATCGCCGGCTGCAAATTCACCGACTCGAATTTGGCGCTTGTGGTCGAGCAGAGGGTGTTTCCGCGAGTGTTTGGCAACAAGCGACTCGAGGGCATACTGACTCGGCTGGACGACGAGCGCATCGACATAAATCTAATGTCCTCGCTAGACGAGGGCAACCCGCTCATAGTCCTCGAGTACTTGCTCGCATGCAATCGCGTGCATTCACTGAGCCAATTTTTGAGCGACGACGACATTTTTGTCTTAATGAAATATTTCAACGACTTTCTAGCTCGCAACTATCAGCAGTCTCAATTCACGCGTATCAAAGAGCTGAAAATATTCCGGCCACTGTGGAGCGACAAGTACATAGGCCTGAGCGGCCACGCGGCCCCCGCCTCCTCCATCTACCTAATCAACGAAGAGCTATTCGGCCTAATCAAGCGATCGCTAGTCAAACAACAGCAGCAGACGTTCAACGAGTCGAGCACCATTCTGATTAAGCGAAACGAGCTGCTCAAGCTCTACGCCCACTTGGGCCTCAACAACATAAACGATGTGGAAAATTTTCTCAACATTTGCTTGCCGCTTTTCCCACAAATAGACGCCAAGACCCAGAACAACTTTCTCAAGTACTTGTACGACGAAATACTGGAAAAGATTTACTCGCACGAAAAAGAAAAGTGCATGAAAATACTCCGCGAGCGTTTGTTCATACAGACACGCTCCGGCGAACACAAACTAATAACCGACCTGTACGACCTAAAGTCGGAATGTTTGATGAACATATTGAACGAGTCGTACTTTCCGGACGAGGTGTTCGACTCGCCGATGTGCATACGCTTTCTGAAAGAGGCCGGCCTGAGGACCTACTTGCCGTCCGAGCTGTGCAAACGATGCATGAACGACATAGAGCAAAAGGTGACCAAGTCGGGCTGGAGCGACGAGCTCAGACTCAAATCCAAGTACATATACCAGCATTTGGTGGAGAATTGGCAGCGGTTCGACGACTCGGTGCTACAGCAGCGGTTCCTGGAGCCGCATGCGCCCCAGGCCAAGTTCGTTCAGCTCAAGAAGCCGTTCGAATACGACCAATTCGGCACCACGTGTCTCAAGTTGTCCGATGCCGAGCTGCACACACACGAACTGCTCGTGTGGACCTCCAGCTTCATATTGCCAACATTTGTCGACACAAACTCACTAGACATAAACACGATCGAATTTCTCAAGCTAAACAAGAAGCCATGCTTCGCCTTGGTAAACGTTCACTTGAACACAATATGCGCCGAGAGCGACTCGCTGCCGGACGTGGACGAAAAGTGTCTAATCGAGGCCTTGTCCAGCGTGTACAAGTACTTGAACGAAATGAACCTGACCGAAGCCGACAAGGACATACTTAAACAATTGGAGGACAAGGAGATTGTGTGGAGCGCGAGTACGCGCCGATTCGTCAGTCCGAACAAGATATGCGTTAATTTGGAGGCGAGCGACGAGTGTGCACCGTTTTTGTACTCGTTAACAAGCGAGCTACACGACTACAAGAGTCTGTTTGTTCGGCTGGGCGCCAAGGACAAGCCGCACGCAATGCTCTACGGCGACATATTGAGAAAAATGGCCAAAGTGTGCCAAAACGACTATTTGAACTCGAACGAGCTGTGCAAGGCCCTCAAGGCCATGGAGGGCTTTTTCAAGTACTTGAAACAAAACGCGGACTCAATTAGCCCGCAGTTCAAGCTGCCCGGCCTCTACTTGGTCACCACCGAGCTCAAGCTCGAAAAGTCGTCCAATTGCGTCATTGTCGACAGCAGGGACACTCTCGACGACCTGGCCAAGCTCACACACGACAAGTTTGTGTTCAACCCGGGCGAAAAATGCTTCAAAATGTCGACCAGCGACATCAAGCCCCTAATAGACAAAATATTCATTTCGCAACGTCCCACCTTGTTCAGCCAAAAGTACGAGTCGACCTACGACTACACGCTGCCCGACGATCCGGACTCGCAGCGACAAAACTTGCTCACATCATTGGAGCGCAAGTATCAGCAAATATTTACCAGTCGACAATTGCATCGCTGTTTGGCACGGTGCATTTCGAACGAGGAAGCGCGCCGCCCGTCGCCCAAACACTTGGCCATCGACGAAGTCGAAAAAGTAATCCGCGACCGTCTCAGCTCCATCAAGGTAACGTGTGTCGAGTACTTGGAAACGTCGCTCTCCTACCGAAAGCTGTCCAATCAGCAAAAAATCGACCAAACTGTCGAAGAAAAAGCCTGCTATTTGACAAACGAAAATCACCAATTTTCCACTCTGTACGTGTCCAAAAAACACATCGAACAGCCGTACTTCTCGCTGTGTCTCGCCCGCAGCCTACAACCGCTGCTAATCGATCTCCACTTTGACTACTCGATATTCACGTCGCTGATGGCGACCAGCGTGAGCATGATGAGCCGCCTGCTGCAATTGGTGAACGTGGCCACCGAAGAGAACATTCTGTCCGTGATCAAGCTGCAGTACGTGCCCTCGAGCGGCAAGCTGTACGGCGACGACGTCCAGCTGCTGGCGCCGTTCGACCCCAAGCTGCACTCGGTGCTCATAGGCGACCTGTGCGTCTTCCAGAACGAGCAGGGCGTCTACCTCTACTGCCAGGTGGTCGCCGTACTCGACAAGCAGTTCGTGGTGCAGGTGTCCGACGAGCCCGGCCACCCGCTCACCATAGACAAACACGACTTGTTCGTGCTCGAGAATTGGCACCGCATATACGACGCCATGCAGGCCAAGCCGCCGGACGAGCGCGAGTCCTTCAAGTACTCGGACACGCACAGCGCCGATGGCCACAAGAGCCGCGCCAACGCCGGCCAACACTCGGCCAACAACTCGCCAAACGACTCGAATTGCGACGATTCGAGCAACGCCTCGGACGCCTCCGACGCCAAGTCCGAGACCTCGTCAAACTACGACGGCAGCTCGGACAACATACCCAACACGTTCGACCTCGAACAAGCCAAAACCGAGGTCAACACCGAACTGCGCCTCCTCTGGTCTCTCGAAGAAAACGAACGTAAGAAAAAAATCAACCGCCTATTGCTCAAATGGCACCCGGACAAAAACACTGGCAAGGAAAAGTTTGCCAGCGAAGTATTCAAACATTTAAAGAAACAAATTGAATTGTTCAAAAACGATCCGTTTTTGGCCGGCTTCAACTATCGTTCGTCGTACACGCCGTACACGTCCGGCTTTTCGTCCGGCACGTACACATCCAGCACTGGCAACGACGACTACCGCTCCAGACACTACAATTCGTTTGAGAATTTGAACCGCAAGGGCAGTCCGAGTGGCAGCGGCGGCCACTCGCCTCACTCGAGTCCGAGCCGTGACTCGACGTCGACTGGCGCTTTTGACTACGAGGCCAAGGGACCCGGCGCGAGCAATCTGGGCCGCGCCGGCAGCTTCAGACAAGAGTGGGAGAGACGCAGGCAGCAAAAAAGACAAACCGGCACCGCCACCGACTCAAGTACACTTTTTACCTACTTTATCTATAAATATTGTCCATAGTCCAGGAACCAATTACTTTATTTTGGATCTTACACGACTTCTCCACTTACGACTAAGAGTCAAGGTTAAGTGATTCAACATTCCAGAATGGATTATTTTCAAATACTCAGCGATAAAAATTTGCACATATAATATCAGGATTTTTTTAAGATTTTTACTGTTTTTAAGTCACAAGTCAAAAGTCAAGTCAATGACTTAAAATTTTTTTTTTTTTTTCCTTATTCACTCCTTGTGGAGCATAGGGTCATTACTTTTGATTTGCACTCAAGTCGATCTTTTGCCTTCACCCTTGCTTCTCCCCATGTCATTCCCATTTCGGTGAGCTCTTTCGTGATTGTTGACCTCCATGTTACTGCTGGTCGTCCTACCTTACGTTGCCCTTGAGGTGTCCATTGAAGGGCCCTTTTTGGTATCCGTGTATCTTTCATTCTAAGTACATGTCCGAGCCATCGAAGCCTTTTGTTCTTGATGGCTCTAATTTTGTCATTCTGTATAGGTCAGCATTCGACAGTGTCTCAGGCCAGTGTATCCCGAGAATCCTCCGCAGGCTTCCAGTGTGGAAGGTGTTAAGGCTTTTTCTGTCAGATTCACTCATTCCCCAACATTCACTTCCGTACATCAATGTTGCTTTTACTACACTGTTGTATAGTTTAAGTTTTATTTCCTTGCTGTAGCTTTTTGATTTCCATGCTAGTCGGAGTCTAGCCTTAGCAAGTCTATTCTTAATGTCTCTGTGTGTTCCCAAAGTTGTACTGATAGTGCTACCTAGGTATGTGAATTCATTTACACACTCGATTTGTGTACCATCGATGGTGATCGGAGTATCTAATTTGGTGTTTATGTACATTACTTTCGTATTGGCTCCATTACGAAAGTGACGCATTAAAACTAAGGCTTTCAGTGTTTGATGAGGACCTAAACGCGTTTAGAGCATGCCTTCAAAGTTAACAATATTATAGCATGGCCGAGATGTACTTTGGTCAAGTCAATGACTTAAAAAAAATTTGCATGAAAAACGCAAAACTAATAAAAAATAAACAGTTTTGTTAATAAATAGATTCTTCCTATTTTGATAAATTAAAATTTACTAAAATAAAATATATTTTGAAAAAATACTGCAACATACTTTTTAAGTAAACAAAATCAATAACCAATTTAAGTCTTATTGATGAGCTACTTTTTGTCTTTTATCTACACCGGATTATATTAGATAAATTATTTTTGGTAAAAAAGATGCAACAAAGTGTGTTACATTATTTTTTTAAAATATATTTTATTTTAGTAAATTTTAATTTATCAAAATAAGAAAGATTTTGATTAATTCACAATACCATTACCGTTTATTTTTTATTAATTTTTTATTAATTTTTCATTTTTCATGAAAATTTACTTAGGCTTTTAAATTTCCAAAAAATTTATCATTTATTTTCAAATGTCAAGACTTTGACTTGAACATGTGACTTATAAACAAGTCTCCAAATCAAATTATATAGAAAAAAAGTTCTTTTTCTGCTTCATAAATTGTTTATTTTTCAATTATATCAAAACTATTTATTATGACTAGATTATTTGTTTTGCGGCAACAGTAAAATATATCAACTAATTAGTTTTCGTTGTTAAAAATGGTAACTCTTTGGGTATTTTTACTCTTGGAAAGATCATTGGATGATAAGTTATTATTTCATAAGCATAACAGCTAAATAATTTTCAATTTCTAAAAACTATTTAATTTGTCCAAAGTAATATTCTAAACCATTTATTTTAATACTTTTACATTTATTTTAATGCTTACTCCATCGAATTAAAAACTTATTTTTAATTTTTGATCTATTACTCGTTGGAATATGGCATAGGATTAATTATAATAGATAAAAATATGAAACTTACCAGATAATATATTAAAAGTTAAAAAAGATGAAATCAACTAGATATATTTAAATTATTTGATAGACAAGAAAATGAAAAAAACTATATAAAAAAATAAGGACTTAATTGAAAGAATTGGTTCCTGGGATATATTTTCTTTTATCTATAATTATTTTTTAATTTATATTAATAAAAAATAATATTTAAAAGCTCATACAGAAGATGGTTAGTTTTTTTCTTTATCTGAATTAAATTTAATATTAAATTTTATATTGCATTTTAATAATGTTTAATTAATAATTTTTGATTGATAATTGATTAATTTTTTTTTTATCTAATTTATCTGACAGATCGAAAGTATAGGTCATTTTCGCGAGATTATTATATGGGTAATTGTTTTACCATGTTTGTAGAGTGGCTTTTTGGATTCTTACCCTTATTATCTTGATTATCTATTTTGCTTCAAAAACTAATTTTTTTTTCTAGGAGACAGGAGCAGTCCGTCGTCGGCGAGACGCCGCGGAACCGACTTCACACAGATGGACGCCAGTCTTTGGTTTACACAAGCAAAGGCTGACTTGGAATCGGCCAATAACGACATGCATCCTCTCACAGGCAAGCCTGCTTACGAGTGGGTCTGCTACAAGTGCTACCGGGCCGTCGAGAAGGCCTTGCGTGCTTACCACTACTTTAAGGGAAATGGCAAGCTGCCAGCTAGTGACATTCACGGCCTTTTGCTCGGCGTCGACACCAATATTAGAGACATTGCGTTCAGGTTTTGTAATTTTATTGGCAACGAAGCTAATTCTATGCAATATCCCGGAATTGCCAGATTCGGTAAAACGCCTAATGAAGTTTTTCCATTGAGTAAGTTACATTGTTAAGGAATTTGGGTTTTGATTAATTTTTATTTCAATTTAGCTAAGGCCGAACAAGCTTTGGAATATGGAAAAGAATTGTTAAAGTTAGTTGAAGATGTTATTTATGCAAGCTAAATGTAGAGATTGGATTTTCTCTAAGAGAAGAAATTTTTTTTAATAAAAGTTGTATAATTTTCGATAATAAATGATTTATTGTTTGAAATAATTAAATAATTAATTAGTTTACAATTTTTTTTATTAAATTGACAATAATTAATTTATATTCTATATGCTATAATAAATATAATTCTCTTTGAAGTTTGTTTTTCATTTTTATTAATTTTTCATTTGTTAAAAAAAAAACAATATATATTAATTAATTTAAAAAACTGAATAAATTATTTTTAAAGAAGTTTTTTTTATCAATTCCTAAAATAATTATCAATTTCATTGAGTAAATCGAAATAAGCTTGAACACAAAAAGTGTAAACAAATGAATATGTGGAAGCGTCAATCTTAAGTAGCAAAGCTTTTGCACCAACCTAAGCAACATGTTTTTTTTATTTAATCATGAATTAAATCTTAAGCAAGATCTTCTAAGATCTTTTAAGGAAAAGATAATTACTTTATATTAAACTTTTTTAAATAAAAAGATTAAGTCTTCATAAAAGATTGACTTATATTAAATTCTATCCAAAAGATATGAGGATTTAAAATATTTTATGATATGATATGAAAGCCAGAGCTTTCTTACAGCCCAAAAGTTTAAGAGGTTCTAATAATAATTATGATTGTTACACTTTTGCGTGAAGTCTAAAAAAGAAAATATTACGAAACAGCTCTAGATTCTTGATCAGACTTGTTTATAATTTTAAAAGCATGATTTTTAAAAATATTAAAAGTTAAAACTAAGTTTATTGATTAAAATATATTTTTTAAATTTTTTAAATCCATTTTACAATAATTAATATATAATGTATAATCTTAAGTATTTATTTTATTTATGTTAATTTAAAGTAACATAATTAGATTTCTATTAAAGTTTACCTGCCAAATTTAGCCAAAATTTGACTTTTTTCTAAAAATTGTATGGCATATTACGAGTTATTTCATAATAATAATATTAAAAAATATTCAAAACTTTTGTTTTCATTTAATGGACCATAATGTCAAAGTTAAGGATTAAATGTTTAGATTACTCAGAAGTAATCGACAATTTCCTATTTATTGGCGATCATCAATCGGCTAAGAATTTAGATGGCCTTAAATTGTTAAAAATAACACATATAGTTAATTTAGCTGGAAAATGTCATTTTCCAGCCGACTTCACTTATGGTGTTTTTCACTTTAAAGATGGTTCAGACCAAGAAGAAGAAATAAATGAAAAAATTCCGATCATATGCTCATTTATTGAAAACGCACGCCAAAATTCTGCTAACCGTGTTTTTGTTCATTGCCGAGCTGGTTTAAGTCGTTCACCATTTATTGTAATATCTTATTTGATGAAAAATTTTAATTATGATCTTAATACTGCATATGAACAAGTTAAAAATTCTCGACCGCAAATTCGAATGCATGAAAACCATTGCACCACTCTATTAAAAATGGATTATAACAGAAATAGCTGCTCTTTGGAAAAAATTTTAAATCGTAAAATGATTACTAGATAAAATGTTTTCAGAATGCTTCTATTCATCTAAAATATTAACAATCAATACTTTTTTTTCAGTTTTATTTTTTAAATAAACTTTAAAAAACTACAAAAAACTAAAAATTAATATAAATTTTTTTATAGTTCATAATCCATGAAATTATTAGCCACGCACAAACCCAATATATTGAGTTTGAAAGAAGTAAGAAATGACTGCTTCCAAAATAAAAATTTGGAAAGTAGTTACCAAAGATGATGTGACCAATATAAACGACTATTGAGTTGCGTCCCATATATATAAACGGAGTTCCTGGATACACAGCTAGAAAATCTATTAAAAAAAATAGTACACTTAAACTTAAAAGGCCAATGGATGCCATCACCAGTATAAAACTCAATGACCACAGATTTTTGTTAATCGGAATCCATCCATCGTTAATGCTAAATTTGCACAATATTAATCCAACAAGTCCAAAAATAATACCATAAAAAATAAACTTGGAAATTATTTTTACTTTGTTTTCGTAATGCAAAATAATATGTCCAGTCATGCCAATACAAAGTATAACATTAATGGAAATCAAGGAGTACCTATTGAGGGATCATACAATTTGTGCACTGGTAATGTTTTTAAAGATCAAGTTATCAGTATTTCTCATTATGAGTGCAGTTGTGATTCAATAAATGTTGCGCTAGATATAGATGATTTTTATATTCCATCAGAAACCAAAGTCCTTAAACCCGGTGAAACAGTAAGATTAAAGGCCTGGAAAAGTGGATTACTTAAAGTTTACGTTAGCAATAATTGTGAAAATGAGCCTTATAAACATAAATTCTGTCGTTTTAAAGTTGATTATTAAATTTTTATAAACTAAATAAAAATTAAACTGATTTGAGTCTGACATAATCTTCTTTTGCATTTGCTAACCTATTCTTAATGTCTTTATGTGTGTCTACTGATTCAAAAAATACATGTGGTATAACTAATTTTATTAATAATCTAGTTTGTCTCTAGTTATATATTTAGATAAATCTTTTATTTAATTTAACTAATTTTAATGTAAAATGCTTTACATGCTATGTAAATTTGAAATTAAAATAATATAAAAAAATTTTTTCCCAACCCAATTGATAAATCGATCTTTTAATATCATCATTTTTAAAACAAAAAATGAGCTTTTAATTTTTATTATTTATATTATTAAGGAAGTTTACCAAATATTTTTTAGCTGACTACCGTAAATTCTCGAAACTTAGTACATGTAACTAAATCGGATTTTTTAAGTTGTTACATGTAACAAGTACCATCTTTCCTATGTTATAACTTACTTAATTTTATTAATCCGATTTAGTTACATGTACTAAGTTTCGAGAATTTACGGTAGTTTATTTTTAGTAAACAAAATTTTAGCCATTCAAGGAAACTACAAAGGTCAAGCTTGTATTAAAAGTCATATTTTTGTTGCATTTCTTAATTAATATCCTTATAATTTTTTTTGTTTGCTTGTAGAAATTAGCATTTCCTAAAACAGATGCCACAATATGCTGATTTATGCGAATCTTATTTTTGGAGATTAAAAAATTTTTAATTAATTTGTATCTCTATTTAAAAAGTTGCATCAATTTAGGTAATAAATTATAAGCAATTCACATTTATTAACGTCTTGAAAAAAAATGGCACTTTAAAAAACCACACATGACTTATTTAGATTGTTGTATAGAAAATTTTGGTTAATGATTCAGAATATTATTTGCTGTTTGCATTATTTAATCAGTACAATATCTTGCGAGCGTTCATGCAATAATAATTGTAATTTTAGAATTTAAAAAGAAAATTATAGGGAAAATATTTAATAGCAGTTGAATTTAAGCTTATGTCAGTAACGACTGGTCTATGTAGCGACCTGCCACCCTAAATAAAAATAATAGTAGGCTTCAATTTAATTTAAAAATTGGCTTTAAATTTAGAAAACGACATTTTACCAAAAGCAAAATCAAATCAAAGATATCCTTTTAAAAACTGAGCATCTAAAATTTCAATTTTAAACATTAGTTTTAACTTAGAAACTTGAACATTATGAAAAATCAAGTATACTAATGTTAGCTAAAATTGGATGCCACTATTTAAATTTTTTTAGGCTTATAAATTCTATTAATTTAAATGCATGTATTTTTGTTTAAATGCGAGGCTTTAGTCAAAAAAATTTAATGGCTCTTATTCAGTTATACATTTAAAATTTCATCTAGAGCTTAATTGTTCACCACTATTTAAATTCTAGTAAAATAAGTTTGATTTATTTTATTTGTTTTAAGCTAGTGTAAAATATTTTCAATTCAGCAAAATGATAGGCCAATTTGCAGACAAGGGAATTGAAGCTTTAACGCTTTTAAAAGCGGCAAGTCCTAAGCTAGATCAGCCGGCATCGTTGGCTTCAAATATTGAAAGCATTGTAGCAAGTTTGCAATCGTTAGATGAAAAGCTTACTCAGCTTGACAAGAAGGTGGACAATTTGGATAAGAAAGTAAACGATTTGGACAAGAAAGTGGACAATTTGGATAGGAAATTAACTGAAATCGACAATAAAAATGCTGTAAAACTGTCAAATATTTATGTAAATTCTGACAAATCTTTAATTAATTGGTTCAAAGTAATCATTCATTTAAAATCCTAATAATTCTTTTCAAAACTCAATTTAAAATTTACAACCTAGATACCTGGCAAGAGTCTACCTCACAAATGTAAAGATTTGGCAAGTTTTAAAGATTTAAATGAAAAGCAGGTGAAAGATTTCCTTGATTACTATCAGATAAAAGACAAACATGTAACAGATCATAAAACTTTGGCCAATTATTTAGGAATTAATCCAAGTTTTGTAGTTTGATCATTAAAAGCTCTAGAAAAGACTTAAAAAATTCATATGGGTTTTAAAATTTAATAAATTTTTTTTATTAATTTAAATTTTTATTTTAAATAGTTTTTTGGATGAGAAAAAATTTTCTTAAACAAAATTTAAAATAAGTATCATGATTTTCTCTAAGAGAAGAAATTTTTTTTAATAAAAGTTGTATAATTTTTGATAATAAATGATTTATTGTTTGAAATAATTAAATAATTAATTAGTTAACAATTTTTTTTTATTAAATTGACAATAATTAAGTCTTCATAAAAGATTGATTTATATTAAACTCTATCCAAAAGATATGAGGATTTAAAATTTTTTAAACGAGTCATTATGACTCGTCTGTTTATTCTAGTGTTAATTATTATTATTATTTTTATTCAAAAAAATTAAGGAAAGATATGAAAGCCAGTTCTTTAACACAAACAAAATATTAAAAATTACAGGCCTCAAGTTCAAAAGTAGCAAAACATGTTCCATTCGCACTTGGTACATTCTTTACTACCAATATTAGATTCTGCATAACTATTCATAAGTCTGCAAGATTCAGAACTTTGTGAATTTTAGTATAAATACAAAACCAAAATATCAAAAATGCTAAAGCTGAAGTTCTGAAAGAAAAAAACATTCTCTGTTAGTTGAAACACTAGTACCGTAAAACCTTGCAAACTACCCCATGAGGTTCAAACGAGAAAATGGGGGGGGTTATAATTTAACAGCAATTTATTCTGTAAAATTATTTAAAAAAATAATTTAGAAGCCCGAGTTTATATTGAAATTATTTATTTAAATTGATGGGGTAAAACGGAAAAAAGTTTAATTTTTGACTGGGCTTTTAAAGAAAATTTCGGTACTTTTGAAAAAAAATTAATAAAAAAATTTAAAAAAAATATTAAAAAAAGAGAAATTATAACTATACAATGTTTTAATATTTTACAAAAACTAAGCCATTTCTGTGTCTGAATTATCTTCATCATCTTCATAGGGTTATACTGAAAATCTGTTAGTATTATTATAAGAATTTTAATTAATTTTTAAATACAACCCCGGTGTAATACAGAATTATTTTTTTTAAACCCATGGGGTTATATCATATATTATGGTGGGGGGGTATAGCAAGTTACACACTATAACCCCGGGGTAGTTTGCAAGGTTTTACGGTACATCCTCGTTTAAAATTTTAAGTTTTGAATTTTGCAGACTTATGCAGAGTTTTGCAGAACTGGTGAAGTAACTTTTGAACTTGAGCTTTGGCATTTAATATTTTATTGTTGTTTTTTGTTCCAAATTTCACAATGCCAATTAGGGTCTTTTGATAATTTAAGAATCCATAATGATCTTTCAGCAATAGAAAGAATCTTGAATTTTATTTCAATTTGTTAATAAGTTGTTAACAAGAATCCACGTGTTTTCTTGAATTTTTGATAACTGCTGACAATTATTTTAAAATCTTAAATTGACTTACTAGAATCTTTTTTATTATTTTTAAAGTATGATTTTTAAAAATAATTTATTAAAAGTTAAAACTAAGTTAATTGATTAAAAATATATTTTTTAAATTTTTTAAATCTTTTTTTCAAAAATAAAAATATAAGGTATAATCTATAAGCAAAATAAATAAATAATTTAACATAATTAATTAATATTTTTCATTTAAGAATTTATTACTATGCTCCAGATTTTGAACTAGAAAATGATTATAAAAATACCTATATTTCTTATTCTCTTATTATAAGAAGAGAATCTTTTATTATTTTTTTGTACTATATATGTAAATATTTTTATAGGAATTATATACAAAGTCATATATCTATAAATATAAAAAATATAAGCCTAAAAGGTATTTTTTGTCTAAAAACATGAATTAAAATTAATAATATTTTTTTGAAAGGAAAATTTTAAAAATATCAAAAATTATTTCTAATAATTAACAGAATTAACAAATTTCTTCACAAACATATCTTTTGATTAAATTTCAACTAAAGTTAAATAAATAAATTCATATATGATTATTTTTTAAAAATTTAAAATAACATAATTAGATTTCTATTAAAATTTACCTGCCAAATTTATCCAAAATTTGATTTTTTCTAAAAATTGCATGGCCTATTACGAGTTATTTCACAATAATAATCATTATTATTGTGAAATAAATATTGAATATTTTTAATAGTATTAAAAATATTAACTTTTGTTTTCATTTAATGGACCATAATGTCAAAGTTAAGGATTAAATGTTTAGATTACTCAGAAGTAATCGACAATTTCCTATTTATTGGCGATCATCAATCGGCTAAGAATTTAGATGGCCTTAAATTGTTAAAAATAACACATATAGTTAATTTAGCTGGAAAATGTCATTTTCCAGCCGACTTCACTTATGGTGTTTTTCACTTTAAAGATGGTTCAGACCAAGAAGAAGAAATAAATGAAAAAATTCCGATCATATGCTCATTTATTGAAAACGCACGCCAAAATTCTGCTAACCGTGTTTTTGTTCATTGCCGAGCTGGTTTAAGTCGTTCACCATTTATTGTAATATCTTATTTGATGAAAAATTTTAATTATGATCTTAATACTGCATATGAACAAGTTAAAAATTCTCGACCGCAAATTCGAATGCATGAAAACCATTGCACCACTCTATTAAAAATGGATTATAACAGAAATAGCTGCTCTTTGGAAAAAATTTTAAATCGTAAAATGATTACTAGATAAAATGTTTTCAGAATGCTTCTATTCATCTAAAATATTAACAATCAATACTTTTTTTTCAGTTTTATTTTTTAAATAAACTTTAAAAAACTACAAAAAACTAAAAATTAATATAAATTTTTTTATAGTTCATAATCCATGAAATTATTAGCCACGCACAAACCCAATATATTGAGTTTGAAAGAAGTAAGAAATGACTGCTTCCAAAATAAAAATTTGGAAAGTAGTTACCAAAGATGATGTGACCAATATAAACGACTATTGAGTTGCGTCCCATATATATAAACGGAGTTCCTGGATACACAGCTAGAAAATCTATTAAAAAAAATAGTACACTTAAACTTAAAAGGCCAATGGATGCCATCACCAGTATAAAACTCAATGACCACAGATTTTTGTTAATCGGAATCCATCCATCGTTAATGCTAAATTTGCACAATATTAATCCAACAAGTCCAAAAATAATACCATAAAAAATAAACTTGGAAATTATTTTTACTTTGTTTTCGTAATGCAAAATAATATGTCCAGTCATAACACCTAAATAAGTAAGAACACAACTTGTTAGACAACCGAGAAGACCTTCAGGATCATAAGGAACTTGATTTTGGTAAATAAATTTACAAGTTGGATCTTGATACATGTGATTGGAGCCTAGGATTTTACGATCAATAAAACCAGCAGCACCCCCAGTACAATTAAAATGTGAACTGTTTTCATGTAAGCCACCTGGTCCAAGATAACCTGATTGACAATTACTGAAAGTTAATAAAAATGTAAAAAGTAGCCATAAAATTAGCAGAAACATGTTCACCAGCCATTGGACCCAATAATTAACTAACTCAACAAATTTTTTTTGATTATTTAACAAAATATTGTATTCATAATTATTAAATTTTATATTCAATACTTCTAGTAGAGCGATTACTAAGTACGATATAGAAAAACGTTGCAAGACGCCCATTATTCGTATTTCACTTATTTTTAAATCAGAAGAGTTGGATGTGACCAAACCAAAAAAAAATAATAAAAAAGTTCTTCTAGTGATTTTAAAAATAACAGTTGACAATTTAAAATTGTTTTGTCTAATAAGACTTTTAAAAGACAAAGGAATTGATACGCCCATAAGAAAAACAAATATCGGAAACACAGTATCAGCCAAATTAAGACCATTCCATACCGAATGGTCCAATACTGAATACCCACCAGCTCCAAAATTGACAAAAATCATTATACTTAAGCATATTCCCCGTAGAACATCAATACTTTTTACTCTATTTGGTCTAGTTACAGGTCTCAAAACACCTTCTTGGTCTTCATTTATGACAATTCGATCTCTGTCTTCTTCTGGAACATAATTCCATCGAAATTTAAATTTTATGTAAATAAATTTAATCAAAAAATAAAGCAAATAAAAACCAAATAAAATGATCGATAAAATAATCAATGGTTGGTATTTATTGTTTACTCCGCTATCCATAGTGGTTAAGTAACAATTATATGTATTATTAACATGATCAATTCGAATTCGTATGACAGATTTTTCGTTTAATGGTAGCGGCTTTTGTGTAATCGATTGGCATAAGAATTCATTGCTAAAAATCAATTTGAATTGGAAATAATAGCTTGGATAAAAGGTATCCAGTGAAATAGAGTAATTTAGGGCCTTGTTGAATTGCCCATAGCTGATCGCTTTGCATTTATCACATTCAGTATTTCTAATGGCTACACTAATGCTATTTGAAGAATTTGTCTCGAGTAGAATGGTCGAATTTTGGCTATTTTGTGAGGAAATTTTTTTGCATAGAAAAATTAATACGCCAATAATTATTAACAAAAATCTCATCTTTTAAATAAATCTATTTTTGAAATAATTAGATAAGGTTCTCTTAAATATGAGAATTATTTATTAAGATTTTAGTATAAATTCATGGGACTATCAACTAAATTATAGTTTGTTAAGCAATTTTTTAAGATAATTTTTCTTTTCATTTGATTAAATATTTTTGTTTAAAAAAGATCAAAAGTAGAAAATATTAAGTTTAAGACTTTTCAAATTTTAGAACAAAAAGTCTCATTTAATTACATTTTTTAACAAAATAGAATTTTATTGATCTGGAGACTTGTAAAGCTAATATAATAAGTATCTAATTTTTCAAATTTTATATCTAATTGTACTGAATTGTGAAAAAACTATTTTCTAAGCGAAAATAACTTAAAAATTAAAATCAAAAAATGAGCGAAAGTGATACATCAACTTCTTGTTTATTAGTTCCAGTTTATCAAGCAACTCATGGTCAAGATATTGATTATCTCTTTAATTTTTGATACTTTTTTTTGAGTCTGTGTGAATTTTGTTTCTCTTTATTTTTTTTTGTGTGATACTTTAATACTTAAATAATATATTTAAATAAATTAATTTAGTCATTTATATAATTTTTTTTTATTCTTTATATCTAGATGCCAGAATCATTTACTTAGATACTAAATTAATTTGTAGGCCATAATTAAGTTCTTTATATAGCATAATTATATAAAAAAATTGTTAATTCTTTTAAATTTGAAAATAATAGGCTCATAAAAATTTATTTTTAAGTTTATAGTATATCAATTTTGATTTTGATTTTGAAACTTTTATATTACTGATTATTTTTATATTTTAAACCGTTTTTTAGTATTTAGTTTATTAATCCATAATATTTTTTTAATTTGAAAATATAAAGAAAATTTTGTCTCATATAAATATTTGATTATTTAAAATGACATGATAATGCTTAATTAAATTCAAGCCTAAATTGAATCAGTAGTAAATCTTCTCAAATACAATACTAAATATTTTTTCAAGCAATCATTAAGAAAAAATGTTATTCAATACCAAAAGCAAAATATTTGATAATTAAACTCAAAATTATTTAAATTTTTTAAATTTCTTATTTTACTTGTTCACAGTATCAAGGTAAGCAATTTACATATTTTTAGTTATTCGTATTTAAAATAAATTCAAATTTTTTCTTTAATTTTTATTTATAAAAATTTCTAATAAAATTAATCAATATATCTCTTAATAATAAGCAAAATCTAACACTAGACTAATACAATAGGAATGAATCCTATTCATTTAAAGGCAGGTGACTTCATCAAACGGCTGAATTCTAGAATACATATTTAAAATTAATTAAAAAAAACAAAATTAAAAAATTCCTCAACATACCTTGAAAGCTCAATTTTCCATCGAAATTATAATCGACCTTTCTTATCATGCTTTCAATCTCGTATTCTGTAAAATGTTGTCCAATATTTGCCAAAATTTTCTTCAACTCTGCCACAGTTATGTAACCTGATCCATCCAAATCAAACTTTTTAAACGCGTACCATAAATCGTCATCATCAAACTTTCCAGTAAACACTGGCAACATCAATCTACAGAACTCGTTAAAATCTAGATCTCTACTTCCATTTCTGTCAACTTCGTACATCAATTTTTGATAGGCATCTCTGCTCAATCGAACATTCAATTTTTCCAAAATTCTGTCTATTTCAGACACGTTGATTGTTCCGCTTTTATCAGCGTCAAAATATTTAAACACTTGCCTTAAGACTTGTCAAAGATTTTAAATTTGCTCTAGGCTAAAAGATTGGTTCTTACTGTTTATGGACTCAGACTCTGTGCTTGAAGTGGTTGTAGTAGTTGTGGTTTTATTTAAATATGTTTCATAGGCTAGATTCGAGTTTTGCATCAATTTTATTTGACAATTTAAAATGCTGCGATAAGTTTGGATCTCTGACTCCAATTTAGTTCTGGTAACAGTGTCCCAATACTCAATGTCATTAGCATAGGAGTCATTTTCCATAATAAGCTTATCAATCTCATTTTGTAATCTTTCTAATTTTTCTTTGTTTCTTAATTTGATATCCATTAAGCCTATTTTTCAAAATTTTAATTTAACAAAGTTAAACTCTAAAACCGAATGGATAAATTTACCATTTTCAAGACCAGCCAATTTTTTAACAAGCTCATTATTTCTTTGGCCTAATAAAGAAATTTCACTCTTTGAGGAATTCAAAGTTGAATGTAATTCGGACACATTGTAATTCTCAATGTCTATGGAAGCCTCTAGTTTGGACTTGGCCTTTTCAGCCATCACTTTTTCATATTCAGCTGCTTGTACCACTACAGACAATTCATTTTCCTTGTGTTCTTTGTAGTCTTTTAATTGTTGTTCGCTCAGTTGCTTAAAATCAGATCTTATTTGTTTAACTGCAGTTATCAGTTCATTTTTATAAAAATTGCTCAAGTCCACTGGATTTAGAACTGTTCCCGCTGGTCTGCTTCTTATATCAGTTACTTCTTCATTGTAGACAGCCTTTCGGAAAGATAGCTCATCAAGCAGTGTCTGAATTTCGAACTCAAGGCCTTTGTTCTTTAATCTGCTATCTTTTAGTGATACTCTCAAGTTGTCCAAGTCTTTTTCAGCTTTTATATGTTTAGCTTGCTCGCGAGCAATGTCGTCTTCGGCGACCAGAGCAGAACGAACCAAGCTTTCGCGCTGTTCTTTGAAGGTGTCCAATTGATTTTGCAGAGCAGCGATCTTTTGCTTCTGTGACTCAGATTCAACTTGGAAAAATTTTATTCTATTATTCAACTCGCTGACCAAGGCCTCGCTTTCAAGGATTCGAGTCTGATGCTTCACACAATCGTACGACTCTGTCTCAAGTCTGGATCGAACTCTTTCAATGTCTTGATCCATAGAGTTCTTGTTAACCAGAGTGGGAAAATGAAAGCCTTTGGCACGGTCAACCTCAGCAATCAAATGTTTGTTAAGCGCTTCCAATGCTCGAACATTTTCCAAGTAGCTATGAAGTTGGGTGTTGAGTTTTTTCAGCTCATCTTTTTCAGTTATATTACTATTTTTCAACTTGAGGACAGCATTTTTTGTATACTGTTCAAGGGCAGTGAAGCTTTCAGGTTCTGGCTTTGATGCTGTGATCAACGAAGCAGCTGCTCTAAGCGACTGGGCGGCAAAGTTGGACATTTGTAATTAAATCTTAATATCTTAGAATCTAATTAAACTATTTATGTAGATCAAAATTTTTATTGTAATGTTTAACCTAAAGATTTAAAAAAAAAGTCTAGCACAAATTTCCAAGATAAAGTTTTTTGCTTTTGAAAACCTGACAACTTTTTAAGCCTAATACATTTAAATTATAGTAAAGCTAAAAATTGCTCTTTTATATGGCTTAATTTAAATATTAGTAAAATAAATAAGATATGTTTGTAACTTTACAAAGATAAGATTGAATTGCTTTAAATCGCGACTCTTAAGAGCCGTATTCGAATTAGCAATTCAGGGTACCGGGCTAAACGCTATAAAAAAGTTTCTTTAATCTTTTTTTTTTATTTTAAACAGGTAGATAAACATTATTATTAATAGCAAGGCAATAAATTTTAGTTTTATTTTTTTTAAATTAGATATTCAGGTTTAAAATAGCGAGGATTGCTAAGAAATAAAAGCATACATTTGGAAAAAACCGTAATTATTCGAAACTTAATTTTACACAATTTGCTTTTAAGGTTGTCTATTTAACATGCAAATAAACTGTAGTTACTCATATGTTAATATTTGATTTAGATATAAATGGTAACAGTGATTTTGATTTCTTTAAATGGAAACATTAAATGCACCCAAATATGTAGGAGATTGGATTTAATCATTTTGGAATATTACTTCTAATTAGTTACTCTATATGTAACTCTTAAAACTCAAATTTCAAGTATAAATTCTTTTATAAAGATAAAAAAATCAAATTTTCTACTATTTGTCTTAAGAGAAAACTTAAAAAAAAGAAATTCAAATAATGTTGTGATGACACAAGAAAAAAATTAGCATTTTTAAATTTTTTAAGTAAATTTTTAAAATTGTAAAATCTTAATTGAAAATTTTTAAATAATTTAAAAGCAATTAATTTTTTTATATGAAAAAATTTTATTTCTATCAAATTTTATTATCAAATTATTTTATTATATCCTCATAAATAAATTGCCTAACTTTTTTAAAGATAGAATTTAAATATTTAAATTCGAAAAGTGTGAAATAGTTTTTTTTTAGTATTTTACACCTGACAAATGACCACCTGTCGACTCTGATGTTTCCCAAAGGTTTAAAAAAAATATCTTTATCTCAATTAATTTTGTTTTAATTAAATAAATAGTGATAAATTTCCCAAAATAATGGTATGAAATATAGTAGTAGCAGTAGTAGTAGTAAATAATACTGCGACCCTATTGGGTTAAGCTTCTTCGAAGCTATGGCAGTAAATTAGACTGTTTCTTGAGCCATTTGTCCAGGTTAATTTTGAAATTAATGATTGATTCGGAATTGACGATGTACTGAGGTAGACTATTCCAGACATTAACTACTCGATTTGTAAAAAAATGATATCGTTGCATGCAACTTTTCACATCTTCTCTAACTATACATTTGTTATGTCTTCTTAAGCAATACGACTGGTTTCGAGAAAAATTAATACCATTTTCAAAATTGATAATTTCGTATCTTTTAATAACTTTAAAAAGTTGGATTAAGTCTCCTCTCATCCTTCTAACTTTGAGATCAGTTAAATTTAGTATTTCAAGTCTTTTAGAGTAGTCAAATTTTCGAAGTGAAGGGATTATTTTTGTCATTCTTCTTTGTACTTTCTCGATTTCAAAAATATCTTTTTCAAGAAATGGACACCATGAACTAATGGCAAACTCTAAATGAGGTCTAACCAGTGCTGTGTAGAGCATTCTCAATGTATCAATGTTTAAATTTCTGAAACTTTTTCTAATCATAGCTAAAATACGATTTCCTCGACTCGTGCAATATTTTACTTGGTTAGTCCATTTCAAGTCACTTTGAATATATACACCTAAATCTTTTTCGAGAATTGTTTTAGATAAATTCTTTGTACCGTATCTGCTAAAAATGGTATAGTTAAACACAGGATTTTTTGAGCCAACATGCATTACATTACATTTTTCAATATTCAAATCCAAAGCCCAAGTAAGTGACCAGCTTGAAATTGAGTCTATATCTTTTTGAAGTACGAGAAAGTTTTGTTTTGTCTAAAGTTTTGTCTGTAATTAAAAGCTCCCGAACCCTAAACCCTTGTCCTGGGAGCTTTTAATTACAGACAAAACTTTAGTATCATCGGCATATTTTTCACATTTATTAACTAAACGAGTCGAAAGATCGTTTATAAATATCAAAAATAATAGAGGTCCTAATACTGAACCTTGAGGTACTCCGCTGGTTACATCTAACCAACTTGACATGGATGAACCCAAAATTACCCTTTGTTTCCTCTCGCTGAGAAAATCACTAATCCAAAAATAAATCATATCGATAAAACCATATCTTTTAAGCTTATATAATAATAATCTATGCGATACTATGTCAAACGCTTTCGAAAAATCTGTGTAAATTATATCGACAGATAATCCTTTGTTGAGAGCTGATGTGATAAAATCTATTGATTCAAGTAAATTTGTTGAACATGATCTTTTTGGCATGAATCCATGTTGTGCGTCAGATAAAAGATTTTGGTTTAAAAGAAAGGCTAACATGTGATCTTTGACCAGACTCTCGAGAATCTGGTCAAAGATCACAATATTACAGAATATTTGTTATTAAAAAAAAATTTACTGATGGTTTAAAATTCAATATAGAGATTCAGGCTCAATCAATAATTTCATCAAAATTTCGACTGAATCAGTTATTGGCTTTATTACTTAAACTTCAATCTAAAATTCCGATATTTTTCTTTTATTTAATTTTTTATATTTTTGGTACAAATGTTCCTAAATACACCTATTCTCAATTTATTGTGTCAACAAAAAGAAAGGTCTTTACAGAGATCCATTGGACTGTTCCAGATATTATTTTTGAACTCAGCAGCAGCTGTTCAAAAAGAGCCACATCTCATTGAAACTTATTGTGATCTGACAAAATTCAAAAAATTAAAATCTGTACAGTGTAAAGCGTTTGAATTTTGATTAAGCCATTTTAAAATTCTTTTTTAAATAAAATTTAAAAAAATTAATTTTTTTTTCTTAAATCACAAGAACAAAGCACTTTTCATGCTTCGCATGCTAAAGAATAGGCTCAAATAAAATATAAATGCTTTTCTATCTTGAATAGATTTTAATTTCACTATAAATAGGAAAAAATTTTTAAATTAGATTTAGAATAACACTCCACTTGAATTTTAGTTTTTCCATAAGCCATTTATGATAATTTTATCTTTATTTAAATCTCTAAAATTATTCACTAGCTCAAACTTTGAACAATTAATTTTTGAATTATCTTTTCAGAATGGAAATACAGTATTTATTTGAATCTAGTCATGATGAAAATAATAAAGCCAATAACTGATTCAGACAATTTTAAAAATTTACTTAAAAAAATTAAAAATGCTAATTTTTTTCTTGTGTCATCACAACATTATTTGAATTTCTTTTTTTTAAGTTTTCTTTTTTTTAAGGATGGAAATACAGTATTCATTTGAATCTAGTCATGATGAAAATATTAAACACTCGATTAGAATCGCAAATAAGTTTTTGAAGACAAGTATTGTAAAAGACGTTTTGAGATCAATTTTTCGAGTTGATTTTAGCCAATGTGAGACAAATATCAAATTGGTTAAAATAGCTTATGGTGTTCCTAATGAAGAACCTAAAAAAGGCCATTTAATGGCATGGACTGAGCGAATAAAAGAAGCCAAAAATATTTATTTTAATGACATATTTAGACAAAGATTGGAGTATCTACAAGTTTCCAATAAGTCTGATTCAAAAGAAAAACAGTTTCTGGTTATCTACATGGGAATTTTATTAGTTCATGAATTAGCACATTTAGTTTTAAGATGGAAAGGAATTCTCAGCTCGCCATCAGATTTTGTTGAAGCTGGAGATTTTCTAGAAACTAGATTATTTGGTGGTATCGTGCGTCTTTTAGTTCAGCCAAATACACTGTGGACAAAAGAATCGGAGTGTATTGGTAAGAGATTTTATCGGTATTTGTGAATTGATAAAATTTAATTTAGGAATTAGTGTTGAACGACATTTTTGTTCAGAAGGACTTAAAATCTATACTTTGGCTTTTAGAGATTATTTAAAGAAAATTTTTTTTGATACTTTGGAAGAAGACAACTATCAGGTAGCAAAGTTTTTAGAGAAAGCGCTAAATAAAGATACTCTTGTGCTAAAACAGGAAGATGAACAAATTGAAGAAAACAGTAATTGGAGAAAAGAATTAGAAGAAACTATTGGACCTTTTATGCTCTTGGAAGATATTGGAGTAAGAAAATGTGGTTTAATGAGAGAAAAATAATTTTTATCCTTTTATACTATTTATTAAATTTTTTCCGATATATCAATGATTCAACATTCAAGCAAAGTAAAATTTTTGATCAAATTTCAAGCGCTCAATCTTGCTCAAACATTTTTAGATGCGCAATTAAAATTCATCGCTGATTTTTTGCATCTAAAAATGTTTGAGCAAGACTGAGCGCTTGAAATTTGATCAAAAATTTTACTTTGCTAATAATGATTAACTTTTTTATATATTTTTTGAATAAAATTTAATCAATATTAAATTTAAATTTGTTTTTAATTCATGTGGTATTTCATTTAGATAATTTATTAATTAACTCTATTGTGCAATTTAATATGACCGTATCTGTGGTGTCTTGACAAAAGACAACACAAAAGTCACATCTGATCCAATCAGTTTCTTTTTTATTGTGACTGACTAACGCGCATACGCAGATATTGCTGCAACCAACCAGCTATGTCTGCTATTTCAGTATTTATATATTAATTCAATATTATATATGATTCGAACCACATTTTGTACACTTTTCTTTGAGACGGAATGAACAATTTTATTTACTTCGGCCTAATCTTTTTATTTTAATTTTAGAACGGCCGTTTTCGTACCCTTTTTTTAAAATAAAGAATCTCTAAAGATAAAACCCTTCATTTGTTAACTGGAACACCACATCTGGCGACGAGGATAAAAAAAAAACTAATAAGAAATTTATGTTGGAAGGAGAAAAAGAGGAAGTTAAAAGCGAAAACAAGGAGCAACAACTCATTCAGCAAAAACAACTTCTCACTAAACAACAAAACGTGCAGCAACAACTGCATACACAACAAATTAAGCAGCAACAACTACTCACACAACAACAGGTAAATCAAATGGCAGTAGCAATGCCAATGGAACCTTTCGACTATGGTCGAAACATGGATACACTTGGATCCAGATGGAAGAGATGGCTCGACAAGTTTGAACTCCACATCACAGGCAATGCTCTCACAGACGAGGATATGATCAAGGCCCGCTTCTTAACGAGTATGGGGGACGCGGTCTATGACACAGCAAAATCACTTGGTTTGAGCCTCAAAGATAAAACTCGCAAAGAAATTCACGAGGCTCTCACGAAACATTTCAACCCTGAAAAATCTGAGGTCAACGAAATCCTGAAATTTCGACGCGCGCTGAAGCACAAAGAGTACCAGTGAACAGCTACTACTTGAGACTCCGAGATCTCAGCCAACACTGCGGGTTTAGTACCGGACTGGGCAGAGAACTAGCTATCCAGTTTCTCTACGGATGTGGCATGGAGCCTAGTCCCGCCCAAAGCAAGAAACCCGCGAAAGATGCACCTGGTGCGGCGGAGAACGCCATGCTACTAGAGAAGCCTGCCCAGCGAACGGGAAAAAATGCGACAAGTGCGGCAAGCTGAATGCACTTTGCAGCAGTATGCCTAACTGAGCAAAGGCCACGAAGCAGCCAACAATCTGCAAACAATGGCCAGACTCAACCCTTTCGAGGCGGAGGACAGCGCCATGGCAAAAACTCGACTACAAGCCAACAGTACTCAAAACACAAAGGTCAAGTAAATGCGGTTGCCAGCAAGCAATCCGACAACGAACAATTTTATTTACTTCGGCCTAATCTTTTTATTTTAATTTTAGAACGGCCGTTTTCGTACCCTTTTTTTAAAATAAAGAATCTCTAAAGATAAAACCCTTCATTTGTTAACTGGAACACCACATCATAATATTTATAAATTTTTTCCGACATATCAATGATTCAACATTCACAAATAATTAACTTTTTTATATATTTTTTGAATAAAATTTAATCAATATTAAATTTAAATTTGTTTTTAATTCATGTGGTATTTCATTTAGATAATTTATTAATTAACTCTATTGTGCAATTTAATATGACCGTATCTAGGCTTTGGTGACTTTGTTCTCATTTCATACCATCTACAAACAATCAAAAATAAAGGCCTTTACTAAAATATCTTATCTCATCTCGACTTTATAATTCTATTCACTGTGAGCCCCAATTTTTCAGCAATTTTTTTTCTGCTTCCAAAAAAAGCTATTAGAAATCTGGACTGACTGGAAACGAGTCGATTTAAGCAAAATTTTTGATTTCACTTCAATAAAACAACTATGTTTTATTTGATGGTAAAGCAAAGAAACTTGATTAATTTATACCTTTAACTAAGAAATTCACAGTTCGTAAAAATTTTCAGCATCAACATTTATATAAAATTAAAAAAGGTTGTTTTCTATTTTGAAAATATGAGAATATTTGTCAAGATAATTATGATCATCTAAATTTAAAAAAAGTTCATTTTTTTGAATTCTGTTTTAAATATAATTGCTAAGTTTATAAGTATTTCATTAAAAGATTTTTTAAAAACATTAATTAAAAAGGAAGATTCATTTGAATCATCTAGTCGTAAAATTAAAATATTTCATCATTCCTACAAATTTTACTATCAATAGAAAAAAATAATTATTGATTATAAAGAGAAAAAATTAACTTTTCAAATCTTAATAAAAGTGTGAATTATAAATTAAAAAATTTGTTTTAATAAAGATAATATTCGAAAATTTATTTGTTTAACATTAATTGTAAAATTCGAAATTAACTAAAAAATTTTAATACGATTTAAAAAAAATATTTGGACTAAAAATTAATTTAATTTGATTTAATGTAATTTGATTAGAGTGAATTGACGATTCCAATAGTACCGCATGCAATACGACTTCCACTGTTTCCGCTTTTTGCACTTTCAACATGATTTCCCATTCCTTGGTCATCACTGTTCTCATGTAATACAATTGAACGACCAATTATCGAATTAGGTCCAAGCAATTGCAATTTTGAACTGGTAATTGTGGTAATAATTCTTCCATTAACAGTTTGAACGTTGCCCAAGTCTCCTACGTGGCCATTGAGGTCCATGACCGAACTATGACGAGCCCCAGTTGGATTCCAGTGAGGACCAGCGCTGTTACAAGCTTGTGAAGGATCTTGCAAACCAGAAATGCCGAATGTATGAATGTGAACGCCACGCATTTGGTTTACCACTGGGCCTGTTCCTGGCATGAAAGTTATATTCAAACGAACAACAACTGGATCTCTTGGGGAAAGTTGTGAAAATTTGGCGTCACCAAATACCATCACTGGTTCACGCATTCCTCGTTTCATAATTCCACCACCAATAATGGCAACGGCGTTGATCGGAAAACTTTGGGCATTTGCATAACAAATAGCCGAAAATAATAAAATTACCAATTTTAACATGATTGAATGTGGAAAAGCTTAAATTCAAGTGGAGTGTTATTCTAAATTTAATTAAAAAAAATTTTCCTATTTATAGTCAAATAAAAATCTATTCAATATAATAAAACCATTTATGTTTTATTCGAGACTTTTCTTGAACATGAAAAGAGTTTTGTTCTTGTGATTTAAGAAAAAAATTTGTATTTTTTTTAAATTTTATTTAAAAAAGAATTTCAAAATGGCTTAATCAAAATTCAAACGCTTTACACTGTACAGATTATAATTTTTTGAATTTTGTCAGATCACAATAAGTTTCAATGAGATGTTCACATTTTGTAAATGCGGCTCTCTTCAAACAGCTGCACGACTTCAAGTCAAAAAAACTGTTTGCTTGACATTTTAGCGCTTTGGTACTCTCTTTTCCACTGATGCTTGCCTCATCGCAAAAATAATATCTGGAACAGTCCAATGGATCTCTGTAAAGACCTTTCTTTTTGTTGACACAATTGAATGACTCGCTTAGGCTTAATGAAAAAAATTTTTCCGGCTGCTGACTCAATAACAACAAAAGATCATTTCTAATCCGATTTTGCTTAACTAATTCAAAATCGGCGTCCGACTCGTCAAGTAAATTGACCTCCTCCTTAAGCACATAGAAAACATTTGCATTCACTGAGCTCTGAATTCGCGAGTTTTTCAACATTATCTTTTCTTTCTTATTTACATTAGATGAGTACCACTCTGGTAAATAGTCCATAAGCAGTGACATGCTATTCTTAATCAATGGATAGGAACCTTGGTTGCAAAATTTTCCACTAAAGTCATCCATGTCTATCGACCAGATGAATATGCCTCCCAACTTTTTGGCCACTACATACGCAGTCTTAAAACAAAACATTATGTCATTAGCTATAGATAAAATTCTAAAACTACTTACTCTTAATTGAAAGCTCTTTATGTCGTCATAACTTATCCAGTCGAAATTTTGATGTAAATAGTGACTTTTGCTTTGAGGTTGCCAAACTTGGCTCCAATTTTTGTTTCTTTTTAATTCACAAATTTCATAGAAGCTCAAAAATCCGGCTGTTTGAGTGTAGCTGCCTGTCAAAACGTCTTTCTGAATCGTTTCAGATAAAAGACCTGATCTTTTTTTGTCTTTTAGATGAAATGACCTTCCATAAGCAGGTAGACCTATTAAATAAAATAAAATAAATTTGATCAAATATTATCTTAAAAAGCTTAAAACCCAGAACGAGCTTATGAGGTGGACATCCATTTTTGATCCTTTTTAAAAAAAATAATCAAGAATTGGTTAATTAATATTGGAAAATTTGTACCAATATGTCACCGCCCAGTCCTGATTGAACTGTGTTTCGCGCCCGGTAGCATTTTCATGGTTGTATAAAGGAGCATTTAGCCCGGTTTTATCATCCCTATTAAAAAAAAAACATTTAAAATAAAAATCAAATTACTTTTTTGTTTACTTTCTTACCAATTACCATGAAAATCAAATCTAAAAATTAGAAAAAATAAAAAAATATCAAAATTTTCAATTTAAATTTTACGCCATTAAATTTATAAAGTCTAATTCATTAGCTATCTTTTTGACCTCATAGCCTTGGTCAATTCTCTTTTTACCAGCTGCTACAGCTATTGATAAAATTAGATGATCTTGATCGTCCTCCAATGACTCATCATTTATTTTTTGTCTAAACTCTTTAATCAATTTGGTAAAATTCGGCTTATCGGTAGCATCACCGCCCCTGTCTCCCGGAAATTCCCAATCTTAAAACACAAAATATTAAATATCATTATCAAAATTAAATTTTTTCTATATTATTGTTTTAATTTAACCATTTAAATATACAAGTTAAAATATTTTTCAAAAAATAATCTAGCTGAATATAATTTTTTTTACTGAAACATAATTTATCTTTTTTAAGTATTGATAAAAATTAAAATACCCAAATCGATTCCGTCAAAGTTATAGAATCGTAAAAATCTAATTGCGTGAGTAATAAATTTTTTTCTCGATTGTTTATGTTTAACCATGGCACTAAATTCTTCACTTGCCATACTAAAAAAAAATTATCAATATTACTTTATTAAAATTAATAACTTGACTCAATTACTTCCAACCACCAATAGCAAGCATGGTCTTCAGCTTGGGATTTTTATATTTCAAATCGTTAATTCTCTTGTACATTTCCTCGTCGTTTTCCTCAATTGTTCGAATTGTGAGTGTATTTTTATCAATGTAAGCAAAGGCATAGATAATGTGTGTACATAAGAATGGGTCTACGTTTTCAGGAAGAAATCGTGCTGATCCTGGTCTGTACTGGCTCCAATTGGTTACATAGCAGATTTTTTTATACTTATACAATTGGTCTAAATCTACCACAGGTCTTCTAGATTTGTTTTTTCGACTCTTCTTCTTTGATTTTATTCTTGGCACGTTCATTTTTTGGTTCCTATTTAGCTTGATCGGAACAACAATATAAGCATACTCGCTTTGATCACTGTTCATCAACTCGTAGCTATCATTTGAAGAGCGGAAGTCTCTCATTTTTTCGGGCAAGTCTTTGGCAAACATGGTGACCAACTGCTTTTCTCCTGGAAGAAATTTTAGCTCTTTTTTTACTTCTTTAGTGGTGGAGGTTGTGTAAATAGTTGAAGTTGTTGTCTCAACATCTGATTGGCACGAATGCCAAGGCAGAGACCAGACACATTTTTGGAACTTTTCGTCGAAAATTAGACCACGGGCACATTTAAAGACTTTGCTCGTGGACGATTTGCTATTTGGAAAGCACAATTGGTAGAAACAGGGTCCAGCATCATTGATGCACATTGAACTCTTTGGTTGTGTATCTTGATGGAAAAGACTGCCAATCACATAAATATAGAACATTTTCATCTACTTACCGAGATCTTTTTTCAGAAAAAATGTATTGAATCTATGCTGGCCGCCAACGCATACCAAGGTGCATATAAAAATAAAAGCCAATTCGAACAATTGCCGCATGCTACTTTGGATTCAAATTTTTTCCAAATTGATATTTTTTAAATTAATGACCAATTTAAGACCTAAAAATGTTTAAATTATTTTTAAAAATGAAGGCAACTGAGTAAATATTTATATAAGGAAAATCAGGTATTAACTTAAGTATTTTAATCAATTAATTAATTCAATTGTAAATAATTTAGAGCCTGGTATAGTAAATTACTAACATCAATCTAAATTTTTTTTGCTAAATCTCGAATGCAAATATCTAATCTTTCTGATCAGTACTAATATACGAAAACTCGTCCCCTTGTTCATTTGATCTTTCCTAAAACTAATTGATATTTAGAATTTTAATTAAGTAAGAGTTGATTTAAATTTTCAAATAGTACTAATCTTTTCGATGAATTCAATAGCTTATCTAAGTGAATTATATGTTTTTTGAGGTATTAAAAACTAATCTATCACTTTGAAGTTTACACAATTCTAATAGGAAAATTTCATTGTCACACATTGATAACAAGAGATTTTAAAAATCTTCGTTTTAATTAATTCATGTGATTAGTTTCGTTTTATGAATGTAAATCTTTTAAATTCTTTAAAAAAATAACCTAATAATAAATAAACTTCATAAAAAATTTAAAAGATAATTTTTGCTTGTAAGATGTGAAGACTTTTTTTTATTATCTATCATTTACATGGATCAAAAGATTTCTTACGGATATTCAGGTGGCTTCTTAATCGTGATAAAATGTGTTCAATATTTGTCATTCTACTGTCAGAATTCAGAACCACTTAAGCGATGTTGAAATCCAAGTATCATATATTTTTTCCTAAAAATTGTTTAGAATCGGATTTTTTTATTTCTTTTATCATGTTTGTTCTTCTCTGGCAAAACAATTAAATCACTTTAATGTAAAAGGAAGAGTTTTATTCAAAAATATCATGAAATGCAAACACTCAAAGCTATTTGAGTTAACTTTGTCATTTGATTTTCAAGTTTAAGTATAAAATATTTATTTTAGATTAAATTAATGTTTTGATTCTATTAAACTAGATTTTAAATTTTTGGATATTAAGAAAAAAAATCTTTAAATGATTGCTTTTTTATTGAAAATTTAAATATGATTTTAAAAGTAAATAAAAAAAAAATTTTTAATTTAAAAAATTATTTGAAAAATTGCCACAATAACAAAATAAATTATGTTTGCCAACATTTCTAATCAAATAATTGGTACACACATTTTACAACTAAACTTGTTCGCTATCATTTGAGCTATTTGATGATTAACTTGGTTTGAAATTTATTTTTGACCATGCAAGGTTTGACCAGCATATATTGCTAAATGTTTAACTTTTATATGTCTATATTTGAACAAACGCTGTCTTAAAACAATCATAAAACTCGCCTTATCTAATCCTGACCAAAATAGATCATACTGTATTCGGATGAATTTTAATTTGCATACAATAGATAAATAAAAAATAATCCTCAAAATAAATTCAAATAGGAAAACATGGTTCATGGAGATAAAAATGTTTGTAGAACAACAGTGTACTTATTTACATACTCTAAATCCAAATAAAAAGTTATTTTTACTTGATTTTCAATGTGATTAAACAAAGAACAGATAAGGACAAGATTATGTTAAATCACTAAACTTCATGTTTGCACAACATTTACTTTAAGCTCTGACCATAGAATAAAAACTGAACCAAATATTTGCAAGTCTTTTTCCAATCAAAATCAATTCATTACATATAATGATTAAATCATCAAAACATTTGACCAAAATCGGTACATTGGTGCTAATTATCCTTTTTCCCATAGTATTGTCAAAAAGTAAAGAAAATTCAAAATTGTGTAGGGATCCCTTTAATTGCCAGACTTATTCATCATGCAACAATGATCAAGAAAACGTTGGTGATTGCTCAAATAACTTGGTATTTAGCAATGATCTACAAAAGTGTGTACCGGCAGTTTCAATCGAAGATTTCCAGTGCATCATTTTGGCAAAGTATTTGTCCGAGAACAAGAATATCAGCAAAAAGAAATTTTCATCGCTGGTAAAGTCTAGAAAGAATCAAACAAAAAAACCACACTCAAGCGAATATATAATTGAAGACACTGCCGACGACGGCAACACTTACAAGCGAATGTGTGTGGTAACCAATTGGTCACAATTTCGGCCAGGTCGTGGACGATTTAGCTTTGATTTTATAGACCCGACCCTCTGTAATCATGTTATATATGCCTCTGTTAAGGTGGTTGAAGCCGAATATGATGATTACTATGATTCGGAAGAGTTTGAAATTCAAGCTATACAGCACAATGAAATGGATTTGTACCATAAATTAAAAGCTTTAAAAAAACAAAATCCATCTCTTAAGTTAATCCTTAGGATAACTGACGAAAATGGTCGTGTTTATTCAAAATTATCCAAAAGCTTTGATACAAGATTGAACTTTTGCCGAAATTTACTCGAATACTTGGAAGATAATGGTTTTGATGGCGCCGAAATTGAGTGGAGATGGCCAGCAGGATCATCAGGCATTCCAGCAGACAAAGAAAATTTTATCCTCCTACTTAAAGTAAGCTGTATTTTATTAATTCTATTCGCTTAACTTTATTAAAATATATGATAAATTTTAAACTAAAAATTAATTTTTGTTTCAAACATTTTCAATTACTACTAATAATAAATTTTTTCTAATCATTAATTAGATAATAAACAAATTAATAATTAACTAAAAAATTTATATTTATTAAAATTGCCAAAAATAAAGTGTATCATAAAAATTAATTAATTTTTTGCCAGGATTTGCGATTTAAATTTTCTTCCAAATACATAATTGGTATTGTCATGTCGCCACTGATGGAACGCATTCAGTCTTACAATCTCCTCGAAGTTAACAACTTGGTTGATTATGTAAATGCAGAAACATTTGATTTTTACGGTCCGTGGAATAAAAAAACTGGCTTGATGTCTCCTCTGGGAAAAATGAATGAGCAAATTTTACAAGAAGTTTATATGAACATTGAGGGTTCAATTGGTTTTATGAAATCTCAGGGCCTTGCATTGGAAAAAATTGTTCTAGGGCTGGCAGCATATTCGCGGAGTTTTACTCTTCAGCACCCGATGGCTAATCGAATCAACGATTTGACTTCAGGAAATGGTTTTAGTGGAAGTTTTACAAAGACAAACGGAATGCTGGCTTATTATGAGCTTTGTGAGGCCACCAAACATGGTAAATGGACTGAAAAATGGCATCCTTTGGCTCAAGTTCCATTTATGTATCAGCAAACTGAATGGATATCGTATGAAAATAAAGAGAGTTTGGCTAAAAAAGTATTTTTAATCTATCTTGTAAATTATTAAAATAATAAATTATCAAGGTTGAGTTTGTCAAAACAAATAATCTCGCTGGTGCTTGTGTCTACTCAATTGATTTGGATGACTTTCGAGGACTTTTTTGTAAACAAGGTGCATATCCATTTTTAAAAATGTCTTTGGGTTTGTTGGCTACATGGTATCGCAAGCCGAACAATAGCTCGACTGAATTGTCTTCTTCTAATCAAGCCAAGTCCAACAACACTCAATCTAGTTCCAGAACAAAAATATCAATTTGGAATGAATCAAGATCAAAAATGCTTAAAAAAATGACATCTTTGTTAAATTTAGATTTGAATGAAGAAGAGCCAGAGGAAAAACATGAATCTGGGCCTAAAGTTTCTTTTGTATTAATTACCCCAAGAGCTTTGGTAAAAAAATCTGAAAATGACAAAAGAGAGAGTGAAAAGTCTAAAAATATTGATCCTAATTGGCAGGAATCTGAAACAAGTGCAGACCATCATGAGGTTAAAGAATTCTCACCATTGATTGACCGCTCTAGAAAAGGTCCACTTATTTCTGTTCTAAAGACATTTACTTCTGAAAAAAATGACTTAAATCAAATGCAGCCTGTCGCACTAAAACTTGTTTCTGACCAATTTGAACCGACTTTTTTTTCTCAAAAATTAACTCAAAATCAGAACTTGGAAACAAATGTAACCAATGTTAACTCAAAAAGCAAATGTGATGGAAAAATGAATGGTATTTATCGTGAAGAAAATGATTGTAGTTCGTTCTTTGTATGCGAAAATACAGCAAAGATAAAGCTGCACGAATTTCGCTGTCCCGATGGTTTGATATTTAGCATGCGTGACTGTACATGTGATTGGCCAAGGATTGACTCACCATGTACTATCCCGCTACGGGAAACTTTTTGCAAAGCCACTGGTACAAAAATTCAACAAAAAACTGACCCTGTCTTTACCAAATTTACAAATGCCATCAGTCAAACAACAAAAACTGCTTTATCTTCGCCAATTGCTTCGCACCAAATTACGCAAGCAATTTTGAACAGTGATATTTTTACTTGTACGAATAAACAACAGGGCACTTATCCAGATCCGTACGATTGTACCAAATTTTATTATTGTCAGCCAATGTCCAACAAAGCCAAGATATTAACTCACGAGTTCAAGTGTCCCCATGGTTTGCAATTCAATGTTCACATTTGTAGATGCGATTGGCCTGTGAACAACAATTGTAGAATACCAAATTTTATATCTTATCCTTGTTGGTAATTGGACAACTTGCTTGGAAATATAAATACTCTTAACTATATTTATTTTAATTTTTTTCTAGATTATTTTTAAGGAAATCATACAATTTAAAATCTTATCTTAATTGAATAAAAAATGTAAATAAAATTTTTTATTAAAAAATTTATATTAAAGAGCTTGAAATCTATAAATTATAAAAAGCATTTTATTTTAACAATTAATTTTATTAAGATCTTATATTATGAGATTATTTTGTCACAAATTGAGATAAAATTTTAAAAAATTTCAGTTTATACGGGATCAGTTTTCAAAAATGTCATAAACTAATTTTTATTTAATGATTCGAATTTTAAAAATCTTTTTAAATATTTTTAAAATATATTTTAAAAGGCTTTCAAAAATTCAAGCTAAAATTATTATAAAATATTAAAAAAATTAAAATTTTATGAAAATTTCGTTTCTATGAGTTAATATTCGAATACAAAAATAATATCTACGATTACCAAGTATCACAATAACAATTAAATATTAATTTAAAATAATGAGCATTCCCTAATTTAAAATCTAATGATAAAACAAATAAAATCAACATCATAAATTGCGCATTTCTGATTTTTAATGTTTGATATCACCTTTCATTAGAAAAACTAAACAACATCATAAATAAAGGATTTATCTTTTTTTACCATGAAAAATAAATTTTTTATTTAGTTATATTTTTTTGGAAATATAATTAAACCAAAATGATTATTAAAAAAATTGCTTAGTTCAGTTCCATAAAATTTTTTTAATTCATTATATAACTAACCATTTTATTAAGCTCAACTTGTTGACTAACAATAAAAAAAATCCATAAATCAACTTTATTTATTAAATTTTTAAAGTCAAATAATTAACTTAAATAATTTTTGTTTAAAATAAAAATTAAAGTTTACACAATTTAAAATAAGGTTTTTAATTTATAATCTAATTGCTATAGATAAATTAGTTCAAATGGAATTTAAAATACACAATAATTTTGACTTGGTTTTCAGGATTGAAAAATGCTTGTACCACTCAACAGCCCGCTGAATTCTAAAACAAAATTAATTTAAATCAAATAGTCTTTAACTTAATTTTATATTTTTTTTCACGTACCACTGAGGTCAATTTTTCCATCGCCATTCTTATCTGCTGCCTTTATCATGTCTTTGACTTCGTCGTCTGTCAAATTTTCGCCAATATTTTGCATGGTCTTCTTTATTTCATCGGCTGAAATGTATCCATTGCCATCTATGTCAAAAATATCAAAAGTCTTCTTAACTTCATCTTCGGCACTCGAAGGCTTAATGTGGGTCTGAGTCATCATTTGGATAAATTCATCGTAATCCACATAGCCATTCTGGTTCTTATCGACCACTTGGATCATTGATTTAACCTCCTTTTCGGACGTCTTCAAGCCCAGATACTTCATCACTTGAAATAGCTCGCTTTCGGAAATCTTGTGATCTCCGTTCTTGTCAAACATGGTAAATGCTGCCTTTAGATCTGGAAAAAAATAAATCTAATTTCAAAAGCACGAATATTTTCTTAAATACCCATTAGCTGAGAAGTGGTAAACAGCTGCACAAATTTGCGGTAATTGGCTATATTTGGTGACTGACTGGCTGAATTGGACTGAGACTGCGAGCGGCTGCGTTTGCCAGGTTCCTTGCTGTTGGTCCTAATATTAATTTTGCTATTTATTGACTTGTTTGATCGGCTTAAATCTTTTCGAATATTGGCGCTGGTTCTCAAGTTTGGACTCGGCGCACAAAACTCACTGCTTTTTATAAAATACCAATTTTAATTTAAGTTGTTAAATTTAAAAAAAAATATTTTTTTCATTCTCTCTCTCTCTTTTTCTCTCTCAATATTAACTTAACTCTTGGACCAAGATTCTAATAATAATAAACAACAATTTATTTACCTGTTTATGGTTTCACTTGGTGCATTTTTTTTATACAAATTGAACATATTAGCAAATTCTTAAAATTAAAAAATAACATTTTATATGTAATTATATTTTATTTTGATTCAAAAAAAATAAAACAAGATCCTTCATTTGTCATACTTTAGACGTAATTAAGATAATTGACTGAAAATAAAACTTGACTTACGTCTTTTGTTGAGCAAATTTTGAATTTCGTAAGTAAAAATTTTCATTTTTTTATAAATTTTAAAAATGAATTTAAACAATAATAAAAAAAAGCGGAAATAAAAATCAGGCTCAGTTAGTCATTAAATATGTGAAATATAATGATTCACAAAATATCAATTTGGTTTAGTTTTACTCACCTTCAAAATCGATAAAGCCATTGTTGTCAAGATCGGCTGCCTTGAGCATGTGATCAATGTCATTTTCGGTTATCTCTTCATCAGGAAAAAGATTGCACATAACAAAGCTCAGCTCATGTTTGGTAATTTTGCCATCATTGTCTTTGTCGAATTGTTCAAAAATTAGCTTCATGTTGGACATGATCAATTCGGAATAGTCACTGCGAAATTTGTTCATGTCATAGTCAGGGTTAGACTCGTGGCTGTTCTGTGAGCCGGTCTTGGCAAACTCTTGGCTAGTTTCACTCGGCGACATTGTCTGACTAGAACCAGCACTTTTAATAATATTCATAAACTCATCAAATTCAATTGCTCCGTTCTCTTAATTAAAATAGAAATCAATCAATTTGTTACTTCAATAAACAGCTCTTAGCTAAGGATAAAAATTTAAGCTAATAATCCTACATATTTATAAAAAAGTTTATAAAAATCAATTTATTTATTTTTTAGTTTGGTAATGATGACTTACTGTTGTCATCAAATTTTTCAAACGCGATGCGAATTTGCTCCAATGACGGCATTTCCAGTTCATTTTGCAAAAATTGGTAAGAGTCCATGATTGCTTGCACGTCCTCTATGGTTATGGAGCCGTCATGATCACGGTCAAATATACAAAATACTTTATTCAGTGCTAAATTGAAAATTTTTAGTTATCAAATATTTCAAAGTTTATTAATTAATTCTTATCTAATTAAATAAAATTTTAATTTTTAATTAAAAAAAAACTTTATCGAATGCTTATCAACTAAAAAGCAATTGTTCATTACAATAAATTAATTGGCTATGAACATTATTACATTTTATATTTAATTTTTTAGGAAACTTTTTGCATTTTGATGAGTCTGATTTAATAAATAAAAATAAATAGACAAGATAATTACTCTCTAAGTTTAAATTAGTGTTTTCTTGTGTAAATTTTTGATTAGATTCAATTGACAAAGATTTATAGTTGTTTAAATTGGACGTTTGGTAATCAAAGTAATTTTTCTGTGCTTGACCAATGTTAACCTGTGGTGAATCGGTTGAATTAGACTTGAATCTAAAGCTTAGTCGCTTTATAAAACTGTTCGACTTGGTCCTGGACTCTGAGCGGCCCATTTTTTCCCACTTTGTTATATTGCTTGTATTGGAGCTTTTTCGAGAGCTGTGCATAGAGCTTTTTATATTCTTTTTCTTATCTACATTCATTTTCTCATTTCGATTAAAACTATTTACCTGGTTGGTGCAAGACAAATGTGTGTTTGAATTGGCTTTATTTTTTCTTAGATTAAGATTCGACATCAAGTGATCAAATGATGTAAATAAGGACTTATCATTCAAATTGTCCGAGCTGTGCCGGTAGGACTTTTTGCTCTTGGCAGGTTGGCTGGTAATTTCTTGCATGCCGTTTTCTTTCGCATTCATTTTGGCAATTTCACTATAGACCCTAGTTGTACCATTACAATGCAGACCATTTCCGATTTTGTTCTTGTTTGTACGATTATCTATATCATAATGCATAGACACTTGAATACAAAAAAAATTTGAAATATCTGAGTCTAAATCCTTGTTGTGAGAACGCTTTCGAAATGATAGTTAGTTTGAAAGCGATTTGCTAATCTTATCTCTATTTTTAAAGGTAAGATAGATCATAGTATAAATTAAGTTCATATATTGAAAGTAGAAATGCTTGGTTATATAATCTAATGATAAAAAGAGCTTTTTTTAGGAATGCTAATTTCTATTTTATGCCGATTGTTCACCTTTAGACACTGTCGCTTTTGAATAAATTATATTTTATTCAGAACGCTTATCTAGAACCAAGCATTTCAGAAGGCTTCACCAATTATTTAGATGCAAAAATAATTTGCTATCATATCTGCATATGCTGCTTTTCTAATTAAAATTCATTAAGCTATAGATTACTGCTAAACGAAACTAAACAAAACTAAATGAGTCCATCTAACACACACTAAACCATTTTTAATGCCAGTAGATTTTATTTGTTTGGTTCAAATTTGCATCAAAAATCAATAATTTACATTGCCTTAATCCTTTCATTTATGTATTATAATTAAAAATATATAAATTTAGAATATGATCTTGCTTTCCAATATAAATTTAATGATTATTGTCTAAAAATCGCTTTCAGGAACATGTCATGTCTATGTTTAAAACTATTTTTTCCGTCCTTAGCAAGATAATGTGTGTGTTTGTGGAAAAATCTATCTAATTTCTAACAAAAGTTCCAATACCTCAAACAACAACTAAATTTGTATCAAATAAAGCTCAAACTAATTTGGCAATATAGCTTTATTATTATTTAACATGATATTTTAGCGCATAGAATAGAAGCTTTAGCTTTGATTAAAAATGATTAGGTCTCAACATGAATTTCCAAAGCCAAGCCATTTAGATAAATGAATATGAAGTTTTTTTTTTATTTTTTTAAATAGCAATTAGAAATTTTAGATAAACTAGTCTCTCTCAGAAAATCCAAAGCCTTCTTCAAAACAAGCTTAATTAGATTGGAAATTAGTCTTCAAAATGATGACGCTTAATACAATTTTTTTGTTAATTTTAGTTATTGAGCATATTTCGATAGCATGTGATAGTTCTACATATGAATTCTATCACATTTTATAAAGTTTTGTTGAGCAAAAAAATTTTGTTTATATGCCTTCATTTAGTTTATTATTTGATATAAAATCCCTAGCCAAACACTTAAAAATTGAATGAGTCTAATTTGATGAAAGCTAAAAAACTCAACTGCAAAATGCTACTGAATCTAAATAGCGCTCTAGAGAAAATACTTGTATAGATAAATTAAGATTCTAATCAAATTTTAATTACGAGATTTTGCATTTAAATTAAGTTTTATTGATCTATTTAGTGAATAAAATCTATAACATTCTCATTTCCCTTTTATGTATATTTTTCCGCCTAGCATTTAAAGCAATTTTTCCCTATTTTGCATTTAACCAGACCTGGGAATTGAATGGAATTAAATGAGAAAAAAAATTTGATTTTTTTTTATTATTCTCCTAATGAAAAAGATTTGAATTAAAGTTCCTTTGGCTTTTTTGTTTTTCAAATTTTCAAATTAATGATATAACCATTAATCATAAAATACATTATATATTATATGTATACTGCAACACCTACAACAGAAAATTTATAAAATCAAAATTTCGTAGGTATGACAAAAAGTGCTCAAAATAATTGATGTTTATCTAATTTTCATAATATTTAGCCAAACTTGTCTTACATTTATTACCCAATTTGCATAATTCCTTTATGTTATATAAAAGCACTTTTAATATTTAATATTTTTAAAAATCACAACCTAAGTACCTTGTCTTTCTAGACATTGACAATATTTATATTTAATAATTGCTTGATTTTAAATTATTAAGTCCTCAAGTTTCAAAAGGAGCAAATTTTTCTATTTTTATTTTCTCAATAACAAAAAAACTACTCACTCAATAATAAATTTATTTTAAAATTTGATAGACTTTTTTATTAAACCCGGATAACAAAATCCTATCTGTATAAGTCCTGATAAGCCTCGTTTAGAAGACAATAAATCATCAATATCCATGTAGATTATTATATTTATTTAAAGAGATTGTCCAGCGCTTAATCGTGGCTGAAAAAAAAAAACCTAAAATTTGCCACAATTCTCCTACTTCGATCGATAATTTATGTTTTATTATAATTTTAAAGAATTGGAAGATTTTAATTAAAAATAAAATAATCCAAAATTCTTGGATAAACTAAAATTGTCTAGGGAGCTTGTGAGAACGACTAAAAACACACACATTTATACAATAATTTGGCAATTTTCTAATTAAGTTTGCTATTATGGATTCTTAAAGCAGTTGCTTTAAAAACAACAGCTTCTTACTTACTCTTGTTTTTATTTCCTTAACAAAATCGATTTTTATTGCATAAGAATTAATTTTTTAAATGCTCATTTAAATCTTCTACCATATTTTTGCCAGCTTACCTCTCTTAAATTAATTGGTCGGAACATTTCTAGCCGAAAATCGATGACGTAAATCAGAATTAAAAATAATTCCCTATGACGTTAATCAAGGTATTAAAAAGTTAAAGTAAACAAAAATATTGTTATATTCCCAGTACTAAAGCGAACTATTTGAGATAAATTTGAGTTAACTTTTATGAAACAAAAAAAAAATTGGAAAAATAATTTGAATTCAATTAAAAATTAATTACCTTCATTTTCACTCGGAATTTTCATACTTATTCGGAAATAGATCTGAAAAAACAAAAATTTTAATTCCTTTAATTAAAATACTTGAATAAAACTTAAGTTCTATCATAAAAATAAAAATAGAATGTCAACTCTTGACATAAAAGGAAAAACATTATTAAAATAAAAAAATTCGCTAATTATTTAGCTGAGTAAATTAATATCCGAGATTTATAAACTTGATTAGAAAAAAATTGATTTTTCAAATTCTAAAATTCAGATAGAATATTATAAAAACTCTATTTCATTTATAAGTACTTATACCAGAATGGCAAGCAACAAATTTAATTTTTCCAGATGATTATTCTTGTAAATTAAAATTTGTAGAAATTTTAAGGTAGCTAAGCTTTACGTCATAGTTTTTTAATTGAATCAAATCAGTCTTGAATTAATTAATATTTCAAAAACATTTTATTTTTTCAATTAATTAAATTCAAATTGAAATACGAACCGGTCTATACACATTATGCTTTCTACAAAAAAAGAAGATATTTTTTTATAATATTTTTAGTTGTTCGATCAATACTCCAGCTTGGCTTGCTTAATCACTGTGACTTGGAGTATTTTTGGAAAACTCCTGGCAAATATATACTTTATCTAATATTTCAAAGTTAATTTTATACAAAGACTCGTTTTTAAATGGTTTATTTTCCGTTTTATAAAAAAAATAATGGAAATTTAATAAAATCTTAGATTTAAGAAAACAAAACTGCCTGTGAGAATACATTATAAAGCTAGTTTAAACGTTTGTGCCATAAAATACACTGTTGTTAAGACAACTAAAGATGTGAGCGGTTGAGTAACATTTATTCATGAATTGGTAAAATGAACAATTTGATTACAAAGGTTGAGTTATTTACATATTCGAACATACATAAACTAAAATGTCTGTCTGTTTCTAAAGATGGACAATATCATCTAAAAAATCAAATGACAATATTAATTAAGTAAACTATTTTTTGGACATCATTGCAACAAAATCTAAATTAGCCAAAAGAAAAAAACTTGTTTAATTGACTTTTTTTTTTTTAATTTTTACCTCCAAAGTCAACTTTACCATCAGCTTGGAAAAAAAAAAATTTAAACAAATTTAGATTTATTTTCATTTCTTAGATTACAATTATGATCTGCTTCCTTGATCATGTCTTCAATATCTGATCCGCTCACAGACTGGCCCAGCGAATGCATGACCAGTTTAAGTTCTTTGGCCGTGATAATTCCGTCACCGTCCAAGTCAAAAACTTTGAATGCTTCTTTCAGGTCTGCTTCTGGATCGGCTATTGACTTTGTCTTATCGAGCATATCTGTGAACTCATCGAAGTCGATTACTCCGTTGCCTAAAGCCGAAAAAGCCAAGCTGAAGACCTCTTAAAAGCTAACCAAAATTATAACCTACCATTTTCATCTATTAATTTCATTATCTCTTTCAGTTGGTTTTCTGACACTCTGTGTCCAAGTGTCTTCATCACGTAGCCCAGTTCTTCCCAGGATATTCGGCCATCTCCGTCTAATTTCAAATAAGTTTAAAGCCAAGCATAAAAAAAGATAATATCTAAGGACTTTGTACCTCTATCCAACATCAAAAACGCCTCTTTGAAATCTTGAATAAAAATTATTTAATTTTCTTTGTTTTTGTTTTAAAAAAATTATAAATTATCATGAAAACAAACACAAATTTTTATTTTTAAACATCAATTAAAAAAGAACAGAATACAATGACCACATAGACAGTACCTTCAATGTCTTTTTTATCCATGCCTGTACAGCCAGATGATATAAGTTCTATCTATTTCAAATATCTATATAGCAAATTTTTGAAAAAAATGCTGAATCAAAAGTGAAAAAAACAAAAAAAAAATAAAACAAAAATTATCTCTAAAGCTTTATTTCCCGTGTTTTTGTGTGCTTGGTTTAAAAAAGATTAAGCTAATAAAATTAAATTTGTTGCCAAATTTTATGTCAAGCTAGTACTAAATTTTTATCACTATTAATATCTCTGCCTTATTTTATTATAACCAACATCCTGAACACAGCTTGATTGGCCAAATGAGCTTGGAATTAAATTTTAAAACACTGACGTTTCAGCGTATCTCATCACCGGCACGAATCCATGTCTCTTATAAAAATAATTACGTCGTAATTAAAAATCTAATTGAATTCCTGGTTATATCTTAGTTACAGAACCATTGTTGTTCCTCTGGTATTAAAAAATCAATAATTTGAGCTAAAAGACGACTAATTTAAAAAATTTATTAAAATTTGATAAAATCGATGAATCCGAGTTTAATATCATTTTTAATTTTTTTCCGAAAATAATTATTATCTTGAGCAATCTAGAGCCTTCCAAGTTCCTAGCTCATGACAATACCTTGGCAGATGGTGAGAAAAAAACTCCTTTGCTGCTGAAATTCTGTGCTTGCTTTGAGTTTATCCATGCTGAGATCGGTTCGTAAGTGCCTGGTCCTGGAACTTTCTATACACAAATTAGCACATAATTAATCTAATAAATGATCTTTCTTACATTATCCAAATGCTGAAACCTTCCATTTTTTGATTTAAAACAGGAAGAAATTTCTTTTTTGTTCTCGACTATGGCTGGATCATATTCGCCAGGCGACGGACCATTTTTTCCCACAAATATACTCCGCTTTCCCTTTGATTTAAAAAAAGAATGCCTTATGAAAAATTATTATCCCACTTTAAAATTCCAATTAAACTATCCAAGTACTTGACTGGTTCCGATGAAGCATCAATTGTCAGATATCTTGAAGTGTCGTAACTTGATGGGCTTATTTCTGGACCCTTGGAAAATGACTTTTTTATTTTATTTTATCTAAAAATAACCTTACTGTTGATATTCCCAGTTTATTTTTATCTAATGTTTGGTTTTTAAAACTATATGACATGTTTAGTTTTTTAATCCGCTCTGAAAAGTCTTCGTATGAGTAGGCACCTGGCAGGAGATAGTCTCCCTTGCCTATCTGCGGCAGTGGTTCATGGCGTCTTCCTTCAGACTTGAATCGGTATGTGTTCGGTCTCTTGACAAGATCATTTATAAAGTTTGGCAAATTGTACTTGACTGGCAGTGGGGTCTCCTTTATTTTAATTTAATTTTACAATTACTTCCAAACAATAAATTACCAACTTTTATGCCACACCGCCACCAAGACTCTCTTCCTGAGACCGGCTTTTCGTAGCTATCTGATATTTTGCGACGAGTCTACATTTATTTTTATTAAATAGAAATTATAAAAAGTAAATATTTTTTTAAATATTTTTTCTAAAATTAAGACTGATCTACTTTTAAATCAGAAAGAGAAAAAAAGATTGTTAAAATAACATTTTTTATAATGGGGGTAGATTTTTAAAAAAGTGATGTAAATACCAATTTGGGGTCGCTAAAAAGTGTTGATGACTCACGGAATATTTCTGCGTTATCGGCCGCAGGTCTTTGCATCTTGTCCATTCTTTCTCTCCTGAGTATCTAAATATTTAGATAAATTTTATTTGATTTTTAAGAAAATTATATTTTAATCAGAGAAAAAATTATATCAAAACTCCAAGACCTTAATTATTATTAAAAGGCTTCTTAAAATTAGATTACATTTAATAGCGATTCTTTGTAAATTAAAACTTGAAGTATTCCTTGAAAGTAATGGTAAAAAATACCTTTATATTTATTTTACCAAGATTATTATTTAAAAACTTCAAATTTCTAACAATTTGCTAAATCGACAATAAACTTATAGTGGTTGCATTAGTTACAGCAACAAGACTAATTGTTTTTTTTTTATTTATTATAATTAAATAATAGCTAATAATCACCTTTAAAGCCTTTTAAAATTAATTACTAGCTATGTTTTGTAATTTACTTGAGAATGTGTATGCAGGTATAAAAAAGCGTAAATCTATCTGATATGTTCACATTAATTTATACAATTTTGGTAAACTTAAAACCTTTTTGTGGCATTTTATGTTTTTTTGAAGTTTAATATGTTATATTATATTCTTGTTTGAAAGAAACCAAAGTAATTTAGAAATCAAAAAATTAAACAATTTTGTTCCTATAGAAAATTTATAGTTAATTTAGACGCCAATTTAATAACAAAATAATTTAGCGTTAAAATAGGCAGTTAACATAATCAGTGTTATTTTTTTTCCTAAACTTTCCCTGTTTAAAAAAGTTCTTTAATTTAATTTAATAAAATAAAATTTATTTTTAAACACTTAATCTTATATTGAAACTTATTAAATCAAAATTAACTATAAAATTAATCAGGAATTATTTAAATAAATGATATCGTATTATCTTACAATTTAGATTAGATATTTTTTAAATTTTCATCTCTTTGAAATATTCAAACGAACCAAAAAAATGGTAAAATTCAGATAAAAATTTTTGATAAATATTGAATTTCTTATTAAGCATTTTTTCCTAGAGAATAGACACAAATAAATCACCTTTTGTTATTTTTCTATCTTAATTATGAATTCAAAGGATTGATATCTTTAAAAAAAGATTGTTTTAAATAATTATATTTTTATTAATATCAACAACTTTTAAGAAATATCTAGGAAGCAAAAAACCATCATCATTCCCTGCTGATAAAATGACATTATTTGCTGATCTATAAAATTTAATTCCATCTCCTAAAGCTTTTTCTAGATCAACATAAATGGCTATTTGGCAATTTGATCGCATTCCACTTATTACTTCCTTAGAGCCAGGTACATCTGTGCTAAAATGGATGTGTTGTCGATTCATTTTGCTTAAACCTTCAATTTTTATTTTGTCCCACCATTTGAAATAAGTCCCATGTACTATTACTTTAAATTGCTCCGGATTGGTAATTTCTTCCATGGCAACATTAACATTATCCAAACTATGACCCTGGTTGGCCCGCACATAAATGCATTCTCTTTGGTTTTCTTCATCAAATTCTTTCTTGAGAAAAAACCTCTGCTTGGGACAATTTTCTATTATATTTATAACTTCGTCAGCAGTTGTATTTCTCATAGATTTGTGTAATAAAAGTTCATTTAGATCAACAAATCCTTCTGCATTCATTTTTATGCCTTCTTTTTCAGCACCATGACGTAAAATAAAGCTCATGGCTTTAGAAATTTTTACGTCCTTTGAAAATTTTGTCCCTTTGTCATTCATTTTAATTGCCCGAACTATCTAAACTTAAATTTCATCTCAATATAAAATAATAGTTATTTTATACAAATTATAAAATTATTTTGTTGTGAAATTTTGTTTTAAAATATATTTATAATTGTGAAATATTTTTTTCCGAAATAATATTATAATTTCTTTTATTAGTAAATTTTTTGAAAATAAACTTATCCAAAATTTTAAGTTAACATAACAATATCTCTAAAATATATTTTTTAGATTCAAATTTAGAGTAAATTTAATTAATATTAAATAAATGACTTACCATAAAATTAGAAAAGCTGGTGAGTGACCGTATATCTTTTTTTAAATTTTGACTTAAAAACTTATAACTATTGTTGAACACTTCCATGTGTATGCACAGAAGCTCTTTTGGCTCAGAGAATAAACTCTTGGCGTGTTTAATTCTACATACTTTTGCCAAAAAATTTAAAGTAATTGAGTAAATTTTATTGTTAGCACTTTTTAGCTTTATTTCCAATTTAGGTTTAAAAAAGAGCTTTAAGACAAAAGTAAGATGTTATAGTTCAGTTCTGAACATGTTGTTAATAATTTAATTTTTGATATATTGGTTCTATGGTACATGATTGTTACAATTTTGGACAAAGTTTGGTAAAATAAAAGCTTGGTAAGATCTTATGCTGCATGTGGAACAATAATTTTTTAGCTTTACAAACTCTAAATGGTACATGAAAGATTAATTTTTTTTACCATTTTTCTTAATTGAAAAAAAGACTATTTCTGGCTAAAAATAGATTTGACATATTTATGGTATTGATACTTTATTGATTATATAATAAAATTTTAAAAATACAATTCAGTTTTTGATAAGAAAAAGCTAAGAATGGCTTACTAAGACATTAAAAAAATGATACATTTCTTCTTTTGGATCATATACACCAATTTCGGTTTTACATATTTTACATTCTACCGGCTTGTATAAATCAAATTGGTCTCCTCTTTCAACTAACATGTCAGTTCTTTTTTTCTTACCTTTTTTCTCTTTTGGATACTTCAACTGCTCATCTTGTTTTATATTACAATTAAAAACAAACATTGCTCTGAATTGGGTTCGATATTTCTCGTGGCGTTGGCAGTCCATGCAGACAAGAGACATACAGCAAGGACAATTAAGCACTGCATCAGTATTTGGGTTGGATGAAGTAGCTTTATCATTTTGTTGAGTAACTTTTAAGACCGATTTAGGTTGTTGTTTGGTCGGCGTTTTCTTGGTTTCTCTCTGCTTATTCATCCATTCTTGATCCATCTCATCCGCATTTGGATCATAAAACAACTCATCGTTGGTAAAATGTTGTCTTTTCTTTTTTGTTCGAGTTCCAGTTGCCAATTCAGCTTCGCTATCAGTGTCACTCTCTTCAATTTGCTTGTCATCAGTCACTGCTGCCAAATCATTAAAATACTTTTCTTCTTGCATGCGAACAAACTGATCTAGCTCATCATCCATTTCGTCTTCAAATGATCTTATCTTTTTATCTCCAGGGACATTTGTTTTAGACTTTTTTAAGTAGCTTCTTAGTTCGTTCTCAAAATCCTTTTCACTAATTAAAAATTTTAAAGAAATAAGGAAACAATCAATTTTTATTTAAAGAGCTGACATTATTAATTAATCATTTGAAAAAAAATTATATTATTAATAGATTAAATTAAATATTTATTTTGAATGTATCTAAAATCTATTTTTTCAAACAAAAGTTTAAAATGACAATAACACTTTAACAGCTTATTCCAGATTAACACATGTTTAACCATGGAAAAATTTAAGAAATTTTTTGCTTTAAAAGTCCTGAATGGTACAAAAGAGATTTCTAATAGATATTTTAATTGTTTAATTGACAAAAAATGCTTAGTTCCTATTTTTTATCACATTTCCCATTCAATAGGTGTTTGGATAAACACTGTCAAGTTTAGACAAAGTGATTTATTTCTTTTCAAAAACCGAAGTATTGGATGATACAAGAAAAGAATGTTTTCTATTAGACATTCTTTACCAAAACAGTTTAATTAGATATTTTTACCCTTTTATCTTTTTTCCCAATTAATTAAAATGATTAAATTAAAATACAGTTTTTAAATTTTAATCGTTTTAAAAAGTTGTTTAGAACCTACCCTTCAGACTCGTTCGACGCCTCGTCGTCGGTCGATGAAGACTCATCATTTTGTTCATAACCAGTATAGTATTCAAATTTGGAGCTCATTTTATCTCTATGCTAGTCAAAAAGATGTATTTATAGAAAATTTTAAAACACTATTAATAATTTCATAATAAGATATAATTTTTCATGGGTTTGAAGCCAAGTACTTGATAATTAAGATAAACCAAATGAACAAGTTTTAAAAAAGTTTATTTTTAAAATTTTGGTAATGCAGTTTATTTTAAAGAACAAAAAAATTAATATATTTTTGTTTAAAAAAAAATCAATCAGCTTTCTCTAGAATGAAAATAGTTTACAATATACAAAAAAAGAATACCCAAAAGGTGTTCTATTCTATTCTATTCTATTCTATACCAATTTCGGTTCTGATGTCAGAATTTTTATCAGAATAAGTGCTTGTTATGAACCGAAAATTCTTCATTGCCAAATCTTCCAAATTGAATTTGTGCCTGAGCAAGTCATTTTTGAATTGTAGCTGAAAGTTAAAGTAGCCAAAGCCATTTTTGGCCTGTGGATGCTGCTCCAAACGAGCCACAAACTCCATACAATCAAGTGATCTGGGAAAATCTTCAGCCGGTCCAAGCTCAAATAAGTTTGGATCAAAATCCTTCAAGGATTTAATGTGGCGAAAGTTTTCATCAACTGGTATCAGCCAAGTAATAACAGCGCTTTTTTGACCATACTGGTCACTCAAAAAAGCTCTTATCTGTGCAAAATAAATACTTTCCACATCATCCATGTCCCTAAGAGCCACAATATCACCAACTTGCATGTAAAAGCCTCTATGAAAAACATAATCACTGGTATTTATTTTGGACACTATGACCTGGTTTCTGACCGGAGGTTTGGTTTTAAACAGCTTATTCCGCCTGTTACAATCGACATCCGACTCTTGGTTCAGTCTGGCCGATTTTCGCGGCACATCTTCTCCCAAAGAGCCGGACGAGCTCAACTGGGACTTGTTTGTGCGAGTAAGAGGCCGATTCAGAGCTTGCTTTGGCTTTAATTTCTGGTTTCCGAGTGTTTTTTTATTTTTGTTCTTTACTACTTGTTTGGATCCATTTGACGATGACGAGTCCAGTTTTATTCTCTTGGTCAAGTGGTCATCGTCGAATAGAATCAAATAGGCCTTGTCAAAAAAGCATTCGTTGCATACTATTTTGTTGCGGGTGACTCGGCGCCAAAATGCCGAATAGTCTGTCTTACAAGCATCACATTTTTCATTTGAGATATAAAAAGTGGCCTTCTCATCAGTTATTATCTCATCTATGTGCCGAAACTGGTCGTCCAACTCGACCATAGACTCATCCAAGTCGCATTTGACCATTATATGCCTCAAACTTGACGAGTTTAGCTCACTCAAACCATCCAACTCTTCCACAGCCACTCTATTCACTAGCTCATTGAGCAAAATTCCAACATCCTTGTCACAAGGATTCTCTTCTTTCATTGCCAATATCTATATCTACAAATTTATCTAAATTATATTTAAAAAAATGTAATTGATTTAATTAGTTTTTTTTTCCTCTTAAACCAAAGCCGATCAAAGCTTTGCATGTCACATTAATTAGCTATTTGATAATTAATTATTTTAGATATATTATTTTTCTTTTTGAATAAAAGTTTAGAAAAAAAATTAAAATAACTATAAAGTTTTAAAATTAAAAATATTCATATAACATTTTTTGGCCAAGTTTAAAGACTTTAAATGGTCTAAATTGAGAGAGTTAAATTAATTGTAAAGCAATTGAATTATGTACTCAATTACAGTGGGATGTTTGAGAGTGGCGACATGCTCGGCGCCTGGCACTTCCTGGTAATAAATGCCGTACTTGGTCTGTCCAATCCATTTCTGGTAGCCGAGAAGGCTCTTCAAGTTAACGGTGCCGTCACCGTCGCCATAAGTAACCGATGGCTGCGCGTCTGGAAAGTCCTTCTGCTTCTGATAGATGAACGATTCGGGCGTTTTAAGCCCCACGCCGTACAAGTAATGGGACTCGACTTGTGGCGGTTCCAAATAGATGAGCATTTTTTCTGTTATCTTTCTCATTTCATATCCTATGGGGTATCCAATGTCACTAAAAAATTCTTCATAATTACCAACTGTGTAGTTTTTGTTTGGTGTTGAAACCAGTATTTCATCGTGTGACCAAAACTTGTAGCTAGGCATCAAAAATGCAGTGCTCGGCGCCGATCTCTGATAGGCCCGAACACTGAGCGGCTTGACCACAATAATGTCAATGTTGTCGCCTGAGGCCATCAGTCTCATGGTCTTTGAGGCGCCTCCCCATGGCGCCGATAAGCTCACAAAATTCTGTATGTACTTATCTTTCCAAGCTTGTGTAACAAAGTTATTCAGCCAGTAGAGAGTAACCGGATTTCCCATGCTATGAGCAACCAGCATTACTTTTGTATTGTTGTTAATCTCGTAGGTCTCTTGAACCAGCTGTGTCAAATTGGTAAAATAGTCTGTGAGCTCGTTTGGCGATTTGCGCCAATCGTATGGCGCGCCGCGCACATTTACGCCCCTAGTGTAGTTGAATTTTTTTACCAGAGCGTCCACTATCGCTCCGAAGTAAATGGTAACCGAGTACTTGCTGTCATCAAGGTACTCGACAGTGCTGGTTCCGCCAAAGTCGTTTACTTTGATGTCAACGCCCTCGCGGTTGGCTGTGGTCTTGGTGCGCTCAATCCACTCAAGGCGTATGTTGTCAATGAAGCAGTCGATCACATATGGCGTTATTTCCTGCAAATTGAGCCATAGTTCAAAATAATCCGAGGTCTTTAGTTGGCAAAAGTAGTGCGGCGCGCTCGTTTTGTTCAATCGAGCGTGCAGTTGGTTGCCACCGTAGCCCGGTATGAGCACAATTGGATACTTGGTCAATGTTTTGTCCTTTAGTTTGGACATTATTTTGCCAAAGTCTATTTCTTTTTCAATGTTGTACAATTGCTCGTAGAGGTGCACTCGGTCTTGGTATGTACGTGACTCAACATGGTAAAAATATATAAAAAATAGTATCAAAAAAACTCTTGCTTTCATTTAAAATAATTTTCAAAAATTTATCTAAAATAAAAAATTATTTTATAAATTTTTTTTATTTATTTTATATACAAAGTTAAATATTCAAAGTAAAGTATAAAGTTTTCTTTTGTCAAATATAAGTTCAGTCGGATCAAAGTTTGGAAAAATGTTCAAAAAAAAAACCAAATAATTTAAGTCTACCTAATAGCAAGCAAAATAGATAATTGGCTTGGTAAAAGCCTAAAACACTCAGGTCAATATAAATTTCACAAAAAAATTAAGGATTAGCTATGGCTTAGAAGAAAAGACTTTGGGCTTTTTGATGCTAATGGTGCCTTTGGTACTTATTTGTGTAATTAGCTGAGCGAGCTCGATAAATGGCTTACAGAGCAAGTCTCGCTTGTCCAACGAGCTGATCTCGTAGCACTGAGCTTTGAATTTGTTTTGCACATCGGTTCGGACAGTGTCCATGCCTGGACTTGAGGCCGTGTAGTCGATTAGCACAAAATGGAAAGGCTCTCTGGTTCGCCTTTCTCGGTTCAGCTTTTCGATCTCTGCCTTGAGTTTTTCGATGCAGAGAATCGATTCCGGGTCACTTGAGGCAAACACCAGCACAATTCCGTCCACTAGTGGAAACAAGTGACGCATTTGGTTAATTGTTTCGCCATCACGGCTGTTCTCCATGCCTTTGGTGTCGTAAAAGCGAATTTTTTCCTTGACACCTTTGTCTTTCTCCCAGCAGGCCACATAAATGTCTTCAATGGTAGGAAAGTACTTTTGCTTGGTGTTGAAATTGTTGTACACAAGCTGCTCCAATAGAGCTGTCTTGCCAATGGATTTTTTGCCGCATACAAGAATTTTTAAGGTCTTTCCCATTTTTTTTCTTGTGGTGTGTGATTGAGATGATTAATTGGGAAAATAAAAAACTCTTTGACCAAATGGTTTATTCAAAATTAGAAAAAAAAGTGCTCATTTTGTTATCAAAATAGCGAAAATTGATCAAAATTTGCGATGCTAAATTATGGCCCTTTAGAATGCAAAAAATTTGAAGTATTTTTCTCCTACTTTCAATCAATCAATAATAATTGTCTTATTCCAACTGAGAAAAATATTCTTTACTAAAACTCAAGATTGGAAAAATATATTGGGTGAAATTTTTAATTAAATTTGAGATTAAATTATAATAAAATTTTTTTGATATTATAATTTTTGGTTTAATGATTTTGTTTTTAATAAAAAATAATTATTATTAAATAAGGATTCAACTAATTAAAATCTTTTTGTATTTTTATACTGATCTTAATTATTAAAAAAGTTTGCTCGCCAGATGTTTAAAATTATTTTAATACAATATTAGCTAGCAAAAAATGACATTAATAAGTTATGCTTTTGTTACCAGTGTTTGACTTCTTTCTTTCTGGCTGCTTCATTCAGAAGTATCATTATGGTAATCATTAAAATTTAAGCTTCGTTCTTTCGTTATTTACCTCTTGTTGTGTATATGGTAATAACTTTTGATTAGCATTCGAATCTTATGCTTTTGCCTTTGCTTCAGCCAATGCCATTTCCATTTTGGGAAATTTCTTTCGTGTTTGACCAGCATGTTACTGCTAGTCGTCCTACCTAATGAAGAATTTAAGTCCACTGAAGTCTTTAATTCCTAAAATTAGCCAACTTTTTGACAGTATCTTAGGCCATTGGATACCAAGAATCCTTCTCAGGCAAGACAACCGCGAAACAAGTACCACCAGACTTAAGGTTCTTGTACAAGTGCGTATAGTTACCTACCAGATCATCCAAGTATACAAAAGTTACATAAAAATCAAGAATTCAGAAAGATGTTCAAAGAATTAGTGGTAACAACCCAAACTTAAAGCCTACAAGCAATTATTCGGAACCTGGAATGTCCGAACCATGTCTGAAACGTCTAGTTGCTTTTATTAATGATAAAAGAATATTTTTCCATAGTCTATTTCAAATTATATTATTAAATTACAAAATCTTTTTAGAATTTAGATTGTTTTTATTCGGTGACCAAAAGCTCTACTTTACAATTAATTTTAATTATTCCAACTGGTCGTAAATAAGTTATATTTTTTATTAGACAATAAAAGCTTAAATTTACAAATAATTATTTAAATTTTTGAAAATAAAAAAAAGTGTAAAAAAAAACATCAAAAGTAAATTTAGTTTTGGACAAGTAGCTGTATTAAATGGAGTAGTTGGTGTAGTCTTTAAGGAAGTAGATGTATCAGGCTCAGCTCTGTACAGGTATCTTAGAGAAATGCTATAAGTGGTGTTTTGTCCAATACTGGCACAATATGTCGCCACCGGGTAGTCATTCTTGTAGCAATCTACATCATTGTATGCATATATGTCCACTTGGAAATCTCTCTTCAAGTCATCACCAGAAAAATTGAACTTTGTTTCCTTTACAACAAACTCGTCTATTTCAGATTGTCCAAGAAACTGTCTCATTACTTTATAATAGCAAATACCAGGTGAGTTGGTAATCAAAGGTTTTTTCCATTCAAGAGAAAGCAATTGATCTTTTTTAGAAACTTGCAAATCAGTAGGAGCATCCGGATTGCCAAAACATGTAGTCCAATTTGCACCAAAAAGCAAAAACTTATCTATTATACTGACCACTTTGTAAACCAATGATACACTATACTCCGTCAAAGGACTTAGATCAAGTGAAAAATTGAATGTTTTGTTAAGACCTTCTGAAGTAATTTTATTTCGGTAATAACACTCACTGTGTTGGGTAATTGACTCTATTTCCACATATTCCAAGCATTCATCTGTGTAATCGGTTTCGTTCTCAATCCGAGAATAAATGCTATACGACACATTAAAGATATTGGTGCTGACAACAACACTGCTTGAATAAAGTCCAAATGAATCTCCGTAGCATTCAGCTTGTGTACTCTGGTACAAATAAAATACTATAACTAAAGATAAAAAAATTCTATTCATAACTAATTATAAACTTTATTTTACTAAAATTGTTTTTATCTTTTAAATTTACATTGACCAAATTTATAAGCAAAAGCTTGTTGTGAAATTATGGTGACTATCTTTTTCTTATCTTCAAATTAAATTTGAATGTAAAAAATGATATAGTATTGGTAATGGTATCAGATGACTGCAAAATAAGTATTAGTAATGTCGTAATTATTTTTTGCTATAAATAGAAAAAAAGTATTTCAATTTATTATAAATTGGTTTGGTTATCAACTTTTTATGTTAAAATGAATAAAGATTTAAATCATAATTTTTAATGAAATATTTAATTGTCATGTCAAAAGAATTTCAGAATATTTATTGATCTTTTTTAATCTTATTTTTAATTAAGAGATATCTTTTATAATGTTTTATTCTACAGATCAAGGATTTTTTGAACACCCACTATTTATTATCAAACATTTGGCTTAACTTTGCCACCAAAAATACTATTTAGCTCTACAATTGCTTGGCAATTTTATCATTTGATACATATGCCTCACTTTTAAAGTTTTATTGTTGACTAGCAAAAAAAAAACTTGACCAAAGTGTTTATCCCATATCAACTTATACAATTTTTGATTTATGACTTAAAGAAAAACAGGCAATTGTTTTAATTTATGGTACAGATTTTTTACCACGAGTATTCCAAATGGTTAAATAACATCCAGTAATTATCTATTCGATTAGAGAATCAAAATTTTTAATTGATAGAATTATTAATAATTATTTTAAACATACCAGCCGTATCATCATCTAACAACTCATCCTTATCTAGTATAATTTTAATCTTTAACTTTTTAATTATATTTTCATAGAATATAATGATTTGATTTTAACTTTTTTTATGTTATATTTGTTTTTTTTATTTATTGGTTCGAAAAAATTATCTTTAATTATTTATATAGAATTAACAAATTAAAAAAAAATTAATTATTTAAGTTAACTAATTAAATTTAAATTAAAAACTATCTCTAAATTTTTATTTACAAAGTCATAGTCAACGATTATGTAATCAACTGTCCACAATGGCTGATAACCAAGCCAGACACATCTTACATAATCAAAATTATCTTTTAATTAGTCACTAATGTTACATAAACCACAGTTTAAAGGAAAACTCAAAAATAAATCACTTTTGTAAAACGTCAAGCTGCAACTGTTGTGTTTACATCAAATTTTTGAATGACCCATTAACAAAAAATTGTCTATCTTAGAAAATTTTTTATTTAATTAACAAATAGATAAAAACTATCATAAAACTTTTGAAAATAATTGCTGTACTTTTTAAAATAGTTCTAAACGTACTGTTGAATAAAATTTTATTTTCGATTTTTACCAACAATAAAATAAAAAGTGATATGGTGATGGTACTCTTTCTGAAAACAATATTTGGTAAGTTGAATGGTGCTAAAATGAGCTTAAAAGTTGTATTAAAATGGGTTTTTGTAGTATTGTGTAGCTGTAGCGCCATTTTGGCGGACCAGAGTTTTACCGAAACGCCTCGAAACACCACTGTGCTTCAGGGCGAAGATGTGACTTTGAAATGTACCATCAAAAATCAAAAGGGAGAAGTAATCTGGTGCAGAGATGAGTCTTTTTGTGTCTACACACGTAAGCGAAACATGACCGACCCGAGATATTCATTTGGCGGAAATGAGACTCTAGGTAACAACTATTCACCTTGTCTTTTTTAAAACATCAGCTTTTACAAAGGGGAAAACCATTTGGTAATCAAAAACGCAAGTCTTTCAGACGATACCAAGTTCCAATGTCAAGTGCTGGCAACTGAAAAAGAGCCTGGCATCAAATCAGACTGGGCATTTTTGACTGTTCTTATCAAACCATCGTCCATAGCCATCACTCCGAACAGCAAAGATGACGACACTACTATTCGCTTGGTGGTAAACCAGACAGCATCCATCGAATGCTTGGCCGACGATTCCAATCCTGGATGTGACATTGCTTGGTATTTAGGTAAAAAATCCATAATTTAAATTGATTAGAGTAAAATTCTATGATTATGCTTATCAGATTCCAAAGAGCTGACCAAAACTGATCCGGAAGTATTTGGCATTTACACATATGTCAAAAAGCAGCTTTCAAAATTGTACAAAACAACATCCAAAATAATCCTTAAGCCAAAAACAATGCAACAATGGTACTCAAAATACTTGAAATGCGAGTGCCAAAACGATTTCACCACACGAACTTTCTCATCAGTATACGATTCAAAGATAATCATATTTAACTGTAATTGTTCTAATTTATCTCAATTTATATTTAATATAAAAAATTTATATCCCACCAAGATGCACCAAAGGTAAGTATTGTCAAAATAAGCAAAGATGATATAACAGCCGACACATTTATACAATTTGAGTGTGTCTCGGACTCAAAGCCACCGGTAACTAACTACAAGTAATTTTGATCAATTATCAAAAATATTAAATTATTTATTATCAAGCTAAAATTTATCTATTTTTAGATGGTACATAGATGACAAAGTTTATCTAACAGGTGCTGATGAAAAATATTTGTTTCTCAAAATTGAGGAGTCTATGCATAAGAAAAATTTACATTGTGATGCCAAGAATGATGTTTCCACTCAAACTGGCTCTTATCAAATACAACTAATTTGTAAGTTGAAGCAAATTTCTTTGTAAACATCTCTACATAGTATACAAACATGATTACGGGGTCTAATTAATTACGGTAGCTGTTTCTTCTTATCTTCTGTTTAGTTTTTAATTCTGTTGCCAAGAAACTGTATTAAAACGGAAGCATTATTCTGTTGTCTATTGGGTACAATTGTTTGACATATTTTCCCATAATGATTCAATTACAGCTTTATGGTAAATTGAATTATCACTGAGCAAATCTTGATTAAACTTTAAGCTTTTTATTTATCCTAATTATTGTTAACTTCACTGTTTTACCATTAATAAGATAACACAAATTAAAATTTTGTATTATAAAATTTACTCTACATATTTTTAGAATAAAAATTTAGTTCATCAATGTACAATTTTGTATTAAATTTTATTTATGTATTTAAGAACCTGCTTGTGATAAAATTAATTAAAAAATAACTAATTTAATTGCTAATAAAAAAATTGACTTCTTTGGCAAAGAAGTTTTTACAAAAACTTTCAATTTAGCGTTAAAAATTGGCATGCAGACAAGTTTAGCTTCTATTCAGGCCAGTTTTAAATGGTATATTTTTACCAATCAATTATCATCTATACATGCATTATTCACATATTTTGGGACAAGTCCCTGAGTACAGAATTTTTTTTCCGGTCGGAGTTTATTGATTTAAATATCTTCTAGATCAAATATTTTGGTCATTCAGTTATTTTTGGCTTGTCTATATAATAAAGCACTTTTTCCAAATTTTTTTTAATTCAAAAATTTAATCCTAATAATATCACCTATCAAGAAAAATATATACTACCAATTCTTTGAGTACGATATTTGATTAATATCAAATAAATATGATAAAAAATGAACAAAAAGGAATTTTGATTTTTTAAATAGCTTAAGACCTAAAAACTTTAATCTACCGTTAAAAATACAAAATTTGATTATCTTATCATGTCACTGAAATTTAAACCTTTGATTTATTTAAAGACGGTCCAAGGATAAGACAAGAACTACCATCGCACAAGATAGTAAATGTAGGAGATTACCTAAGTTTGACATGTGACGTGGACTCCAATCCAGAGAGCTCGGTTATCTGGACATTCAACGAAACAGTTATATTTTATTATCCGAAATTGATAATAAGCTCATTTAAAAAAGAGAACTATGGTATCTATAAATGCATTGCCTCGCTAAGAGACTACCCAAGAGTCTACAGTAAGAGTATTATCTTGCCACCCGGGCCTCCCGTAATTGAATCAGATCCAGTTCAGTACGCCTACTATGGTCACCCAGGCTCTATTCAATGCACATTCGAAAAAGAGCCTAAACCGGAAGTAATTTCTAAAATTTTTGAATTTAAATATACGATAATAGATAAAATTATCTAATCTAATTATCTAATCTAGCAAATTGACTGGTTTAAAGGAAATCACCGAATTGATTTTGACAAAGAGAAAAAGTATCAATTAAAGAGTGAGATACTTGAACGTAAAGGCACCAGAAGTGTCTTGTTTTTCACAGACATAACCGATTCAGAGTTTGGTAACTATTCGTGCCGAGGTCTTAATCACTTCGGCTCGACTAGCTTCAATATAAAACTGGTGCCAAAAGGTAAATTAAACCAATCTATGGTAGGAAAGCTTCTAAAGAGTTTTTTTAAAAAGAAAAGGAAGTCAGCAATATGCTATCTGTTTTTGTTGTATTCATGTTTTTGTTTATATCAGGAATAATACTCGGCTTTTTTTCCTATGTCAAATTCACTAGCTCTCAAAGCCTAAAAAAAAGTAATTATCTTATCATAGACAATTTAGAAGAACTTTTTCAGAATTTGTTAACTAGCCAAGAGAAAAAGGTCGAGCATTAGAGACGAATATTTTAAGTCTAAACCAAGTATAATGCTCAATGGCAGGCATTTAAGCCGTCCCAGTCTGTATTCCAGAAAGCCAAGCCGGAATTTAATGAAGCGATTTTCCAATCAGGTTCCATTTTTTTATCATATTTTGATTATTTATTGCAATAAAATTTAATAAGAAAGTTTTAATTATCCTAAATTAAATTAAGTTTTAAATTTGGTATAAAAATTGGAATTTTGGATTTATTGGCCAACCATGCTGAAATTATCAACAATGTGCCATTTTTCATAAATGACAATTCAATTGACAAAAATAATATCTTTTTCTTTAAATTAATAATTCAATGCATGTTGGATGAGAAAAAAATAATTATTTTTTAATAAAAAAATTATGTTAGGAGAAACAAAATTCTAAGAGAGCATTAATTTAAGCAGTGATACGTGATTAAACTTGAAGGGTTTAGATATTTAAGAATCTATAAATAAAATTGGTATTATGAAGAGGAAAATATTCCCATGGTACTTAAGTGCATTAGAAGTTGACTAGGACAATCAAACACAATCTCAACTTATTAAGATATTAACTTAATTTAAAATAATTTTGGTAAAATCCAATTTTTTTAAATACAAAAATTAAATTTAAACAGAACGCAGCATCTGTTCACATCCTTAATTAGTTATTTGATTTGGGGAATTTTTTTTGAGTATCTCTAAGCATTATCTTTAGTTAAATATTTTAGTTAATTTTTTCACTTAAGGTAAAAATATATAAATAAATTATTACGTATGTTAATAGCACAAAACCTGATATATACAACAAATATAAACTTTCTTTTTGCTTATATGAATTAAACAATCTATTGAGGTAATATTATTTTCTAAGAGCGAAATTCTGGTTAAAGGACTTTTTTGCCAAAGCTAGAAGGATCCAATTTGTTTAGTCAAGCCACATAACAATTATTTTTATCTCCTAGTAAAACAACCTAACTAAATATTTTTTATCTTTTGTAAAACAAGTTTTAATAGTCACAACTTTCACACTTGATACGAGCAAATTTTAATTAAAATTTTAAGAGTCTCTTGATATTAAAAAATTTTAATCAGATTTACCGTTTGTGGTAATACCAAGGTATTTGTAAACATTATTAAATAATTTAAATAAACTAATCTACAAGCATACTAATTTATATTTTGTTCAGTTTTATTGAGGCCTTTAAAAAGTCCCCTTCTAATTAGAATCTCTAGCATTTAGCTTTAACATTTAAATATTAAGATAATATTTGGCAATTATTTAACCAAATTTATTTATTTACCAAATATTTAGCTCATTTTTATCTAGTCAATCACTAAATATCAACCATTTTCTTATATTCGTTGACAGATTGTGAGTCGAGTAAATATTATTATTATTAACACCAATGTTTATGTGATAGTTGTGAGTAAGGCAATTTGGGCTGGAGTTTTTTCTCATTAATTTCTAATCAGCTCTCTTTTATTAATTCAAAAAAAAAATTCCAATTAACCGGTCCATTGAGCAGCGGAAAAAATTGGAAATTAATTTTCTAATTTGATTTAATACTAAATTTGGCAATTAATCTAGCCATATATTCAGATCATATGATTAGTTTCTCAAGTTTTAATACAGAAAATAGATATTTTTGTCAATTAGTTATTTAATTTTATTGTATATAAAATAAAAAATAAATAAACATGTTTCATTTGACTATTTTATCTATCAGAATGTGTATACCACGCGTGGTAGCCAAAGTTTTCAGCCCATAAACGAGTACGCGGACATTGGTGATGCGCGCAAAGCGTCCCAATTCGCGGACATGAACTTTTACGACCTGGAAATGACTGAGCTGGAGCCAAGTCCGAGTCTGAGTGGCAAAAAAAGCATTGTCGAAGCGTCCGAAACTTCATTCATAAGTAAAAAATAGACCAGAAGTGGTCCAATTCAATTAAGGCTCTATTATCTTGTAAATATTTGATCGGATGCCTAAAATATGAGACAATATTTAAACAAGATCAACTAAATCACAGAGCTTAATGATCTTAGCTAAAGATTTACATTTAAATATCTTAGTTGATTAGGCATAGATAAATTAGCTAAGTACGTAAGTTGATGTTGGTACTTTAAAGGTTAGCATGGGTCGTACATCAAAACTAGATTTATCTCTAATTAAATCTCGACTCGAGTCGAGATTTTAAAAGCTATTCGAATATCCAAAACTAGGCCAGCCTAGAATAAATAATCTCAAAGTTTATTAAAATTTAAGAGCCTCATTTGCACACAAGCTCTTTGCCGTGCTAAATATGCCAAATTGTTCCCATTAAATTTGGCTTTAGTTTTAATAATAATGATATTTTTTGTTTAACCTAAAAATAAAAAATAAATTAAACTCATTGATTTAGAAGGTGACAAGTGTCACAGATGCTTTTAATTGTTGTTTTAGAGTTTAATATAAAAAATTAATACCACAAGCAGAATTTTAATTTATTAAAAAAGCTGGCTATTCAGGTGCAGCACAATCAATCATTTTCATTATGAAAATGGACACTTTTTTTAGAGCCTTAATTGAGTTAGATGAGAATTTTTCTTCAATTTAAAGTACAAAAATATATGATCTATTTTCGCCTAGATCCGCCGCTAGACGCTGAATACAACTATCTAAATTCAGTCCATTATCAGACCGATGTTTGAGCAATCGAAGCTTTAATATTGATTGTTTGTTTTGATCTTGGTTGCCTTAGGGAAATAGATTTTTTTCTCGTTTTAATTTGGCACATGATTAATGTGCCTTTGGAAAAGAAAGAAAAAAAAAACTTTCATTATTTATTTATATTTTATTATCTTTAATTAGCATGCAAAATAGTTACAAGGATCAGTAAATAAAATATGAATTTAAATTAAATTTTTTATTCCATTTGGCATTTAGTTGAGCCTTGAGCTTCCGTATAAACAAAATATCTAATTATTCTTTATATTGAATTAATGAGACATGTTTATGGAGAAAAAAAGCATAGGGAAAGAGATTGATTTTCTATTTGAAAAGAGATAAACTTCTAATTAATGCATATTGTTCGCTTGGCCAAATTAGTAAAAATAAAAGGCTTAATTTTGCTTTAGACTTTTTGCAGTTCCACTAGATGAAAGTTGTCCTGATAGTCTAAGATGATAAACGATGGTAAGTACTCAAAGAATGGTTTCATAGGAGGCAGCGCGAGCTCGTCCGGCGCCACCACCTCCTCGATCCTCAACCAGTATCCGATCAAGTCCATCATAAGCTACAGCAACGAGATGAACAACAGTATTAATCGAACCAAAGTAAACACCACCAACTCGGCCGCTTCCACTAATGTCAAATTTAGCGGACTGATATTCAAAGAAAAGATAGACGACAGAGAAAAGTATTTGACGGCCAAGTATCCCAACCATCAGATGGCACTTATCAAGAAGCGTCTTAAGGTCGAGTTCTGGATAGACGAACAGCTCAAGTACCTGTTCGACATATCTGTACAATTAAATTGCCAATTTAGTTACATTAATTATAGTTTTTATTCTTACCAAGGACGATGAGACCAAAGAAGACTATGACATATGTGCCGATGACTTGGTCGACTCTTTGCTTGATATGGACACCGACAAGGAACGAGAGTACCACATTATGGTATTTTATTTTCTACCATTACTTAAAACTTTGTTTAAATTAAAGTTCTGGGCAAGTTTCTTGAGAATAAATTGATTAATTAGTTAATAATTAAATAGATTAGATATGAGAATAAAAAAATGATTTATTTTAAATTTTTGATATCGTTTGAATAGATTCTATTTTTAAAATAATTAACATTAAGTACAAAAGATAATTTATAGATTAGCTTATTTACCAAAAAAATTAGTTTACTTAAATATCATTATGTAAAATTGAAAAAATTTATCTCGGGGGTTGATTAATAATTGTTTTTTTTAGAAACAATTAACCAAAGTCAAAAAGAGCAATGAAGAAGTTAAGGTAAAAATTAAATTTAAAAAAAATTAATTAATCTTTAATTTATTAATTTGTCTAGAAATTTGTCAATGAACTGCTGGTCAAGCTCAGAATGCTTTAACTAAATCCATAAAATTTTATTGTATTAAATATGTTCTTTAATGAATAAGACTTTTTTTAACTAAATTTGTTTCATGAAAATTATTGTTTTTGTTTTACATATTTTTAGATAGCTTATTTATCTTAATCAAATAAAAGTTTTTAAAAACAATTTTCTTTTTGCAAATTGAATAAATCATGCCATGTTTAAAACAAACATTATCTCAAGTTAAAAAAAAAGCATGTGCTTTTTATAATAATCATATTAAAAATATTAATAGATAATTCGATCATTTGACTTGAGACATAATTACGTAAAAATAGCTTCAAAAAATGTATCTAATAATAAAATTTATCTTTGTACTTGTGATCGGCCCGTTTTATCTCAAGTCTACTCTGTATTTAAAGAATAGGCTTTAGAGTCGTAGGCTCTACAAAGTATATTTCTAACAAAATGATATCCCATGAACCTTTCAATAAACTTTCCAACATCTACATTGGCAATGATATTTTTGTCAAAAATGACTACGGAACAATGCATTTGACCAACACTGGCGAGGCCATTTTTGCCATAATTTTCTTCAATGTCACAGTAGCGGTCTATTTTATGTCCAGATTTATATTCGGCAATTGTTCAAAAATATACAAGTAATTTAAAATTTTTATGTTTAATTTTATATTAATGATAACACAATTAATTATTTTCAGGGGCTTGAATAGAAAAGAGAAAATGTTTTGGGACTTGGCTGTGGTGAGGGGTGTATTTGGTTTTCTCGGCTCATCATGCTGTTTTTATGAGAAATTTTTTGACTTGGATTTGCAGAAAAATATATCCAAAGCTACCAGTGTTCAAAGCAGTCTTTTGATCGCGTCATGTTTGGGTTTTTTTACATTCGAAGTCCTGGCTCAAATAACTTTTGACATTATGTTCAAAACTTTGAGCAAAGCTCTCCACGCGCACCATTTCGTCTCAATAACGGGCTTCGTTCTCACCGTGTGCTATGACATTGGCCACTATTTTCCCATTTGGGTATTCACACTAGAGATGAGCACATTATTCTCGTGCATTTCTTTCTGTCTTATAAAGGCCAAAGCGGCCGACAACCTATTCTGGAAAGTTAATCAGCTTATTTTGATTTATGTCTTCCATTTGAGAACGGTTATTGAGTTTACCATTTTATATGAGATTTGGTACTATTGGGACTTGAAAAAGTCAATGCCTTTGTTCTGGAATTTAAATCTTATTTTGGGCGTGTGCATACTGGCCTTTGTGCTAACTCCGTACTGGACCTTTAGAAAAACCGAACAATACTTCAAAAAGTCTGACTGGAACGACACCAATTGCAGCAAAAAATCTCAATAATAAAATTTTTTTTTATTAATTATCTTTATTTATTATTCTTTAGAACGTGACTTGAAATGTTTGATTAAATTTAATTAATTTTTTTGTTAATTAAGGAAGTTTTTTGTTAAATAAAAGGAAGTATTCATATATATAAATATATAAAAAGATATTTCAAACAAGATTTTATAATCAATCATTCATTTTCATTTATCATCTAGTTTTGAAAAATAAATAATTTCTTTCCAGTTACGTAATTTATATAAAGATTATATACAAAATCAATTAGTTCTTGGATAAATTAGATAATACTAATCATTTGTAGCCGATATATTAAAATTAATTTCTTTTCCAAGTTGGAGATTGGGGGAAAAGTGAACAAATATACCAACTATAGGTGTTCATGTTATTAAATTAGTAGAATTGAATCTACGCAAAGGCTACTTTAATTACATTTTTGTGATTTCTTTTTAAAATTAATTTAAATATAATCCTATGATCGTAATCCGTAAGAATTTTATAAACCATCCAAGTTGCTTGAGCTCGAATCTGGGGATTCAATTAAAAGCTTTATACGGACTTGTTTATAGAATGCTTTTTATTGTTATTAATCTATATGGTTTTCTAATCAATAGTTTTGGGGAATTTTTAATATAAAATTTTTTCGGGCTTTTTATAACCAAAAAATATATTTATGAATATATAAAGTTAGACATATACACTTTTAAAAATCAATTTTTCTTTTTCAATAATTTTTTTAATCAACAAAAAATAATTGTAATTGTTTATTATATTAGAGTTTTTTATTTTTCTGCTTTTATTATTTGATCAAATTTGTGCACCAAAGAGACAACAAAAAAATTTTCAAATATTTTTTTCTAATTAGGAAGAAATTTTAAGATGGTGAAAACATCAATTTTGGGGTTTTAAACCAAAATTTCGCTTTCCATGGTTTAGAAAATAAAATTTTTATCTTATTCTAGTTTTTATCAGCTATCTCTTTGGTTTTAATCATCTAAAATTAAAGCGTGTCTTTTGGCTGTCAAGATCCTGCCAGGTTATGTGACGTAATTTGGCAGATATTAAGGTTGTTGGTAAAAAATTTCAATCAATTAAAAATAAACATGTTTAATTAGTATTTATACACAGTTTAAAATTTAAATTAATTTTTTCAATTAGCTAATAAGCCCAGTCTTCTAATGAAACTTGGTTTTTGATCTACAAAAAAATGCATAATTTCCAATCCGCTACGGAATAAGCTTAATGAGGAGCATGAAACTAGTGACAGACAACTCACAAGCTAACAATACTTAGTTTAATTAATAAACTCACAGAATCTATCAGACATCGATAAACAAACAATTTTGTTTCGATAGAGCTCTGGGAGATAGAAAAACCAATTAATTCTTTGTTTAGATTTAAGCCAAACAAAACCAACATTCCTACATACTCATTTGCATATTTGTGTCAAAAAAATAAAATATTTATTTATCTATTGAGCTGTTGTATCTATCTCTGAAAAAGACTAGCTGACTAGAGCAGATAAAGTTTATTAAAAAATAAAAGCTAATTTAGTCAATATATTTTTTTCAAATTAAGACTTTAAATACTGGCCGAACTGTTGGTTCCATTTGGAAAGAATGTACTTCCAATAGTTGGCTCGAATGGTGTCGTACTTTTCGGCCAAGAGGCCCAAGTACTTGGTTGATTCTTGCACATATTCTCTAACTTGGTCAGTTTGAGAGTCTTTGTTCTTATTAGCCATGGTCCAGTTATAATCAATTTTAAATGCGATCAGAAAGGGCGATAGCTCGTCCTCTTTCTTGGACTCAAGCTTAAGTTTACAAAATTGGTACAGTTTGTCCGGGTAAGGGTGACCTCCTTTGAGCAGCAGATCCAACAGACCTCGCAGATAATTCCACACACTCTCATTGTTAATGATTAGGTTTAGTTTTTCGAAGCAGTAGTCCATCTCCCGGCTCAGAACACTCTCAGAATGGTCAGTGTTTTTCAGATAAAAAAACCTATGGTTCCAGGCGCTGTTATTTTGGCAGTCTGCATCGATCAGCTTGTCAACAAAGTCTAGTTCCTGGTCCCAAAGTCCAAACGCCTTGGTGACCCATTGGCGGTATTGCCAAGCGTGATAGTTCTTTGAGTCTTGTTGGAGAATTTTTTCAGTAAACTCGAGCTCCCTGCTGGGGTCCTGCAGAAGCTCGACTACACTCCGCCTATGCTGCCACACTTGGTAATTTTTAGGATTCTGCTCAATTATATTAGTGATCAATTTGAGCTCCTGGTTCAAGTCTTTGCCAAGTTCTTTGAGCAAGATTCGTCTGTAGTACCAGACGGTGTAGTTGGCCGGGTTCAAGATGACTGCCTTATAGGTCAAGTCAAAAGCTCGTTCACTTATTTCGTTGGCTTTGAGGACAGCGCGGAAATAGCCGAAAACACTGCTGAACTTTTCGGTATAGGCTATCCGGCAAATGTCATTGGTATCTTGGTCCTAAGTCCAGAATAAAAAAAAGTTATTTTTGTTATTGTAACAATGGTTCAAATCACTTGATTTATTGGAGTTATGTCACTCCATTCATTTAAATCGATTGAAATGGAATCATAGTCATCCGAACCATCCGAGTCAGACATCTTATTATTTTTTTAATTTTTGATAATTTTTTCTATTTATCTAGAAAATTTTTATTTAATATTTAATTAAGTAGCATAATTAAATTTAATTTTTACTAACAGATTTCAAATAATTTTTCATTTTAATCAAATATTGAATAGATAAAAATATTGTTGGTCATTATATGTTTTATTCATTAAATAAAATAAATATATAAAGTCATATTAAAATAAAGTGTATTAGAAATCTGATTTTAGGAGACGAACTAATCAATGCTATTAAATTAATAGAAAATTATTTATACTAATTCGCCAGTTAAATTATGATAAATTATTGATTTTAATTTTTGGTAATTAAGCTATCTTAAAATATCATTTTTAAAAAGATAATGTTTTATTTCAAATTTTTAAAGAGTGTGTATTTATTGATTCAGAATTTAATTTAATATCTAAAATTTTTTAATTAATTTTTTATAACAAGATAAAACAATATTCTTTTTCAAGTGTTTGTATTTAATTATAGATTGAATAGTCTGGTTTTTTGTTTCAAGAGTTGTGCTAAGTGTTTGTTGGCCGACTTGGGAACATGTTTTCTGAATCTTGAGCTAATCAAGGGAGAACAAATTGCTCTTAATAACACGCAATTGCAAATTAATTTACTGAGTCGGATTTTTGGCCCAGTTTTTATCTTGTTGTAACCAAAAGGCTTTTTAATTAAGTTTTAATAGTGATAAGAACTATTTGTTTAGCAGGCAAGAACTGCGCATCCGATCAATTCAGTTGTTCGGATCAATTAAGTCTTTAGGCTGCTCTATCTGCTTGGAAGAAAGCTATTTTGTCCTGGTCTACTTAAAAAAATGAATAAATAATCTATAAAATATGTAAAGCGGAAATAAATTTATATATTTTGTATATAAGCCAAATATTTTAATTTATTGAGAAAATTAAAAATTATAAATTTTTCTCCTAAGCTGGAAGACATTTGCATAATTCACTTGGAGATGATTCGATCGATCAAAGTAATTACAGCTAGCTAAGACTCAATGCATCAAATCTTAATCAATTAGCGACTAGATTCATTTCCGATCATTACCTCCATTGTCGTAATTTATTAGTTTTTGTTAAATTTTTTTCCAAAATAACATTTTATCAATTTTTAAACAGCTTTAAAAGGAAAACACACTTCCTTTCACCATAGCTCACTTTTATAAATAAATAATTTTTATTTCTTCGATTTTAATTAATTTTTTTAGAAATTTTTTAAAAAATATCAGGCCAATTTATAAATATTCATTTAAGTAGATAAAGATCTAAAATTAATTTTTTAGATTAGAAAAATAGATAACGGTGCTGTAGATTGATAGATTATTAGCAGCTATTTGCCATATGCTATTTACCATTTTGTTTAATTCGATTACCACAATGACAACAATAGGTGATCATCAATTTTTTTAAGATTAACTAAGTATCGAAAATGTTTATTGTAATTAATATCTTAATATATATTTCTTAATCTTATCTAAAGTTAGGAATAATTAAAAATTTAGAATAACTTGAATATTGATTCAAAACTTAGTTACCAAGTTGGTCACCAGGGGCTGTTGGGGAAGTACTTATTAGAAAGAGAAGACGGAATTCAGCATGTAATTATCAATTCTAAAAATTAGAAGAATGTATTAATGGTTAATTAGGTTTTTTTAAAATTTATCTATTTGCCATCTTTTAAGTAGTGTCTTTAGAACCAGAAAAAAGAGATTGGCATTCGCATGCAATATTTTGATAAGATCTCTTTTATTATTTTGGACATTGGCAGAATAATGCAAAAAAGATGAGATTTAAAGTTAGAGCTGGATAATTTTTGACCAAGCTAATAAAAGTATCATATTACCAGCATGCGTTTTGACACATTTAATCCTATTTGGCAAGAGATGTCAAGCTGTCAAAACGAGTTAGATTAATTAGAAAATGTTGTATAAAAAGAGATAGAGTGAGAATTTACTAGAATTAGAGAAGAGTTGGTTTTTTGATTAGGAAACGGGGTCTGGCAGATTTTGACTCAAACTAGCTTCCTAGCAGACATGTTTTTAAAGTTTGTAAATCTATTTTCTTATAATATACTAAAATCAATTTTGATTATCAATTGAAATTATCGTACAACTATAAATAAATGCTAATAAATAAAAGATCTTTTAATGGCATGATTTATAGCATAACTTATTAAAGGCACATATTTTGCATTTTTTATTTCTAGTTGTTCAATTTAACTTGAAGAAAATTAATTTGAAGCTTAGAAGAAGCAAAAATATAATTTATATATTGATTTTTTATATTTATATGTAGATTCTAATTAAGTCCAGACTTAAAATGTAAAACTTAATTTTTTCCACACCTGTTCAAAAATCAAAAGTATCTACTTTAATTATTAATCAAATTTAGTAGGCTATTTAAGCCTAAGTGTCAATCATAAGGCTTATGCACCGACAGCGGTGCACTATTTGTCAAAATTCCCTCATTTAATTTAGAAATGGATTTTTATGATTCAGATAATGGAGTCATGTATCTGGCTTAGGCAGTTTTCCCATAGGAATAGAATCTAATGACAGGATTCTGATCACCATGAATAATTCATGAATTAGTTCACCGTAATAAAATAGGCTTTGTCTTGGTATCTAATTAGGAATCGAATTAAACAAAGAACAGTAATGGAATAGAGCTAGAGGAAGCTCATTTTTAATGAATATTAATAAGTCAAATAGCATAGACTAAATTAGAATATATTTTATAGATAAAATGCTTTATGAGCCATTGAATAAGAGATATGAGTCCAAAATGCGCTACTCTATTGATGACACAGAGGAGGATATTGAAGCACCCATTGCCAAGATGGATATAGACGAGTTCTTGGACAATTTCATCAGCGACGAGAGCCTAGACAACACGTTAAATGCCGGAAGACTGGACAATTCAAAAACTTTGGCCATTTCACTAGAGGACTTGGTACAATCGTTTGACAAAAATGTCAAAGAGTGTCTCAGAAATTATAAAAATATTGACATTGGTCAGCTAGCGCCTGTCCAAGTAAGATCTCAGGACGATCTTATAAATGAATCGCAGTAAATATTTGTTTTTTTAAAACATAATGACCATTTGATTTGGCAAGATTATTATTTTATGAATACATTTTAAAAATTTTATTAAAATTTTAAATGGATGATTATTAATTAATCAATTAAAATTAACTTAATAATTTAAGATCTTCTATAAGAGATTTATGTTCAAATTATGTTTAGTTCAGCTACTGATAGGAAAAAAATTAATTTTATTATCAAGATAATTAGAATTAAGATCAAAAGATCATTTTTTTTTAATTATAATTTTCTTAATTCGGAAAAGCCAATTTGTTTGCCAAGATTGGTGGCAGTATTCAATTTACATTTTTAAAAAATTATGGTTAATTTGATAAATATAAATTAAAAAAAATAAATTTCTAAAGAATGTGGTATACTCTTACTGGCAACTTTGGAAACCTGCTGCCTATTGACTACCATTCAAAGAAGTCGTTGATAAAACAGTATCACATAGACTCGTTGAATGTCAAGAACCATCTCGAAGAGGACTATTTGACCGACGAGGGCCTATCTGAAGATGAGTTGAGCCAAAGAGACGAAGAGGATGGATTTTTGGAGTTTGAGGAAGATGACGACGAGCTAAGAGAACAATTGGATATGCATTCGATGATTTTGATCAAGGGAATTTACAATGAGTGCGACTTGGCAGAGCCATTGATCACTGCCGAGCAGGTATTGAACGAAATCGATTCAATGATGACTCTGGAAGAGGAAATTTACGACGCCACAACGCCAGATTCCGGCTTCTATGCAGCAAGCTCTTCGGCTTTATCTCCAAGCGAGGACATGTCTATTGAGTTGTCTTATATCCAGTATATAAATGCATTTGAGAATGAGCTCAAGGCTCAAAGTGCCGGCTCATCGCCAAAAGTACAAATCAACCAGAAAAACTTGACCATACCACCTAAAGAAGACTTGGAAAAATTGAACATTTTTGAGCTGAATGGAATACTAGAGCAGGCAGAGTCTCATGTAAAGGAATTGAATGCGGTAATGGTAGAAGAGTTTGCCAAAAAAGACGAATTAGAATTTGAAAAAGAGACCAGGAATACTTTCATATCCTTGGTGACAAGTATAAATGAAAAAAGGCGACAACTTTGCATCGATAGTTTGAATAGCACTTCCCTAATCAAAAAGAAAAACCGTAAGTCACTGAATTTGGACCTCAGTTCTTCGGTAAGAAATTCATTTTGAAATAATAATTATTAAAATAATATTTTATTTACTTTATCAAGTATTTAACCACCGTAATACCTTTTAACAGTGAGATTGAGTATGACATACCACATATACAAATCTTAAATAAATGTAACTCAATAATTAATCTTATTAGCTGATTATTAATTTATTTTCATTATTTATTTTAAGTGCTTAAAGCAATTGATGAAAACAGTCACCAAGTACCGGAACTATTAACAAATTATATTCTTAAAGTTGTATGTCCCACGTAATAAAAGTCATATTTGTAAAAGTATTAGTACAATTTTTAGTTTTTAAAGATTATTGTAATTATATTAAAAAATGTTCTATCATATTTTTTTATTAAAAAAAATAATTATTTTCAATTAACACTTTGAGTGAAAATGGCATTATTCAATTACTCATTCAACTAATCATAAAGACTGGCCAACAACTTTGCCTTTAAAAAATCTATTTTATCCTGTTTTTTTTTTTTATTTTTAAAAAATAAAAAATTTATTTAACTCATTTTTTGGTAAATTGACCAAAAAAAATTCCCATAAAACAAGATCTATAATCTAAACTACCATAAAATAACAACCCTTGATATTTGTGGTTAGAGTTTCTACTGACCTGATCTTATTTGAATAAAATTCCATTGCTAGTTTTCCAAGACATTAACTTATAATGAGTCAGTTTTCGTAAATATCAAATATATGTTATAAAAATTTCACACTTAAATATTTAAAATAGTTGTTTCTATTTTATTAAAGAATAGATTGTTAATTAAAAAGTTTTTTTAAGAATTTAACTTGAACAACTGAAGTGATTAAAATAGCCATGAAATTAAAAGTGGACAATAATCCGACTTTTTGATTAAGTTCTTTGGCAAAATTTGCACCAACAGTTTTTTTCTGTTTGTGGATAATTTGGACCTCATTGACCGATTCAAACTTCATATGCATATTCTCTATTAAATCTTCCGCCAGACCGAGTGCAAATGGCATCTTCCGACCTGCTTCTTGGCGCAACGAGTCCAAGTATTTTGCGTCCACAGGTTTTATTTCAAAAAAAACAACTTTATGTGATATGGTAGAAAAGCTATTACTAAAACAAAACTTGTAGGAACCAATATGGGTGCTAACAAAGGTAAACACATCTAATTTTCGTGTTTTACTTCCTGAATACACACGGCTTTTGCCTGGAGATTCCAAAAAAAAATTTATGTCCAAATTGCCTCCCTTCAGAACGCCATATTTGAACATGTATTCTATGGTTCGATCGAACTTGTGGTACATACAAAATTGTTCATTGTTGTCTACTTCGAATGTAAGCTTAAGCGAGGACTTGTCACTCAGACAAATATTAAATATACTTAGAAAAATAAAGATATTTTTTATCATTTTTTAAGCTTAAGATTTTTAATTTAATAAGACGCCTAATTTAAAATCAACATATTGAAACAGATTTAAATTATGAGAAGAAATAAGTTTTTTTACAATATTTATTTAAATAAATTATCTATTAGTGTTAATATTTAATTAAAGATTCTTAAAATATGGGACATAAGGTGATAAATTGTTTAGTCAGATGATGAATATCCGTGAAAGTATCTGCGTCTATGGTATAATCCGAAATGGTGACCGAAGTGGTTGCGCCCACCGTGGTAGTAACCATGATAGCCGTTGTACCCGCCAAAGCCTCCGTAGCCGTAATCTGGATATCCGTAGTGATAAAACATTTTATTTACTTAAAGATTTAATTGTTCTTAATTGATTTATCTTATTTTGATTTTTTTTAATTTTCCACTTATATTTATTCAAGATAATTACAAAATTAATGTTCAATCAAGCGTTTTTTTAGAAAATTAAATGAATAATAAAAAAGTTTACGTAAAATTATTTTTGATTAATCATTTAAAGTTTTATTTATTTTTGACGTAATAAAAATTCTTCAAGGCATTTAAAATTTATTCAACTATTGATAATATAATTAGTTTTGGTAGACTGGAGAGCTTGAAGTCTTCTTTCATACTTTTAAATTATTCTACACATTGTTCATATATTTAAAATTGGTAAGACCACTAATTAAGTATGGTCAATTTACTCTTTTTATCATGCTTAAGTTTTAATCCAATTTTATATCAATAAACCATATAATTTTCTAGCTACGGAACTGCAAAAGCTACCAAAACCTAGGTTAGAATCCAATATTGAAAAATTTGTGGACAGATACAACCGAGAATTATCCAAGGGAGGTCACCAATTAGAAGGATTTAGAAGAGCATAGTATGGAATGAAATAGTCGATTTTACTAAGATCTACTAAAGAAGATAGTTAAGTTGATTCAATTATTCTACGAGAAACTCATGTAGCTGAACTAGAACCGGTAAGTCAACCAACTATAGTAGAAAAATAAGACTTAAGATGTAAAAAAGTGAATGGAAGTAAATATTGGAAAGAGCTTGTGAAAAAGCCCTTTAATGGATACCTAAATCATTTAGGATGACATGAGGTGAAACAAAAATTGTGAATTTATCATTCACGATGAGCAATTGCGCCAATTTAGCCACAATTAAAATGGTAAAGGCATTTTAAAGAGAAGTGAACTAACATCATTTTGTCAGTAAAAGGAAACAAAAATTCCCTCATAGAAATAAACTAAACAATAATTTACCGGTTATAAATTAATTTTTTTAGATACAAATATTTCAAAAATTTACCTACAAAAAAATATTTGAAGTTAATAGCTTATTTAATGACTTATCTAAAAATCACTTGACTAAGACAATAAATTTATTCAGCAAAAAATTGAGAACAAATTTTTTTAAATTGGTTTATCATTTATCTAAGCATTGTGAAATTCGGAACAAAATATCAAAAATGCCAAAGCTCAAGTCCATAAGGAGCAAAACATGTTCCGTGAATTGTAGCACTAGGTAATCGTTTGTACCACCAATATCATGATTCTGCAAAACTCTGCAATAAGTCTACAAAATTCAGAATTTTATCTGCAAAAGATGTACCAGGTGTTTCAATTTACAGAGCATGTTTTATAATACTATAAACAAAATTTTATTTCTATTAAGACAGCTGCTGTTCTTAACCTGACAATAGTTAATAGCTGAATTTGAGAATTTTGTCAAATCTGTTTGGAAAAGGCTTTTATTTTCTGAAGTTGGTTTACTCGAAGTTTTTCTTTGATGATAGTTATACTGATAATGTGAAAGACACAACCTTTTAAAAAATGCCTCAACCCATAATTCAATTGTATCCCAAAATTTAACAGATTTGAAATTTAACAGGAATTACTAACATGACATTTTGGAATCAATACAGGGATGAAATGCCAAGACTAGCAAGATTTGCACTAGTAAAATTAAACATTCTTGTTTGAAGTGCTTTTTAGAAAGATTTTTTTTAAATTAATAACAAAAATTTATTAATATAAAAAAAAGTAGCAATAAAAAAATGACAAATATTTTAAAAAAAAAGGGGTGCAAATTTATTGAAACCAGAATTTTACACAAGACCATCTACCGACCATGTCTTTTTCTACAATTGAAAGGAAAACTCCAAGATTATGACGCTCACGCATTGTAGCTTCTACTTTAATCACACGATTCCAAGTCTCGAGGGCATTATTTGTTGACGCATATCCTTCAAACCAACCTTTTAACGATGTAGTCCATTCAGAAGAAAAGTAAAGGAAATTGTTCAAGCAATCAAAAGAAGGTACAAAAGAGTCAGAATAAGAAGACATTGTTTAGTAACTTCACATTTTGTTAGTCCTTTTTATACATTTGGTCAGTAAGAGGATATTAATTAGTCCGAATAAAAATAATTAATTTGTCATTATCAATTATTTGAAATAGTCTTCATTTTCACAACTTAGTCATGAATTCTATAAATAAGTCTTAAAATTACGAGTTTTGTCAATTAGTATTTTAATTTATCCTTTTTTAATTAATTTAGTCCAATAAACATAATATTTGTCAGTAAATTCTATAAATTAGTCTATACTTTGATTTAGTCCGCTTCTTTTCAGCATTTTCATAAATGACATACCTAAAAGAAATAAGACAAATAGCCAATACTCTCTTCGTTATGCGGATGACTTGGCTACCTTTTTTATTTTTAAAAAGAAAGGTAATCTCGAAAGTTTAATTAATAAGTACTTAAAAGAAATTGAAAAATGGCTTTTCAAATGGAAAATGAAAATGTCTGTTGAAAAGTCATGCTAGACGATCTTTGAAAAAAACTCTAGGAAAAAAACTAATCTTGATCTAAAATTATATGAAAACAGTTTAAATCTAAAAGAAAAAGTTAAGTTCTCAGGAATTACATTAGACTCAAAACTCACATTTAGTTTAATGGTGGATGAGATAAAAGAGCGCTGTAACTCAAGACTAAATATTATTAAATATCTATCGAACAAAAAATGGGGCCTTAAACCCAAAACATTAGGAAATCTATATAAATCCTTAATAGGATCAATTCTCGATTATTCTTTTCCTTGTTTAAATTCATTCACAGAAACCAACATTAAAAAATTACAAGTGATTCAAAATTCAGCAGTTAGATCCATCTTGAAACTAAAATATGATACTCCCTCCAGCATAATGCATCACGAGGCCTTTAATAAACTTGATTTATTAACAGTCTCGAATCGACTGTTTGAGTTGAGTGAGAGATATGTTAGGGCAGGACTGAGAAGGAGCCTTAGCTCGATACAGATATACAAATAAATAAACACAATTTAATTCTGTCAGTCCCTAAAATAGTAGCCTTATTCTTTTATTGTTAATTCAAATCTAATCCAGGGTTGCTAGAAGATATTCGAATGCTCTTAATTAACTAGCCAAAATAAACTTAACATTTATTTGGAAGATTTTTTTTGTTCTAAATTCAGTATTTTATGTAACAATCATATGCCTAAATTGTGAATGTCCAACAATAACAATAAACTAGTCAACAATGTACCGGCAATATATTTATTTCTTTAAATAGAAACAAAATACTTCAAAAATTGACCAACAAAAAAACAAAATTAAAAATAACAAAAACAAATTGGTTCTATTTAAAATATTTCCAAATAAAGCAAGAAAAAACTGATTGACTGACTCACTGGGCGACATTTGTCTCACCATAACTAGTGCCATTAGCTGCACCATTAGTCCCACCACTATTTGCCATCTTTAAATCATTGTTACACTTTTTAATCAAAACCTTTCCATACTCAAGACTCTTTTTCAAATCGTTTATCTCAGTGAACACGTCTGTCATCGCCTCTGGCAATATTTTCACCTTCTTTCTCTTCTTCTTGCGCCTAATGGTGGTCGAATAGAGCAGCTCTTTTAACTTTTGGTGATATGACTCGCACACAGTTACCAACTTGCCCAAATTGAACAGCAAATACGAGTGAAATTTTGGATAGCATTCGCCGGCTTTGTGCTGATTGAGCAGCTTGTCCACCTCGCTGAATATAAGTATGTACTTAGCCTGTCTCTTGTTGATCCATTTGACAATTCTCTCCTTGACCAGCTCGTCCAGAGAGTCCTCTTGGTCGACCCGGTTGAGCAAATAGCGGTTGAGGGCGTCGATGCCCTTCGAGTAGCTCTCGTGGGTCTTGAACGACTTGGAGGCGGCCGGCACCGGCTGACACTCGCCGCTCTCCTTGTCCATCTTGTCCTCGTGGTTCCTGCAGAACTCGTTGAAGCTCGGTATGGTCAGATCGGCCTCGGCGGCCGCCTTCTCCCCGCCACTGTTCTCATCGTTGCTGCACTCGCTGTTCCACATGTCCTCCTCGTCGGCGTTGCTCGTCCGCGTCCTCTCGCACTTGTTTATGTAGCGTCTAATCGACATGCCAATCTCTGGTATCAAGCTAATCAAATGGTTGTTCATGTCGAGCAGATCGTACATGCCGGCGTATCGGTCCTGCGAGTTTATCAATCGACGGTACTCGAATATGTTCGCTTGGAGCCGTTTGGAGCATTCGTATCTGATGAACGCTTTGCTTTTGTTGAACAAACGTTTGGTCTTGCGGTGGTTGTTTTTGCACGTGTAGTCTCGTTCGTGTTCGACTATGATCGAGTTGAGCTCGTCAAGTAGCGAGTCGTACTCGTTTAGCAGTCGGATCAACGAGCTAAATTGAATTTTAAGCGCGTCGCTACACTCGAGCATGTGAACGCGTTGAATGTAGCATTGGCAAAATTGTTTGTAGTATTTGATGAATACGTTCATTTTTTCCATGACCGATTTGGACTTGAGTTCGATGAGCTCGCGTTCGCGCATTATGTTCAGGTCTTGTTCGGCGTCGCACTCGTCGCCGACAGGGTCAAGGTCGGCTCTGCGCTTCGGCTGGGCGTAGTGCACGGGCGCCGACTTGATGTAGCTGGGCCGCGGCTGGCTGTGGTAGACGGGCGGCGGCCGCGCGTACACGTTCGACTGGTAGGACTGGTAGTAGACGGTCTGAGGCGGCTGGGCCGGCGGGTAGTAGTAGACGGGCGGCGGAGGGGGGTTGTTGGCGTAGAAGGAGGGGTTGGCGAAGAGAGGGCCGGCCGGCTGGGCCTGGTAGAAGTAGTTGACCGGCTGGTGTGGCGGCGGCGGTGCGCAGGCCGGTTCTTCTTGCGCCGGCTCTTGTTTCACCACCGCATTGAGCAGCTGGGCCGGCCTGTTCGACGACAGTATCTCCTTGAGCAGCTTCTCGGCCTTGGCCGCGATCTCGAACACGCTGTCCTCGCCCTTGGCTGCTGCGTTGGACGCACTTTTAAACAAAAATTATCTCATTAGTCCTCGGCTAAAGCAAAAAAGTCTGCTAAATGAGAAGAAAAAGCTCAGCATCTGTTCGACAAAAGATACTGGGTATGTGTGTTTAACTAAAGAACAATTAGATCTTAGGCTATTAACCCTAGATTTATCGGCTAGGATGAAAACAGTCCTGTTTTTACACAGGCGTTGTTTTCATTTTTCAAATCAGACAAAAAAATGGTCGATAGTCAATTTATTAAATAGTTAGTACACGCGTGCAAAGGACCTCTAATTTTTTTTATTTAAAAATTAATCTTTGGCCGTCCTAGCTTTTTTTCTTCCCAGTCAAGCTACTCGGTCGAGTAGCTTGCAGTCCTCGGCTTCATAATTATTTAAAGTTAATTACTCCATCTAAATCAATCAATTAAGTAGTGTCTGCTGCTGCTGTGTGTGTGTGTCTGGCTGGGTTTGTTGCTTTGTCAATGCTCAGCTTGTTATCTTCTAAGTGAACTAATTTTGTATTTTGGATGCTGAATGAATGGTCTTTTTATATAAATATTTTAGTGAAGCACACGTTTGATAAACTCCTAGTCAAGTGAATTTTTCAATTCGGCTTTTGAAACTGGATGAAGTCCTAATCTCGTAATTTATTATTTATATATATATATATATGTATATTCATTATACATTATAAATGAATATATGCATATATGTGTTGTGTATGATTGATGAATGAATGATGTATGAGCGAGCTGAGAGAACGCTTGAATCGTGCAATATTTCGTTTCGATTCGAGCTATACCCCCGCCCTCCCCTCCAGAATTTTTCTTATTCGTTTACAATGCGACCAAAAAAGTGTCTCATTCGGTACATAAACAATTTCTAGTTTACAAAGCCGCCCCGCCATTCACCCAACCTAATTCATTATTGTCATAATGCTTTTATATTTGTAGCGTTTATTTTTAATAAATAATTTAATAAAAATTTTAATTAATGTTTATTTAGTCTTTATTCTAGTAAAGTGACATGATCAGACTGTTATAAATGTATTTTTTATATTAAAGACCTCTTAGGACCTGATGGTTTTAACAGGATTAATAATATTAATAATAATAATTGCCACGCTTTTGCGTCAGATCTACCAAGTCTAGATCTACTAGACCTTATATTTTAGTCCTTCAAAATTCTATCCAATTAATAATAATTGGTTCCAATCACCAACAGCTCTATTTGTAAAAAAATTGTATCTTGGCAAACAGTTTTTTATTAGTTCTCTTCTCAATCTGTATCGATCTTCTCTTATATTAAACCCATACTTTTTTTTAAATCACAGGTTATAAGTTAATTCAAGTCAAGTCAATGACTTAACTTTTGTAAAAAATTCAAAAAAAAAATCCAACTAATGAATTTAGTTGTAATGAAAATTTTTGTGACTTTCTGTGACTTATAAACAAGTCTGATTAGACCCATTTTTACTTCCCATCGAGTCGCTATATTTATACCATCTCAAGTATGTCTATATCTTTCTTCAGGTACGGATTCCATACTGAAACAGCATATTTAAGATTTGGGTCGAACAAGACTTGTGTAAATTTTTTTATACTGAAGATATTATGGTTGTTAAAACGATTTAAATTTTTTCCTAGAATTCTGTTTGCTCTTGCCGATGACGCACTTATTAGTTTACACCATTTCATATCACTCTTTATTATGACTCTCAGATCTTTCTGCTCTCCAGTTTCGGTTAACTTTTTGTTATAAAATAGTCCGTTTTTGGATTTTTTCTGCCAATATGCATCACTTCACATGTTCTGTCAAAAATACCAGGCTTTTTTAGACGTTTCTAAAAATCAGTTTCTCATCATTACCTTCTCTGATCAAGTATAATCAGTTATAATCAGTTCTATTTATCGTTCAAGGTTTAGGAAAAGTTTTTAAGTCAATTATATCAAATTAAATTAAATTAATTATTGAGTAAAAATATACAAATAATATTAAATACCATTTGTAGCCTTTAGCGAATTTAAATATTTTTGCTTACTCATTCGAAGCCTCTTTTACTTTTCTTAATTTATCTATGGCAAAACAGAATTAATTTACTTTTTTGTCATCAAATAGACGGAATGACAGATTTGACAAGCTTAATACCTAGATTTTAAATAGTAGTAAAACTTTTACTTTATTTAAAGGAAATAAATCAAATTTTTAAATCAATTGATTAAATAAAAAAATAATGATATTAAGATATAGTAAATTAATTGCGACTTAATTCTTAAAAAACAAACATAACACTTTAAAGTACCTTTGGATGGACTAATTAATTTAAAATTTAAATTAAGCTTGATTTAAATGTTTACTTGTAGCTATTTAACTTGTAGAATGTGTATTGCAGCCATCAGTTGAGCAGCAGTGGGAACTGTAGCTCGTGATTGTTCCCGCAATTGTCTCTGTACATTGATTTACACATTCTTTAACAATTGTTTGAACTCCTGCACTTGAAATAATAGTTTTTTAAAATATTTTATAGATACTAAAAATAACCATATTAAAATTTTAATAATTAATTGGTTAGTTTCAGGAAGTCTTAATAATTATAAAAATTAAGCTTAGTAATAGAATTTAAAAAGTCTTATCTTAATTCTTAGTCTACATAAATTGAAGCTAGCTGGACAAGTGACAAGACTTCATTGAGTGATTATTATTAAAAAATTCTATTTATCTCATTTCTATACTTCAATTTAAATCATCAAATTAAATGAAAATATAAAAAAGAAAAAAAAGATAAATGTTTATTCAAATTTTGAATTCTACTCTAGGTGACATGCTACCACTGTAATTTCAAAACATATTTTGGATTAAAACCACCATGACAGCATTGACAGAAACAAATACAAGACGAGCACTAAAATAAAACTAATACAAATTTTCAATCATTTTTGATTTTTATTTATATTCATTAATAAAATTAAATAGTTAAATAATTTAAAAAAGAAAATTAAAGATAAATCTATCCATTTATTTACTATTTAGTCAGATTTTTTATGAAGTCAAAAATACCAGGCAAAAAAATGGTCTTCATTAGGAACTCAATGCATCTAGTTTATTTAATAACTTAAAAAAATGTTATGTTTTTATATAAATTAATAAAAAATAATCTTAGAATAAATAGTAAATAAAATGTTCCATTTGGTTAGAACAAGCTTAAATGTTTCACTATGTCCACGAATCAGCCTGGTTAGACACATAGCGTTAAGTAGTGTTTTAAATTTAAAAAGAATCGAAAAAACCGAAGACAAAAATACCAATACCATAACCATTGAAGGAAAATATATTGATTCAAAAGAAATTTTTGGCTCAAACATTTTGAATCTGAATGACCAAAATGCTGACGATATTAGACCGTGTGCTTTTTGCGAGTTGGAAAAAAGAGATATCAAGGTTCAGTACACGGATGTATTAGTTTTGCGGCAATTTCTTACCGAAAATGGTCAAATTTTGCCAAGAAAAGTCACTGGCCTTTGCAAAAAGCAGCACAAAAAACTGATCGTGTTGACCAAACAAGCAAAACATGCCGGTTTGATACTCAACCTTCAGCCTACTCTTTTAGATGGATCCAGACCCTCTGCTGACCATACAAAGCGATTAAAATACTTGAAGTGTAACACTTATTTTGATGATTATGAGACAATGAAAAGAACCAAAAAATTTTTGTAATTTTTTATCTCTCAAAAGTTTAATAAAAGATGTCACTTTTATTGATAAAAAACGAAAAAAAAATCCTAACTTTTTTAATCTAAACATAATTATTAAATTGATAATATTTCATATTTTTATTCACTATTTAAAAATAAGTAATTATTTATTAAAAAAAAATACTATTTTAAAATTTCTTATATTAATAAAAAAACCCTTTATCCTGTCCTTGCATATGAAGGATTTATACATGCAGTTAGAGAATTGGATGCAACCGTTCTTGTCTTGGGCAGTGGATTATCCAGGGAACGATTAGTGAGGATAATTTTGCTGACACCTATAATTATAGATTTTTATCTATAATCTAAATAAAAACGCACCGGACACGACACCAACTGTCTTGTTTAGGTGCAATTTCTGACTGCTCATGTACTTTATCGTGAGCAAATTAATCTTAAACTATAAATCATTAAATTAGTTATTCAAAAAATTCATAACTTTTAGCGTAACAAGTTATTTAAATAGAAAAAAAGTATTTTATAATTTATTAAGTTTATTATCAATTTGCAAAATATCATGTTTTATTCAATTGTTTTTTATAATAATAATAATAATAATAATAATAATAATAATAATAATAATAATAATAATAATAAGGGGTCCTTTATCCTCATCTGTTTGAGGTTAGGGACGAGATTTTGATGCGCCATTTCTCGCGGTTCTTCGATTCATTCACCCATTTTGACCAGACAATTCCAGCTTTCTCACAGTCCTCTTTTAAGCAATCTGTCCACTCTCTTTCTGGTCTTCCTCTTCCACGCTTTCCACTCGAAATATCACCAAATAGAACAATCTTTGGTAACCGTGTGTCCAACATTCGTCGTACATGTCCTGCCCATCTTAGCCTTGTTGTTCTGACGATTTTGTCAAGCGAGACAGTATTTTATAATTTATTAAGTTTATTATCAATTTGCAAAATATCATGTTTTATTCAATTGTTTTTTATTATTTATTTATAAATAACAATTGTTATTAGTTAAATTAGTTAAATTTAAAGAATTTAATTTAATTAAATTTTTGGGTAATTTCTCATATTGTAGAAATTATTACTAATGAAATCGAAGATGACTGCATAAACATTATAAATGACTACTAAAACAATCATTAAAAAATTTGATAGAATTATTCACTGATTAATTAAATGCCTCTATCTCTTTCGTTTTTGTCCAACTGATTTAGCATTCAATGGAGGACTCAGTTCTTTTAATGACAATACTAGCTACATGCTTGCATATAAATTCTTTAAGAAAAAGGAGGACAAGTACAGTTTATCTTTTTACAGTCTTGATATTTCCCTCTATCAACACGCCGTTTATTTAATGACTTTGAAAAAGATCAAAAACCGTGAATTTTCATTCATTCTCATTTTCAGGAATTTTAGAAATTATTACACCATTCTTCAATTTACATTAATGAATATTCATGGTCATTTTCTCTTTGATTCGAGAAATGATTCAGTAATTAATTTTCTTTTAAAAAACACATATTTTTTGTAAATAGACATTGTGACATTTGGAACAAAAAACAAAAACAAAATATCTAAAATGCCAAAGCTCAAGTTCAGGAGGAGCAAAACATGTTCCGTGAATTGTAGCACTTGGTACATCCTTTGTACCACCAATATAATGATTCTGCAAAACTTTGAAATTCAGAACTTTGTGAATTTTGGTACAAAAACAAAAACAAAATATCAAAAATGCTAAAGATCAAGTTCTGAAAACTCAAAACATGCTCTGTAAGTTGAAACACCTGGTACATCCTTTACCTTTTTTTCATAAAAGTTTATAAAAAAGATTAAAACAATTTTTTCAAGTCCAAAATCTTTTTTTCCTTTATTGTTTTTACTAAAAATTATTGAACAAAGCCAGAGATTGACCATTTTGTCTATCAGGTTTTTGATAAATTCGTAAGCAGCTTTTTTCAGCATCTTAAAATAAATGATCAATTCAAAGAGTTTATCTTTAGATACTTGAATTAACGTTTAATTAAAATAATCTATTGTAATAAGCTTTACAAGTTATGTAAAATTAAAAAATAAATAGCTTATAAAAAATTTGTTTTCAGTCCTTTAATAAGATCGATTTTAAAATGTATAAACTTTTTTTTTCAAAGTTTACTTTAAATTAAACATAATTTAAAATGTTTTGTAAAAAAAATTTCAAAATTAGATATAACAATTAAAATCTTTCCTATCTATATTTTTTAAATTCGAAATTTAAAAATAATCTTTACAAAAATAGGTTAATTAATAAGTTGAGAAAATTTTTTTATAAAATTATTTATTCGTTTAATTCATACAACATGTAAAGCATATTACATTAAAATTTTTAGTCAGCGTAGTATGAACTATTCTCTAACACATTTTTTCAATCTATCTAATTATTTTTCCTTTACAATTGAGTAATTTAATCACAATATTTTTTAGCAAAATCTCAATATACTAAAATCTGTACTTTCTAAATTTCTAATAAAAAGTAAATTTTTTTATTGAGTCTATCATATAACTTTTAATTTTTTAACCTTCTAATTGAAAACTGTTAAAGAGTTTTACTTAGTATTATCATAATGTAAGGATTACAGTGGGTTATCCTATTAAACTATTGCAGAACGATTTCTAGTTTTTTAAAAAAATAAAACGTTAAAACAGTTGTGTTCATTTGATAAAAGATTTGAGGACTTTTCTAAAATAATTGAATCATAATTCAAAGGAAAAAAATTAGTCTTAAAATTTTTGTTTAATATATATAATTTTTTTTTAATTTAATTAAGAGTAATTTATGTTCAAATAAATTGAACATTTTCTTATTGTCTTGTTTTTTTAGAATGGATCCATTTGTTTTTGGTAATAAAAAATTTGCATGATCAATTATTTATTTATTTTTTTGAATATTTTAAGAAAATCTTTAGGTCACACTGAATTGATCTTATTCCTACTTTGAAGCGTACAATTAAGATAAAAAACTACATGATTATGACAAAAAAAATAATGGAAAAAAAAGAGGTACAAATCTACCTCAGTGAATTGGAATCTTGGCTTTAAATGGAGACTAAAGATGATAGTTCCCATATGTAACTACATTGTTTTTTCGAGAACAAGTAGAGGAAATAATTCTCTCAATCTTTTTATGAGTAATCAACAAACACCGCAAGCTAAAGAAGATAATTTTTTAAGCTTCATTCTAGATCAACAGATAGTAGGATTAAAGAAAAATGTGCAAGAGACTGAATATTATAGATTCTTTCACACAAGTCATGAAAGCTGAAAAAAAACATTAGTTGGAATTTTTATAAGTATGCATAAGGATTTATGAGATTAATATCAGATATACTTATAAACTCACAATCAGTTGATTCAACAACTCGTTTATGAATAAATAGAATGTACTAGCAGTATAAGGAGAGAATGTTCTAAAAAAAATCCTCTCTGTATACTTCTTAAGTCTGATCTTAATCTAATTGATAATTTCGACTTTGATCCATTTCTCATATCTTTTAAACAACTCTTTATTAGTTAAATTAAATTCCCAAAAATTAGAAACTGAAATTATGTTTTTTTTCTATTTACTTGTAATACTGTTTAGCTTAGTCAGTAATATTATTTTTTATTAGTAAGTTAAGATTTAATTACACAAGTATTATTTATGTTTTATTAATATACTATATATAAAAACTACTTTCAAAAATTTAATATGGTCGTACTGGATATTATTTTATAAAAAATTTTTAAAAAAGAAATGACAACAGTCCTACTCTCACAGCTAAAAATGAAGTGTCGCGTCTTCATATCAATTGAATGAAGCGCTATTTATTCTTTTTGAGGTATTTTCCATATAATCAGACTTTTTATTCGTTTCCAAAATTGAATACTGAAATGAAAGAATATAAAAACTTTGTTGATAAATGTCAAAAAATTTTATGAAAAAGAAAAGGAAATTTTAGATAATTTGATTTAGCAAAAAAATGAATTAGTAGATTTTTCTCGCTAATTGAGTCAAACAATCTTACAATCACTTATTATCTTTAAAATTTTGTTCAATTTGATACCATTTATTAAGGGTATATTTTCTAGCCTTAGATAATTTTCTTTTTTAGTAGATAATTTATTTGAATAAAAATAGATAGAAGTTATTGAGAAAAGATAGTCATTTTTAGCAAAAAGACAATTAATATAAAAAATATATAAAATCTTCAATAACCAATTATGTAAAAATGTATTTGAATTCTTAAGGAAAGATTACAAGTTATTTGATAGACAGAATACTTCTTTTATTAAACAGTTATCAAAAGTAGAAGATCTGATTCATATCAATTGCACTGAATATGATTCAGCATTCAGTGTTATTTTGATTGAATGGTGCCTTGAATGCAATAACTATGGACTAACCGACTAGATAAAATACTATTTTTATTTAATAGAATATTGTTTGTTGAATAATCTTAATCATTTTTTCGTATATAACAAACTTAATTTTTTACTTAATTGTAAAATGGATATTTAATCTTCTATCAATTTTTATTTGAAAGTGTCCATAGGGCTTAAACTTTAATTAAATGAATAAAAAATAAGATCAATTACGACTTGATGATTTTTTACATTCATCATTATTTTTATTGTTTATATCTGAAGAACCGGCAGTTATTTTTTGTGACTTTTTTTTCAAATTATCGAATAACTCGTCATAAACCTTGTTTTTACCACGTTTACTAGCTACTTCTTCAAGGGTTCAAACATTTATCTGTTAATCAAATTATCTCCTTTTTAAAAATAAAATTATCTACTAAAAAAGACAATTATCTACAAACGAAAAACTATGCCCATTTATTAATACCATTTTTTATTAGAAAATAAAAACTGACCAGTTGGTAAAAACTTTGAAAGAAATTAAATTTTTAAATATTTTTTTAAAGCTGGTCTCAACTAAGGCAGTGTGACATTTCAAAAGGAGCAAATCATGTTCCGTGAATTGTAGCACTTGGTACATCCTTTGTACCACAAATATTATTACTCTGCAAAACTCTGCAATAAGCCTGCGAAATTCAGAACTTTGTACAAAGGATGTACCAGGTGTTTCAACTTACAGAGTATGTTTTAAGTTTTCAGAACTTCATCTTTAGCATTTTTGATATTTTGTTTTTGTTTTTGTACCAAAATTCACAAAGTTTTGCAGGATCATTATATTGGTGGTACAAAGGATGTACCAGGTGCTAGAATTCACAGAACATGTTTTGCTCCTTCTGAACTTGAGCTTTGGCATTTTAGATATTTAGAATGCCACAATGTCTATTTACAAAAAATATGTATTTTTTAAAAGAAAATTAATTACTGAATCATTTCTCGAATAAAAGAGAAAATGACCAAGTTTTTTGATATTTTGTTTTTGTACCAAAATTCACAATGCCCTCAACCAGGACATTCTCTGGTAAATGAAATGCTGGTAGGTAGAAATAAGTATTTTAGCAAGTGTCACAGAGACTCAAAAACATCAAATCAAGTCAATTTAAAAATTAAATTTTATTAAAAAAAATCAATAATTAAATAAAAAAAAAAACGATAGTTCAAAATAAATTTTAAAACAAAAAAAAAATATCTCATTTAATTTGTAAATATTAAAGGTAAAGATGAATAAAAGTCCAAGTCAAACAATCGATGCATGACATTAAAAGATGTTGCCTCTCTCTTTGCTTTCTTTTCCGGTAGACTCGCGAACAAATAATTAATTTCATACAAACAAAAACAACACAAATGCGAAACCAACTGGCATCGATCTACCAGGCTCAATTGGCTGTAAATATCTGAATAGTGGACATAAGAGCGCCTCTTGACCAATGCAACAAGCAAATCACATTTATAAATAAACTATACACTATTTTAAATAGGCCAATTTATGGTATTATCATCTGTACAAATTTACACTAACTCGTACACTTTTATGTTCAAAAATAACTGCTCTCCGCATTCATTTGATTGTTCACTGTTTGAGTATTATGATTGTTGGTGTTGGTGTTGGTGGTGGTGGTGGTGTTGTTATCAGTCTGGTTGAGTTGATTGTGCACGCAGTTGTCTTCAACCTCGGCTCTATTTACATCATTTACAAAATAGCTAGTCGTTTGTACATGGTGTTGAACAGGCCGGCTCATGGCCTCGTCGGCGCAAGTCTCGTAGCCGCTGGGGCTCATGGAGACGAGCGAGTCCTGGTAGCCGCCCTGCCGGCCATACTCCATCATCATCTGCTGCTGCTGCTGTTGTTGCTGTTGCTGCTGCTGCTGGTGGTAGATAAACTGCTGCTGTTGGATTTCTTGCTCGTGTTGGTACTGTAGCTCGTATTGTAGTAGCTTGATGGCGTTACGTATGAGCACAGTTTGCTGTAGGAGCTTTTCGTTTAGGCGAAATTGTTTGAATTTGTCGTATGAGAGCTTGAGAAGGTCGTGGTTGAGGGCTCGGGCGGGCACAGTCTGGTAGAGCGCGGCGGTGCTGTGCTCGTCGTAGAAGTGGTTGTGGTGCGGGTCGGCGTCGCTTGAATAGTAGTAGCCGGCTTGGTAGGAGACGTAGGTGTCGATAGGCGGCTGGGGGGGCGCGAGCGTGTCGGCCTGGGGCGGCGAGCGGCGCACTTGCTTGAAGCGCGAGGGCCGGGTGGGCCGCGGGACCGGCGCCCGCCGCCGCCGCGCCAGCCTCTTGTACTTTTTGACGACGAGTTTGTGGACGAGGGCGAGCGCGCACCGCCTGCTCGGCTTGCGCCGGCCGCGCCGCCGCCTCACGTTCAAATTCTCGTCCAAGTTGCAGCCGTCCAGCCGCATAGTGACCAAGTTGGCCTCCATCTGGTTCTGTTTGAGCGCTTGTTTGCGTTTGTTGCCGCCTGGCGGGCTCAGATTGGTCGTGTTGGCGAGCGGAGCGGCCTCTGTAGATGTGCTGCTGTCCGTAGATGTACTCTTGACGTTCAGGTTCAGATTGAACACGTGGTGTTTGTGCAAGTGGTGAAAGTGGCTTTGGTGAAAGTCGATCAGGTTCTTGAAGTAGTAGGAGGCGTCGCAGACCGAGCCGAACGCCTCGGAGAACGCCGCGTTTATCACATCGCTTCCGTTCGTGTGGTAGCTGCTCGTGTTGCTCACGACTATGACCGAGCTGGCCGACGGCTGCTCGCTCGATGTGTCCAGCATTGTTTCTATTCTCTGTGTGTGCACTTGGTTCAGTTCTGTTGCCAGTTAGGAGAGTCTATCTCTTTTTCATTATGTTCTAAATGAGAATGGTCATTAGAGCGATCAGAACAGGTCAAGCAGTCAGACTCAAGCCGAGATGAAAAGTGAAAATTGTACAAATTTTTATTTAAAGATAAACTTTTGCACTAGAGAGCCAAAAACTAGATCAAGAGAATTAAGCTGACCATTTTGAATCGATCCGCCGGGCATAATTTATGCATTGGTAATAAATTATGCTAAGCGGACCGCTCTGTCCCCGCCGCACAATAGCCAGCTAATCAATAATTAATCTCTTTTTTTTCTTTATATTTACACTCTTAATTTGCTTAAATAAAATATGTATTCTATTATAAACAAAAAAATAAAATTTAAAATTTTTTTATCAAATGATAAATTGTCAATATAAATATAGATAAATTAAAATTTTAACATTCTTTCTTCTAATAAAGAACTAGATTAATAATTAAAGTAGAGATGACCAATATTCACACATTGACCAGCATAATCATTTGTTTTCAATTTATTTTGAATGCAATACTTTGACCAAAATTATGCCAGTGGCAAAATACGCTCCACTTGACTACCAGAATATGTTGATAAAGTCTTAAATGGAATTAAACTTAGCTTGCTTTAAATTTTACGATTTATTAAATGATCTTTTAAAGACATATTTTTATAAATAATTGTATATTTTTTCTTTTAACATTTCTTTTAATTTTATATTTATACTTTAAGTTGTCCATGGGACTTAAAATCAAACTTAAGTAAATAAAAAATGATAAATATAAACTTTTATCTACATCAAGCCCATCTAACTTAAAGAGTTAAAAAACAATTGTACAATTCAGAATAGGCAAGCATCTTGGCTTACAATTATTCAAGAAATAAGCCGCTTAGAAAAATTAATTGATGATTGACGGAATTTTTATCTAGTGGCTAAAAGATAACCCCAATAAGGTATCTATTTTATTGTTCGAATAGAATAAAATTGCCAAGGCTCAGTAGACCCCCGCGCTGCCAATCTTTAGTTCTTGGCCAAGCAAAAAAAGACAAAATATGAATTGTTTGATTATTTATTAAAGCATTGTGAACCAATTGGTATTTTAGGGTCTGTTTCCGGGTCGCAGGTCGCCCTCGCCCTAGTCCTACCAAAATAACAAGCTTCTCTTGTCTTTTATTATTTTTATTATTATTATATTTTGAAATACTAAGAAAAAAAATAATTTTTTTTTATATTTATTGTTGAAATTGGCAAGAAAAGTGAGTGAGCGAGCGAGAGAAGTTGGAGCGAGTGAGCTCGACTCACTCACAATTAATAAAAGATAGAAAATTAAATAGCAACATAAATTATTACAAAACAACCGAAAATAAACTAAACTGAAAAAAAAAAAATAAAAACTAAGCTTGCCAGAAATTTTAAATATCTACCAAAAATTATGTCTTGGATTAAAAAAGTTGCCTCTCGCTCCAACTTTGACGAAATCGAGATAAAACTGAGCAAATCTTGACGCAATGCACTCTCGCCGTGGAGCAATTCAAGTTTCTTGCTAGCTTGGCAAAGTATTGCAGCCAATGCGCACCAAAGGACACAAAAGTGGACAAGTGGAAAAAATGTTTTATTCAAGCTAAAAGTCAATCTTAATGTGTGCCTCTATTTAATTGATCAGTATGCTCTATTAAACAAAGTATACCAATTTACCAAATTAGACTTAAGTGAACCACACAGGAACACAAACATAAGCAAAAAATGAAAAAAAAAAAAATTTTTTTTCAAAATAGATACAATAGATAGTTTCTATCTTTTATTAATAAAAAAATAAAATTGAAATTAAAATATCGAGATTCACTTTGTTATTTGTGTTCTTATATTTAGAACTTATCAATGGCAAACAACTCGTACATAAAATATTATTATTTCTTGTTCTTACTTGCACTCATTTAAAATATTTCAAACCAAATTTTATGTATCTTATCTTATAAATTATAATAATATCTATCTGTCTATTCATCCATCATAAAGATGCTCAAGTTCAGCCATTGTTTCTTAGGAAATAGCTTGCCACCAATCTTTAGCAAGCCTATTTCTATTTTTTCTAGTATTTATTTTCGTCAATCATAATCAAGTTAAAATCATAATAATTTGAAATATGAACACATAAAACTAATCTATTTTTCTCAACCAAATTGCAAATCGATTTCGACTATAAATTAATTCAAGTTCTTTTTATATTACCAACTAATATTATAATTGTTAAGAAAAAATGAAGAGTTGAAATTATTTTCTCTTTTGTAGAGAAAAAAATAAATAAAATCGAGCATAATTTGGCTCGAGTAGTCGAGATTGACAAGCTTTTGTCGCCTAGATTAGCATTATCTATGCGGCACAATTCGGTTGCCATGGCAACAAGCTAACAAATCTCTCACTCACTCAATCACTCACTTACATATGCACACCTCTATTAACCTAACCCTTGCTCCCCAAATAGTCCACTGGTCACAATTAAAATTTGGAACACTCTTGCCTTACTTATCTGCTTTGGTTTGCCAAAGCTGTTTTTTTTTGGATTAAATGAAGCTCTGTGCTGGTTGCTAGGCAAATTTTTGCATTGATTTGTTGCAATACATGCGCCACAAGTCGTCGCATTAACATTTGTTTCTACAATGGTAGTTGACATGGATTTTCATAAGGCTTTGAGTGTTCCGTATTGTGACAGAGGCAGTGCGCTGTCTTACTAATATGCTCAAAAATGTGATCTTTAGATTGCATAATTGGAAAATTTTAAGCAAAATCAGATCACTTCATTTAACGTGTTTAAAATTTATCTCTTAAAAAGTGAGCTATCACGCCACTCTTGCCATACACTTCCCAAGTATGTGCTCTTAATTGCAACAAAAATCGAGAATAACCTGAATAAATAATTATAATCAATCATAAAAAATTTATTTAATTTGAATTTTGACAATTAGCTATTGATTTTATATCTATTTTTAAATTAAATAAAAACACCACTTTGGATACCGGGTACCATCTACAATTAAAATGTGAAAAAATGTTCTAAATGTCTTATACTAAAGCATATAATAAAATAAGTCTACTAATCTACATTGGACCTATTTCTGCTACCCGTTTGGGAAAAAAAAATATTTTCTTATGTTTTTTTTATTTTTTCATTAAAAAATAAAAGCTTTTATTTAAACTAAGATAATTTTTGATAAATTATGCACGCTTACTTTTACTTGGAATTAGGCCAAAGTCAATTGAACAAAATATTATCATGATTGATAGAATAGTATTAAAAAAAATACACAACAGATAGAGAAAATATTTAATTTTTGCGTTTTCTTATAAATTCTAATTGATAAACATAATTATTAAATTTTTTTTTGGCTAACATTGATCTAATAATTGACAAATTTAATTGTAAATTGAATAATAATTAAAAAAAAATTAACAATTTTAGCTGATTGTCATTATAAGCTTAAATTTAGAAAAAATGAAACTTATTTATGTGATATTTTTACTCTAGATCGAAATAAAAAATTATCTATTATATATATTTTTTTATCTTTTATTATCTAATTTTATAAGATAATTCAAATGAATTTAAAAAAGTTCCGCACTCCTCAATTCAAGACGCACACACACACACACATTATGTTCTTAATTGAGCATAATTTTCTATTATTCAAAATTTTATAATTTTTTAAATAGTTAAACTAAATTTTAATAATTTTTCGCCCAATTATAAAATGAATAAATTTAATAAAATAAAAAGTAAATTTATCTATTAATTTATTAAAATGTAGTATGTTACATAATATAATTTGAAAAGACATACTGAACGCCAACTACACAGAGGACTCGTCGGATTGTGTGAACAGCGACATTGAGATCACCAGCTCGTACACCAACGCCAGGACCAATCTGGCCGAGGATTCGAGCGACTCGCTCACCTGCGATCGCGACAACGACTCGTCGTCGAGCCTGAGCTTTCTCCAAGTGGGCGAAAAGCGGCTCAAGACTGGCAAGTCGGGCCAGAAGCAGGTCGATCATGCCCGACTGGCCGAGTGCCTCGACTATTTGCACCGCATGATCGGCCGCAAGGACAAAGAGGACATATTCGGCCTGCCGGTTACCGACGACATCGCTCCCGGATACAGCTCCATCATCAAAAACCCCATGGACCTGAGCACCATGAGAAAAAAAATAGACACCCATGCCTACAATAGCATTGTAGAATACAGGGTAGCCAACTTCCTAATAATAAAATATGCTTATTAATTAACAAAATCTTAATTAAGAATGATTTGATATTGATGTGTGAAAATTGCATGATATACAACAAGTCGGACACCATTTATTACCAAGCTGCGCGCAAAATGCTTGACTACGGCCTAAAATTGCTCAGTAAAGTAACAAAACATTAGCTTAGTTTGTTAATTAGGTGATTAGAGATAAATAATTAAGGAAAAGCTGAACTCAATGAGGAATACGGTGCGCATTTTGCGCTACTTGACCCCTGGCGAGTTTGGCTTTGAAGAAGGCAGTGCCGAGTCGGAGCCAAGTCCACAGCTGATTCGCAAAAGAGCTGAACAATCGCAGCAAAAGTCGTTCAATGCTCCGTACACGTCCCGCCTTGGTCCCAACAACAGCATCATAATATCAAAAAATAAACTCTTATTGTAAATAAAAAAAATAAAAATTATTTATTAAATTTTTTATTTAAATTAATTTGTACAGAAAGCCGGATGTTGTGCAGAGGGATTCGTATATAGTGCCGGCAGAGGGAGAAGATGTCAACGAAGACATTGGTGAGAGGGTCAAAGAAATGGCAGCTTTGGCAGCCAAGCGCTTGGCGAACAGGAATCCGCATGGACAAGTACCACCTTGGCAGCATGTGCACATGGTAGATTATTTAATTTTTGTTTAAGATGGGCTTTTTGAAAAGAAATGATAATGGATGTCTGAGCTATCACTTTTTGAAAAATACGGTCAAAAAAGAGGACAATGACCGGGAAAAAACTGTCTCCATTGGAAATTTGAGCGAGGGCCTGCAACCAAATTCTTACTCAATGGCAAGTTTTGTTGAGGATAAGAAAAACTCTTCCAAACCGAGTAAGAAAAATAATTTAGCACACTTAAACAAAGATAAAAATTAAATATTCCAAGTGCACTTTGTGGAGAGTGGACCATTTGGTTCAAACGCTCCCACCTACGATGCCAGCTACAGCGCTCTGTCCAAAGAGGAGACCGATGTTCTGCTAACCACGTATGGCGACGAGACTTCTTACCAATACGCGCTCAGTTTTATGGAGTTTAAAAAAGATTCAGGTGTTTTGTTCAATAGGTATGTCAATTTAGTCCTTAACTCGCTGACCAACAACGAGCATGAAAAATATCTGCAATACTTGACCAAAAGACAAAGCCAAGACTTATCACATGATGCACCAATGCAACAGACTGATGTCAAAACAGAGCCCGCACAGTCCCAAACTGCATAAATTTTTCTTGTTGTTTTCTTTTTTGTATTTTTATAATAAAAAAATCTTATTTTGTCTAAAATTAAAAAATTTTTTAAAAGTCTATTTTTAAATTTTGCCCTAAAAAAATTTCAATTGAAAAGCAAAAATTATGAATAATTACAGAATATTAAGTATTCAATGTTTAAATGGTAACAATAGACAGATTGCTGTTGCCAATCTTTTACACAATGCACGACAATCATTTATGGCAATTAAAGATTCGTTTAATAAACAAAAAAATTATAAAAAGTTAATTGTATCCCTAATAATTTTGGATGCTATGCTTTTTTTCAACAAACAAAATGAGTCCAGAGTGGTCTTGTCAATATTTATGGCCTATCAAGCACTGGTGTTTGTTTTACCATTGTTAATTTACTTATTAGTTTTAGTAGATCATCTGAAAATTTTTTTTATTGAGTTAAAAGAATCAGATAGAGTGATTTATGTGGTGTTTTTGGATAAGAATGGACAAACAATGGGTAACATGGCATTTAAAATTGAACCAGATTGCCAAATACTGACGAATTTAGATTTTAGCATTTGTTTTTCGATTAAAAATTATCAATTAAAACATGGATCAGTACTTAGACTATTTAATATTTTGAAAATGATTAATATAAACACAATTGTTTGGACCTCGAGTTCGAATGGCAACGATCTGGCCAAATTAATGTACTATTTAGACTCTGATCTATTCTTAAATAGAGAAATAATTTGTGTCTCTAAAAAATTAAAGTACATTATTAATTTATGATGTTTGTAAATTCATTTTTAAATATAAGATAATAAAACAATAAAGATAAACTTTTTGGTTATTAATATTAGAATATTTATTTTTTTGCTAATTTTTTTATTAACTATTGCCAAAGCATGTTCAACCGTAACCAAATATTGTGCATATTTTTGCATCTTTTAAAATTTCTTAAGAGTTTGGTACATATAGATTGGAAGTTAATTGAGTAAAGCATTGAAAGCTATAAATTAGAAGTAAAGCGATAAGATTCTTAAGTTATTTTTATAGAAAAATTCTCATATTTTTTGTTTCAATTTATTTTTGTCCATAAAGCTAAATCAAAAAAGATATCTTTTCGTATCGTTGGCTAAGTTGGAAAGCTTAAGCACAGGTAAGAACACATTATTTGAATTTGAATGAAGCTTGTTGGTGAAAGGAACCAACTTAGCTTTAATCCAATTATTTTAGTAAACATAGCGATTTAAATTCATGCTGCTATGGCTAGTATTTGGTTTGGTAGATACAGATAAGATTTGCTGGTGTCAAATTGGAAAAATTTCTTTTTAATGTAATAAAGAAAGCTTAAAAAAGTTGATCTCAGGATGAGCCATAGGGCGAGTGGTAAATAGAATTTGAATGAAAGGAACACATGTCCCAAAAAACAATGGACCAATTGGTTTTTTTTCCAAACAATATTCAAATAAACAATGTTATATGTTTACTTTTATTGTAATTTGAAGTTTTATTTAAATTGATAAATATAAAATTAATTAGTAAATTATAAGTCATTTTATCTATACAATTCAAAAAGGTATTATTTTTGTTATTTGAGGAGCTAAATGAAGTCATGTTCTTAAATACTAAATTAGATACCCCGATCACCATCAATGGCACAAATCAAGTTTGCCATCAGTTCAGAGATGTAACAACATCTAGCTATTAAGTTATCTAGCTAATGAACAAAAAAGGCGACTTCGTGTGATCCATCTGGTTTAAGACAAAAAGACATGAACTCACAGTGAATCATAGGCACAAGGAGTGACTTAATGCTTCCCAAGATTGAATTTTAGTATTTCAATTCAATCGAGTGACATCTTTCAATCTAGATTAATATTATATGAATAAATAAAGTTTACTTAAATTTATGAAATTTCTAAAAACTTTAAAAAACAATCAATGATTTTTACAATTTTTTAACAATTTAAGAAAAAGTTTGCAAACATGTAAACAAATTTTATAAAAATTAATTTTATATAAAAAAAGGACCAAAATATTAATTAAATAAAATTTTATCCAATGATTTTTTTTAATTTTCTAAACATAAATATTTTATATATGAAGTGTCATGGTGGTCAGAGTTAGTGTTATGCAAACATTTTATTGGAAATTGGCATACAATAATCATATAAGACAAAATAAAAAACAACACTTAGTATGCGCGTATAAGGCATACTTATTCAAAAGTTGAAGGTCGTTTGCTGCAAATTTTCAAAAAAACAAATCTCAAACGAACTTCTACCAATGCAAAGCACTAATATTTAGATGCAAAATTTTAATTATCTTATAATAAAGATCACAGTATAGCTGCACTTGTTAATTGTTAATCCATAAACTTTTGTATAATGAGCAAGTATAAAAATAGCCAAAATTGCCAATATGTGCCAATATTGAGACCATTTTTTATTTAGAAAGCTTAAAACAGCGGCCAGGGTGGACCCGGTCGAAGTCTATTGCCGGATCAGGCCTTTACCAAACGACACAGACGAATCATGTCTCAAAATACTGGACGAGTCCAACCTGATGCTTCAAATACCAGAAGTAAACCATTACACCCCCCCCCCCATCCATTACCATGCATTGAATCTTTTTTAAGTGCTCGGCTTCGTACCGATCCGGCCAAGTCAAACAACTGGTCTACTCATTTACCCAAATATTCGACGACCAAACATCCCAGAAGCAGCTGTTCGAACAAGTGACCATGCCTCTGGTGCAGGATCTGGTCTCGGGCAAGAACGGCCTGATGTTCACGTACGGCGTGACCGGCTCTGGCAAGACCTACTCCATGATTGGCAATCAGCACGAGTCCGGCATGCTGCAGCGCTCTCTGGACTGCCTTTTTCAGTCAATTCAGGGCAACATCGCGCGCAAGAACACGTTCAAGCCGGACAGAATGAACTCGTTTGACATCCAGGCGGCCGAGTGCGACGGCCGCCTGTCCAATCCGTGCCCAACTCCCAACCAGGCCAAGCTGAACAAACAGCAGCAAATTTTCCTCAACGAGCTGCAGCTTAGCAACAAGTTTAGCTGTCAAATAAGCCGCGACAACTACTACGCAGTCTACATATCTTGTATTGAGATCTACAACAACTACATATACGATTTGCTGGACGATGTGGCGTCGTCGAGCACTCCGACCATGTCGGCCGGCGGACAGGACCTAAAAGAGTCGAAAAACTTGAAAGAGGACTCCAGGGGATGCATGTACATTAAGGATGTAAACGAAATAGAGGTCAAGAGCATCGAAGAGGCGCTCGAGCTGATCTCTAGGGCGCAGAAGAAGAGAGTGGTCGCCTACACCGAGCTGAACTCGGAGTCTTCCAGAAGCCATAGCATATTCAGCATTCGGTTGGTGCAGTCCGCTTGCCAGAGCAAACAATCGCCGGTGTGCGTGAGCCAGTTGTCGCTGGTCGACTTGGCCGGCAGTGAGCGCTCCAAGCGGACCAAGAACACCGGCTCGCGGCTCAGGGAGGCCGGCAGCATAAACTCGTCGCTCATGGCGCTCCGCAACTGCATCGAGACCCTCAGGGAAAACTCAATCAGTGGCTACAAAAAGATGGTGCCCTACCGCGACTCCAAGCTCACTCTCTTGTTCAAAAACTACTTCGAAGGCAATGGCAAAATAAAGATGATCTTGTGCATTAATCCAAATTCAGTCGAGTTCGACGAAACTTCGGTTAGTTACTTCTTTTTCCCATTTACCAAATTTAACCAAATAAAATATTTACCATTGTCCTCTTTAAGCATTAGGTTGCTAGTCTATTTTGTCTGTTATACCATTGGTGAAATATTTTTTGTTTTTTTTTTTTTAGATAATTAAAAAAGAGCTTAGTTTTAATTGTACCATTATTTAACAAAAGATAACTTTAAGGCAATTAGAAGTCAGTTTAAAATGTAATTAATGCTAAACTACATCAAATACATCCTTTGGAGGAAAAATCAAATATCAATGTCTATTAAGCTATAAAAGATAATTTTACTGTTTATTTTTCTAATCAATAATTATTAATGACTGTTATTTTTTCATTGTATCTAAAAAATAAGCTATCTAAATATAGCGAATGAATATTTTTTTAAAGTATCTAATTATTTTATCTAAGTATCTAAATTTTTTGATTGTATATCAAAAAAAAAAGAAGAAGAATTTTTTTGATATTTTATTTAGAAAAGGACCGGAAATAGGAAAGGAATCTTTTTCAACTTCATTTTGAATTTCCATTTCTGTTTCTTGAGCCTCAATTTCTTCCATCACATCAACTTGACTCAAAATTGAATTTACAAGAGCCTCTGGTAATTTCTTTTGATTTCGCATGTAATCTCATATAATTGTCAAAAAATTGTTCTGTTGATAATTAAAGATTTTAATATTTGTCAATTAGATATTAAATTGAATTTTTTTTTGATGCAAAAAAAGGCCATCACTTTTGATTTCCACTCAAGTCGATTGCTTCACCCTTGCTTCTGCGCTCTTTTGTGATTGTCGACATCCATGTTATTGCTGGTCTTTCTACCTTTCTTCGCCCTTGGGATGTCCATTCAAAAGCTATGCTCAGCTCTGCTCTGTTCTGGCAAACACTCGTTTTGCTTTTAAATCTTCAAGCTTTGTTGCTAAGTCCCACTGTATACCCCTCGGGATTGAAATGGTTTTCCTCATGACATAATCAATCATAATTAGGATTAGTGTCGGAGAGAGGACACGTCCTTGTCTGACTCGTGTACACACTTTGAAGCTCTCCGATTGTTCTCGAACTTCTCAAAGAAGAGTTTAATCAAGTTAACTATCTTCTGTGGCTGGCCATAGTTTCTTGATATGGCCCAAATGGTTTCTCTATCAAAGGTTTCCTGTTTGCCCTTCCCCTAGAATAAATTGAATTGGTATTAAAGAAATGGTAAAAATTGTAAATGAGACATTCACAAGTGTGTCTCAGGTGAGATGAGAACTAGATTGAAATTAAGTTGTCTTGTGGCAATTTTTCGATTATAATTTTTATTGACTAAAAAACAGTCATATTTTTATATGATTATTAATTAATAATAGATCATTTAATGGCAATTTGAAGCCAATTAAGCGAATTAAAATTTTTAAATATACATAAAATGCATGTTTTGTAGATAGAAAGAGGGATATAAGAGGAATTTTTTAAAATTAAGTTAACAAGTATTGATTTTCCAATTGTTTTTAAATAATGAAATTTGATCTATTAATTTTTTTTATCACCGTTAGATAATAGATGGCCCAGTGTTTTTGTCATTAATTATTTATTAGCTTTACTATCTTTAAAATACAATATATCAAAATAAGGTAAAATATTTTCTTAAAAAATGATACTACCATCATTTGGTAACTAATTATTCTATTTGTGAGTGACCAGTTAATATCAGACAAGAGGATAAAGTGTTCGATCAGCATCCCCAAAACTACATCTGTTTCTTTTGTCAATGGTTACTCGAATGGAATATTCTTCTAATTAGATTTAAGCACATCTAAAATTGGTTCTTTTTTGAGAAAATTTTTTGAGCATTTTCTGATGTTTGATTGCTGTTAAATTGCACAAAACCAGAATAGCTATCTCATCAAAGTTTATACTTCAAATTATTTTTTTTAATAAATTAATTATAAAGCAATTATTTTTTAAAAATTATTTTAGTAATTTATTAATCATTATGTACTTGGTGACTATTTATTCTATTTATAAGCAATTCGTTGACTAGATAAGATGATAAACATATCCACAAGTATCTCAACTGCATCCATTAAACCACATTTGTTTTAATTGGCAATGGATCTTGGCAAATATTTTTCATTAATAAACATTTCGGTATTTTCTGCTTGCCAAACGAGAATATTCTTCTGGCTAGGTTCTTTTCGGAGCAATCGGAAAATGATCTTAAGTGTTTGATCGCAGCAAATTTGTACCATACCTGAGTTTTGAAAGTTTTTTTGACTTATTTATGGATGGAACATATGACTGTAACATGAAAAGATAAAAGTTTTTTATATATCTTTTTCAATCGTTTAACTAATTATTTTTAATTTATATAATGGTTATGTAATGGTAATTTATTGCTATGATTGGATACGCTTTTTAAAATAATAAAATTTCTTTTTGCCATCAGTATCTTTTTCTGTAATGACAGATCCATTTCTAATTATATTTGACAATTAATTAGCTATATATAAATAATTATTTTGATTATTTTATAATTAAATTTAATTCATAAATGTAGTGCCATCATTCTAAATGATATTTTTTGACCAAGCTAATAATCAAGCCAACAACATTTTTTTAAATGAAAATTTCATTTACCATTAGCCTTTCGAACCACCTGCTTCCAATTAAAAAAAAACATTTTTTTTTTATTAAAAAATAAATAATTTAGTCATTAAAACAAAATTAATGGTTTTAGAATGTTCTAAAATTCAGCGATCTTGTCAAAGACGTCCTTGTTCCGGGCAGCTCAGAAACCAATGTCAACCTAGGCTCAAGAATACCCAAATCAGCATCGGTCAACTCCAATATTAACTTCAAGATTACGTTTGATGATCTGGAAAATCACAACTTGGCCCTATTGACAAACTTGCAGCAAAAGTACCTTTGTTTTACCAAAGTTTTACCATCTTAAACTCATTTTTTGATAAGCAATTATTCGCTAATGAGCGAAAGCTTTCCCCCATTGGACATATTCTCTCCAGACGATGACCACACTATCAAGAGAATAATAGACTATCTGGAAGAGTTTCAGCGACGGCGCGACGCACTCGTCCACGAAACAGACCTCATCAAGCAGCAATTCTATGGCAAACTGCGCGAGATAAACGACGAGCTTGAACGTCTCAGGGAGGAGCGCAACGACTACAAGAACCGCTTGGATAGCAAGGAAAAGGAGCAAATGAAGTTCGACAACAAAATAAAGGCCTTGGAAAAGATAATAAACACGAACAGCTCGTACCAGAGGACACCATTGAGCCACATTAGCAACCAAACGAGCTACAAGAACACAATGAACACGCCCAGCAATGGATTCATGTCCAGCTGCAGCTCGACCAACAACAGCGGGCCCATTTCGAGCTCTAGTGTACAGAGCAACAGTGTTGGAAGCACAATTGGCGAGACACCAGTGCGCACCCGAGTCGCCAATGTCCACTCGGCACTAAAATCCTCGTCCAGCTCACAAACGCCGTCCTCAGGTCGTGTGGTCGGCTCCATTCTCAACTCGGCCGCTTACAACAGGTACCAGACGCCGGCAAAAACCAAAGAAGGCGTCCCAGTGGCGAATAGACGCGCCGGACGCAGATCCAAGTCGGCCGAGATGTGGCTAGATCACAAACCGCCCACAGTGGCCAAGACCGACACTGTCCTGCAGCCAAGAATGCACAAAAAAAAGTCCGTGAGCAGATTGGAACTAAACGATGCCAAAAAGTCGTCCAAATACGTGCTCACGCACCAGCAACAAGATGATAATGGAGAAATCAGAACTAACCTGATCAAAGGTGACATAATCAGATCGCCATCTGGTGGCGCCAATATCATATTCACTGACGTTGAGACCTTGGAAACAAGACAGCAAGAGATTGGTCGCCCATTGAAGAGACCCTATGACTGTGACAATCCGGTCGAAGACCGCAACATCATCGAAGAAAGGTGTTCAATAGCTATAGAGGGACATTCAAGTTTTACAAAAACAAGAAATGTGGCCAATGTTTAAGACCACTGTCTTGTGCACAGTTGTTTTTGTTTTCTTTTAGGCGTTTTAGTTGTTATAGCTCAGCACCTTTCTTTATACTTTTATTATTTTTTTTTTTTTTAAAAAAAAAGAAAAGATTAGATAAATTTTGTATCAAGTAATTAAAATTGAATTAATATGTAAAATTTTTTAATTTTAAAATTAATTAATCAATCAAATTTTAGACTATTTGGAATTATTTTTTTTTTCTTATGGAGGAAATATTGTTTCAGATATTGATTAAATCATGACTATTTTGAACGCTCAACTAACAAAAATAATATCATTTTGAATTGTATAAATAAAATGACTTATAATTTACTAATTAATATTTTTTTATTTATCAATTTAAATATATCTTCAAATTGAAATAAGAATAAACAGATAACACAGATAATTTTGATTTTTTTATTTATTTGAATATTGTTTGGAAAAAATACCAGTTGTTCCATTGTTTAGAATATTTGTGCCTTTCATTCTTATTACACGTCAAAGCCAATGACTAATTTTGCCGACTAGTGCACTAATGGTACTTCCCAATTATGTAAACTCGCTTACACAATTGGGAAGCACCATGGTTTGGCGTTGTTCACTAAGTAATGTGCTTGGACTGACCTGACAATCAGAATTAGTCACAGTGTTGCAGAGAGACTCCTTGTCTGACTCCTGTACACATTCCGGTCTTCAAGTTAACATACAGTCTACCAGGTTGAACATCTTCTGTGACAGACTGTATGACTTTTAGTACCATTCCAAACTTAATTAAACAAATTTGAAAAGGTTAACCATGACCAAATAAACAAGTAAAGAAGCATAAAGAATCTGTATTAAACCCAAAGATTCCAAGGATTCATTGGGATGAAATTTGACAGTACAAAGAAGAAATAATCCTTTAGCTACCAAATTAACAAGCATTAGATATTTATTTAAACTGGCACAAACACTCATCAAGTCTTATTACCTCTTTTTCTATGGCACAATCAAAGACAGGCTTGATAAAATTTATTCATCAGCTAGTAAGATTCTACCAGAAAAGAATTGTTACTCATCAATTTTTTTTTAATTAATTTTCCATTTTAATGGTAATAAATTGGCAACAATTTTTTATCTTTTATCTTATCTAAATGTAATTCAATTGATCCAATCTTTCATCTTGGTTAATCTTAATTAGCCAAAGCAGCATGGACTAAAGCTGGCTGTATAATCCTTCCAACTAAACCAACGATACAAAAAAATATCTATGTGTACCAAAATCTTAAGAAATCTTAAAAGATGCAAAAAAATGCATAATATTTGGTTATGGTTGAACATGCTTGGCAACATTTAAATAAAAAAGAGGCAAATTAACCCAAAAAATAAATGTCCATTTCAAGGAATCAAATCTGGAAACATCTTTTTTTTATCTGGAGGTCTTCCAATAAATTTATATTTGCTTTCAATATTCTTAATTTAACCATCTTGGAAATAAGATATTTTGTTGTCCAGAGGTTGTACTTAAGTGGACTAAGCTTAGTTTTATACAGTCTGCCAGGTCCTAAGCTAACAACAATTTGGCATTTTTTATTTTTGTTATGGCTAGAAGTTATGGTCATTTATTACCACTAGATATTTTTTTATTTTGAATTATTTTGAACACATTTAGGTCATATGGTCCAAAATGTTGAATATATTATTTTATAATTAAATATAAAATAACATATTTTAGACTATTTTATATTTAATTAATTTTCTTTTTTTCCAAAAACAATAAAAAAAAATACTTTTTTTTTTGAGCATAAAATAAACTCACTTGGCAAAATTGGCAAAAATACCAAGAGGATGATTAATTGTACAAATTGGCAATCTCAATTAATATCAAAATTTAAGTCCTAACCAAACAAAACATACATAAAACTGACATCTATTATTTATTAATGAAATATTAATCACACATACTTTAATTTCAATTTAAATGTGATACTATTAGTAAAAATTAATAATTTAAGACTAATTTAAAAAGGGCCTTTGTCGTAAATGACACACGTATTTTCGTACCATTTGAAAATACGGTGCGGAATGGCGATCAAGACATTTCGAAGGCATAATTTTTATCTGAAAAAGAGGTTGCAGTCGTTACCATGAGATTTCGTGGATACCATGACGCACCTCAGAAAAAGCTCATTTGAAAAAAAATTTCTAAAATTAATTCTAATTTATGTTCTTATTCAACTAATTGGCATAATAAAATAAATTTTTTTGACATTTGGAACAATGACGTATTTTGTAGAGAATGCATGAGCAGGCAATAATTGACAAATGAAGCTTGCCAATGGTATAAATATTGATTAAAGTATCGATTTTAAAAGTAAAGAAGTAAAGAAAAAATGAGCTTTTATCACTACGGATATCCAGATTACGGCTACGGCGGCTTCGGAGGCTACAGCGGCTACCACGGCTACTACAATGGCGGACATGGTCATTACGGACATCATTTTGGACATCACCACAAGTACCACCATTACCACGGATACTCTTCATAGATAGATATTTAAAGACCTTATCTTTTCTGCTTTTTAGCCTTTATTAGTATGAATAAAATTTTTGGTTCTTATAACCAAACACAATTTTTAACTTTTTACTCTTTATTATGCATTTATATTAATGAACATTTAATTTTGCCAATTTTAAAATACCGATTTTTCAAATAGTAGCTTTACTTTTGATCATATCTTTTTTTATTTTTCAAGGCAATTTTTATTAGTTCTAGCCTTAAATTTTAGAGTAAGTTGCCATAAAAAAGACGTCTAAGAGAGAACTTGGTAAAGATGAGTCCGATTGACCTCATTTTGTATCCGAGGATACATAGTAATAATATAATTAAGCTGCAGCAAACAGGCTTGCGGAGACATCTATGGTAGCTAAATACAGTATTGCACAAAAGTTTAGACGCACTAGTTTTATTCAATATTATTTCGTGAGCCGTTAAAATATTTAATTTTGTTTTAGAAATGTATTAAATAAAAATTCATTTTTAATTAAACTAACTCTGCCCTTCAAATTGATGCAAAATACATGATAGATCAATATTACACTACTAACTTTTAGAGACCAAAATAGTTTTTTAAACAGGTAAGAAAAAATCCTACAATACGTAATAGAAAGTTGGCTTCTGAGTTGAAAAATGTTAAGGTAAGCAGAGAAACAGTAAGAAGATTTCTAACTAGTTAAGGAATAGGAACTTATACAGCTCTGAAAAATAGTTACAGCTGCTGACAGCATCGGATAGAATCAAAAGATTAAAATGGTGTAAAGAAAGATTGAATTGGACATTAGAGCGTTGGGCAATGATAATTTATAGTGATGAATCCAATTTTGGGATGTTTAATAGGAAATCAAGGGATTTAGTAAAAAGGTTAAGAAAAGAAAAATACGACACAAGATTTGTGGTACCAACTCTACAAGGTGTTGGTGGATCCGCAGGAATATATGAATGCATCAGCGTTAAAGGTACAGGATGCTGTCGAATATATGAGGGGCGAATTAATCAATATAACTATAAAGAAACGTTAGAAAATGAACTTATGGCATCTGTTGATATTTTTTACCAGAGATGATCCTTGATTTTTTCAAGGATGGAGCTCCAGCACATAGAGCAAAGCTAATTAAAGAGTGGTTTGATGAGAATAATATTGCCCTCTTACCATGGTGTACCAGATCACCTGATCTTAATCCTGTCGAGATGCACTGATGTTACCTGCTAAATATGTGAATTCAATTATACACCTTAAATGTCCATAGAGTCATCTAATATGGCGTTTTTACTCATTACTTTGGTTTTGGTCCTATTGGTTTCAGATCACTAAGTGTGGTGTCTTCATATGCATAAGTGTTTCTTTATTACATATTAAAAAAAGCTTTGTTTTTAATCGGCGCAGTATACCACTTGGACTTTCGACACTTGCTGATTGTTCCTCTCCAAGGCGCTTCCCGTTTTCCCAATAATTATGGTGCAGAATGCCCCAACTGCATTTGGTAGCAGCGTTATTCCTCTCCAATTATCACATATCATTTTCTTGCCTTTTGTAATTTCTCAGCACCATATCTTGGCCGAAGTGGCCATGTCATTTTTCAACTGTTGAACCGTTTTGAATGCAATCCTTACAAGAACTGCCAGACTTGCGTACAAAAAGAGCCTGGCTAAGTTAAGAATATTAGGAATATTAGTTAAGTAAAAAATATTTAAATTAAACTTTATTATGGTAACAATATTAAAAGGCTTTTTTAGAAGGTTTAAAAAAAATTGGTTAACATATTAAAAGCAGTTAAGTTTTATGTGGTAAATCCAGTTTTTTGGTTTATTACTGGTAGCAGTATTGTTTGATCTTTTCGCGGATGCTCTTTCTGTGGAGAAATTTTGGTATCACCTAAAGAAAAGATAAGAGTTGATAACTGACAATTAATTGTATAAATTATCTACTTCTGCTGTAGTAGTACTGTTTGTATATGTCATTTGGGAGCAAGGAACGGTAGGCTGACCTAAGCTGGTCAAACTGTGCATTGGTTTTATCGCTTTTTAAGCGAGAATCGTTGCTCGGTGTCTCGTTGGACCCGGTCATATTTTCTTCACTAAAAAAAATAAAAAATCAATCAATTAAAATAATTTATTAAAGAAAATATTTTCTATCTTTACAAATTACCTAATTTTGAGAGCCTTTTTGTCACTTGACTTGGCCACTGTTTCACTTGATCTTGAAAATTGTTGATTCTTTGACTTGAATGATACCAGAGTCTAATTACATTTATATTTTAAAACTTCAAGTTTTTTAAATGGGGTTTTTAGGTAAAATGATCAAAGATTACATGTGATCTTTTATTATATTTTTTAAACTTTTCTGATATCTCTATAGCTATTACTTCTAGTAATTTTTCCAGTTCCTTAAGGCTCTTGCAGTTTTCTTTAATGTCAAAATGGTACTGTTTTATTAAAAGGCTGTTTAGATCAGGGTTGATGATTATCTAAAAGTAAACTGGTAAAACAGAGCCGACACATTTGGCACACTTACGTCTCGGTTGTTTATTCGGCAGCGTCGAATTTCGTACAAAGACTTTAGCACTAGACGCTGCTGATCGAACAAACTGCCGTGGTTTTTTTTACCATACGACTTGTGCTCGTTTGGCTTTATTACCAAACGCACCGTACCGTCTTCATTTGAGCAAATAGCATTTTGGACCAAATTAGAGCTTTCTTTTTTGCCTAATTGATAGTCAGATGTCGGATATTTGAATTCTTTTACATGAATGGACTCAGTTTTATCTTTTTATAAGAAATTTTTTTATTTCTATGCAAGAAAATTATTAACCTAAAAAAAGCCTTTATCTTGTAGTATCTGGTACATATTAAATTAACTTTTTAATAATAATCAAGTAAATGATGATTAAAAAGTTTAATTCAGATCTGCTATACCACAATTTTAATGAGATAGCTATCCTGGTATGGAGCCTCCTCAAAAAAGAACCAATTTTAGCTATACTTAAATCCAAGCAGAGCAATATTCTGATTTGGTTTGGTCATAATGATAAAAATTTGCCAAGAACCATTAGCAAATGAAGCACGTGTGGTTTAAGAGATGGAATTTAGACACGTGTGGCTATCTCATCTTGTCTTATCTAGTCAATAAATCGCTCACAAATAGAATAAGCAGTTACCAAGTAGATGGTGGGCATCATTTTTGAGAAATATTTTATCTTAATTTAATTTATTATATCCTCAAGGTCTCTAAAAATATATTTTTTTTACATTTAATTTAACAGATAGCTAAATTGTATTTTAAAGTTTTATAAAAATAAATTTTTTTGTCTTATTTCATTACCTAATAGACCATTGGTAAATTTTTTTATTCCCAAAGCATGTATTTAGTGTAGTATTATACTTTTGGCAATTATATTTACTTAAAATTATCAATTATTAATTAATGATCTTACTAAAATGCGACTTGTTAATAATAAATGATAATTTTGATTAAAAAAATCCCAAAAGACAACTTTGTCTCAATCGGACTCTCACACTTGTCTAAAGTCCCATTTTCAAGATAATAAGTTACCATAATACCAGTTCGACCTAGTCCAGATCCAGCTTGTTCACCAATGGAACCAGAAAATTTTCTTATTAATTCAATTTTGAATACAGGAACAGAATTGTCTCTTTTTTAAAATAAATAAAACTAATAAATAAAAGATAAGTGTTATCCCTCAATAAGTCACTTTTTTACCAATGTTATAATCTTTTTTTATAACCTTATCTAGTCAATGAATCAATTACCAATAAATTACTAGCTACCAAGTGATGGTGGTCTACAATTTTTAGAAAAAATTTTATTAAAAAATTTCTAAATAAAGATGGTAAATAATATTTTTTAATTTTTTAAAACTAGTTATATTTCTAAATGTCTAATTGGTAAAGCAAATTCCAATTAATCATTTAATTTTTTTAATTTAATATTTATTAAGCTCAAATTTTAAGCTTGCCAAAAAGATATAACAGATATTGAAAATTAAGTTACTTTTAAGAGCATATCTCTCGGGTGAAGATGTATCCTCGGCTAAGTCATGATCACTTGTTTTCAACTTAGTCGTAGCTTTATGGTTAACTTTTTTTCTCTGATTAGTACTATTTGTAACAATTGGTTTTGCTCTTTTCCTCTCATTTACATCTGGCAAAGTTGTTATATTCGAATTGACCAAATCTTTTTTTTCATTCACACAACCATTATCGCTTAAACCCAGCTCGTCTTCTTTCTTTTCAACACGTTTCATTTTGCCATTTGTCTTTTTGGAATGATTACTCGAAATTTCATCTTTTCCATAATCGTTCTCTGTGCTTCCATCAGCCATGGGACTCTTTCTCCCACTGTCTGACCCGTTCTCTCGATTCTGTTTCTTTATTTGACCATTTTGTGAACTTTTTGCCGAGTTGTTGTTCTCGTCCAGATCCAATAAGTCCGCTTCAGCATCACTTTCACCAAACTCCACACTCTTTTCTTGCTCAATCGAACCATTTTTTTCATTTTGATCTGTTTTTTTCAATTTTTTATCATAAACCCCGGACAAAATGTCAATTTTTTTCTTTGTCCTTTCATTTTTTATCTTTTCCTGGGCCTCATGGTTCTTTTTCTTTTTATCCTTTACAGGATCAGTCTGTTTAGTTGCTTTGGGATTCATTTGGACAAGAGTCTTATCCGAGTCATAGATAGGTATGACATTATCTCTTTTTTTCCTAGTCTTATCATCCTTTTTGATGCTTTTGTTTTGTTTAGAAGTTGAATTTTTATCCGCTTGACTTGGTAAAGTGTCCAAGTCGTTTTTGCTTGAGTTGGTCACTGTTTTGGTTGGCTTTTTGGACTCGCTTTCGCCCTCGGAATCTTTTTCACCATTCACCAAAGGGTTTTTCTCATTTTCAATGATATTCTTAAAGTTTTTTTTAATCTGGTCTGAGTTTTTCTCGGCCACATCGGTGCCAATCAAGCCACCGATTGACTTTAGGTATTTAGCCACGTCCCTGGCATTCTTGAGCACCGCTATGTCATAAGGGGACATAAAAGAGCTCTGAAAAGAGACAATTTATTAGATAAGCTGCTGGTTTCATACCTGTACTCACAGATGATGTCTTCATTAAGCAGTTGACATCGACTCCGTCAGCAACCAGTCGCTTGCATAGCTTCAGGTCGTTGTCAGCCGCAGCTAGATGTAGCAGTGTCCGGCCATCGTATATATTCGATGATTTAGAGGCTTTTTTATCTTTTATTACACTCATCAAATAATAGACACATTCTTAGAATTAATAAAAGATAATTTCTTATAAATATTTATTAAATAGCTGCTTTTTCTATTCACTGGTAAATTAAATGGCAAGTTTAGGCTCTTAAGCCTTTTTTAATCTCATACTTAGATAAAATCAGGTTAAAGTTGGTAAATAGTTGGTGAATGATCGAGCTTAAAGTTCGTGAAAACAAATTTAAGCCTTTTTTTTAAATGGACCAGAATGTTCTGCAGCAGTACCATGTAAATTTAAGCTAAAATAGGAACACAGAAACTTAGAGCTGCTTAACAAATCGATTTTCTTCTTCCTACGAGCCTTTAAGTTAATTAAATAATGAGCATAAACTATTAATTATTAATTAAGTCAAATATATTTTTATTTATTTAAAACTTTTAACTAAAATTAATTTTTAAAATAATTCAAATGTGTTGTCACATAATTGCTTAAATTTTAATTTGATTTAAAGACCAAATTGACCAAAAAGGAATATGTGTTTGTTTTATCTCTTCGTAAATAATTTAATTTTTAAATAATTTATAATCAAAAAGTAAATAATAAAAGTTAAAAATTATCAATAGCTATTTATTATTTGATTTGGGACTTTTGTATGGAACAGCTTGGATACATAAAATTAATGCCTTAAAAAAAAAAGGAATTTATAAATCCAGTTTCTGTCAGAGTTGTTTGTTTGTGCCGGAAGTTTTAGGACTTAGAGAGAATTTTAAATAAATCAATAAATTATAATTATTTTTTCTTCTAAATTAATTATGAAATCAATTAACTTACCCATTTGCTTGTTGTAGTAGGCTTCATGTATGGGAAAGTCTCCACGGCGGTTTCTGAGCCAAATATTTGAATTTTTTGTACAAAGCACTTTGAGACACTTGAGCTGGCCCTTGGCGGCCGCACAATGGTAAGCCCTTGGCAAAAAAATAACATTCAGCACTTGGCACCTTCATCTAAGCTTACGTTCTTCCTTTACAGTCCTGGACATGCAAATTACTGCCATATTTAAGCAACAGGCTGCATGCGCTTACTTGACCGAGCGTGGCTGCGTAAAATATGGGCGTACAATTGTTATTGTCCATGATGTCCACAGATGTCTTGCATTGTTCGATTAAAATTTTGATGCATTCAAGGTGACCACGGCTTGCGGCGCAGTGTAGCGCTACAACAATTTATTTAATTAATTTTTACATGTTTTAATTAATAAAAATTTTAATTGTACCAGTTAGACCATCTTTTTCATGCTTATTGGGGTCGGAACCGGCCGCAAAAAGCTCTAACAACGCTTCACTACTGCCTGGTAACACATAAACAATATAGAAACAAAAAAAAGAAAAAATTTGCCAAATAGTACCACTGCTGGCCGCCCAAATGATGGCGTTCCGCTGGTCAAAGTCCTCTACGTCTATTTTAACCTTTTGGTCAATTAATTTTTTGAGTATGAGCAGGCTTTTGGTCTGATTGCGGCTAATCGACTCGTCCCAGATGTCTATTTGGCCGCACATTTGCGCAGCATAGTGGATTGGGTATGCACCATGAACATCAGCGGTCTCCGGGTCAGCGTTGTTCTCAAGCAACAAGTCCAACACTTCATCTTGACCGCATACTACACTCCAGTGAATGGCCGAGTGCATCTCGCCATCGGATGTGTTCACATCAGCGCCCATCTTCACCAAATACTGCACAATTGCCAAGTTGCCACAAATCACTGCCAAGTGCAGACACGAATAGCCGTCTTTGTCCTGGTGGTTTATTTGGGCATTGTAGGACAGCAACAGCTCAATGCAGGCGGTCTCTATGTTCTCGGCGCAGTAGAGCAGCGCCGTCCTCTCATTCGAGTCCTTGGCGTCCACTGCGGCGCCTTTGGACAGCATACTTTTCACATCATCCGGGTTATTGTTCTGACATGCCAGCATCAATGGTGTTATTTCAATAGTTGGTATCGATGCCATCTGAAAATAAAAACAATTTCCAAAACCAGGATATTAATCCGATTTAAATAAAAATATGTATTTATAAAATATAAAAAAAGCTTTAATTTTTCTTCCCTGAACAAAAAAAAAAAAAAAAACTTTATTTATTTTAAGCTTAATTTTACATAAATATTAAATATTTGAAGATCTTTTAAAGGCAAATAATAATTTTAGTTGCTATGCAAGTGATAAACAGTGATAATCGATGGGGTTTTATTATAAATTATAATGTGGTGTGACATTTATGCCTAAATACTTCCATAATTCGATTTATTTTTTTTGGAGCTAATTCTTTTTATTTTCTATTTTCCTCATTTGGTAACTTTGGTAACAAGCACATTATTAGCTAGACTGTGAACAATTATAAGGAACTAAATATGGATTTTTTTGTTGTGCTAGAAACTGTTCACTCAACTGGATGCCCGATAAGGAGCTGCGAAAGGAAATTGGCAAAACTCGAATTTAAAAGTTGTCCCAGAATTGTTCCATTTGAATTTTTAAACAATTAACCATATTGAATAGCTTTTAGAAATTTAATTAATAATTTATTTGGAAAATAAACTTAATCCCAGTTTGGCACGTCACTGTTGCCAGATTATAATTTAATTGACTTTTAGAACATTATTTTTGTTGATCCTGAAGCATAAGCAAATTTGGAGACAAATATTAACTTAAATCGCTATGACATAAATATTGGTTCCAAGAGACCAATTTTATTTATTAATTAAAAAAAAATACTAAAAAAAAAATAATAAAAGATATAAAAAAAAGAGAATTTGGTTGTTTTTAAATCAATAAAAATGGTTGATTTACGGTAACCAAGATGGAACCAGCATAAATAATTTAAGCCTTCCGATTAAGCTGCGTTCATTCAAGATATTAAATTTTTGTCATGCTAGGTTATTGTATCTATTCAGTGATTGAATCATGTTTTTGATAGTTCACTTAAAAATTAATTTAGCTTCCTTTACGTTTGACTAGATCGGAATTGGCTCGAAATGAAATTATTGCCAAATAATTTAATTTGCTTAATATATCAGTTAAAAAATGCACATGTTAATATATGTCGGATGAAAAATGTTTACCAAAGGACCAAAATTAATCCTTTGGAAAAATAATTAGTAAACACTTAATTAATATTTTTTGTGATTAAATTATAAGACTTGGAACCGTTTTGCCAAATTGGAAAATGCTGATAAATATTTTAGTGATTTTATTTTACCTTACATTTTTTATTAAGGAATAATTCTTAATTTAAATTTAAAATTAAGTAATTAAAAAAAAGGAATATAATAATAGCATGATTTCATTCGAATTAAGCAACACTTCAAAATACTTTTTAAATATATCAACCAGCTACAGCTTAAGTTGTAGAACAGTGTAGTAGGATTACAACTGATGCACAGAAGCGAATGATAAAGTAGATAGTCTTTTTAAAAATTGGTTTACCAGAATAATTTATTTTCGTGCGGTGTTTTGGTACTTGACTTGAGGATCAATGAATAGTAAACAGGAAAGAGAAGTCTTACAGAAGAACTAACCAGTCTTTTTGGTCAAATTTCTTTTATGTTTTAAATACCAATAAATCAAAATTTCAATTAAAATATATTTTCTCAATTGTCTGTTAATAAATGTTTATTTTTCAATTTTTACTTAAATTTAATTCTAATTTGAATAATGAAATTATCTTTATCTGATTTTTTATTAATGATTTTTCTTATCTTTTAAGAAAATTTGACATAAAAATGTTAGCTACGATTGACAGTGTTTTGAAAAATTTATCTGTCTTAGCAATTGGTGTTATTACGGTTATTAAGGTTGATATTATTGTTGGTCAAAAACCTATTCTATGATATTTTCTAATAGAAAAATAAAATTCCTGGAATGATAAATCTTTTTGGAAATGATATAAAAGTGGTTAAAGAAGTTTTTTAGGTTTTAGGATTGATCCAAGTTTGCATTTAGTATCTCATTAATTGTAATGTCTTTATTATCTGTTGGGCAAGTAGTGGCTATTTATCAATAAATAAAGTAAGGAGTTATTGCTGTGACATTCTATCAAGAATTCTGAGGCCATTATTTTAAATTGCTTTTTACAAGCAACTTTATAATATGTGATAATATTTACATATTTAACCAAATAAGTGGTTAATGCAAATTTACTGTGGAGAAAAAATATATTCAAATAATGTTTTTAGATTTAAATATAAAAAAACATTAAAGCCACTGATTCTGCAAAGCAGTGTTTAATAGCATTATAAAAGATTATAAAAGAGAAAGTTATTTTCTTGTGGGTACCAGTCTTTTGGGGACTTGGCAGAGCCTTTTTTTAAATTGTAAAATTATTTTATATCATTTAAATAAATGAATTGCTAATCGGTCTTCATGACAACGACACTAGCCTGTTGATTAACCTTAAAATTTGGAAAAAAAAAGTTACCATATTGTTAAAGCTAATATTTATTCGAATTTAAAAAGTATAAATGGAAAAAAATTCTCCTTAATTAAGGAATCTTGATTAAGCATACAAATAACTAAAATAAAAACAATTTTTTATCGAATATACAAATTTATTTATTGATTAGAAGACATGATGAATTGGTTTTGTTCCATTGGTGCTGCAAGCCAGTTGCCCAATTTATTCTCTTTGAAACACTTGTATAAGCTTAACTTGGCATTTTGGTAATCCAGAGACATTTTCTTCGCTTGGCCATAGGTCACCTGATCTATTTGTTTGTCAATTTTGTTATCTGCTTTGCTCTCTTTTATTAAATTGACCAAAGAAGACCACATTTTGAACATTTCATACTGGCACACTTCCGAATGAGTACCATCATTCTTCTTGCCAACTTTACAATTAATAATTTCTACCTGCTTGATTAGATCAGACCAAATCAACGACTTGGTAGATGGCTTGCTGGTCTGTCTCAGCAAGCTGTTTGTTATTGAACTCAAAATGGGCTTATGTACTCTGTACGGTGATGGCAATTCTTGTTCGCACTTGGCATATATTTATTCATAAAGCTAAATGAAAAGAAAAAAGCCTACTTGACTTATTCTGGAAAAAAGTGCTCTACTAAGATGGTTTTTGTTGTAAAAGGCTCCAATTATGATACTTTTAAGGTAAACTGGCTCTATGAATTGACTAAGGAGAGCGCCTTGGACACCTAGCACATTGTATTTGCATAGTTTGTCCGAACAAGACATCACTTTGAGCCTATCGCCGAGCATGACACCGTCCCAAGTTTGAATCTGGTCACACGAGTTGACCGGAATGGTTCCCATTCCGGACTCGATTTTGGTCCGTAGGAGACCTCGCACTTTTCTGTTTGGATGCAAGTCTGTCGACCCAGCGGTCAAATTGTCGCTAATGGAGAATATTCGCGAGTCGCCGCACGGCGCTGATGACACGAACAAATGAAAGTCCACACCACTCTTCAGCCTGTACAAGGACTTGTCTGTGCCTAACTCAAAAATGTCTGATACAAAGTTATTTCTGATAAATTGGTCTAGTTTGGCAAACAGGTATTTTCTGAGGACGCGAACAGCCAGTATTTCGGCATGGCAGTCATTTAGAGAAGTGCCAAGCAAACTCATATAATCACCAGCTATGCATTTTGTACCAGTGGTGAGACAAATCAACCTAGCAGTGTTTATATTAATGCCATTTGATTGAACTATGCCTGAATAGACATTCAAAAATTTGTTCGGATTGAACTCATTGTCTTCGCTGAGTTGGTCTACCAAATCTTTGTATTTTTTGTTTATTAATTCGCTAACACCATCAGCAAACTCTTTAAATTTGCTTCCTGTTTCTTCGCTGTGATGCTCAGATATGGCAAGATCTGTTTCTGAACAAAAATTATAAATTAAAAAAAATTTTTGCATTTGCCAAACAATTCAAATTAACTAATTTAATATTTTTGGTGTTTTTACCAAATTAAATTAATTTAAAATGATAAGAAATTAATTTTTTAATTTTAAAAAATTATCAACAAATACAGATTTTTTATTTTAAAATTTAATATATATTTTATATAATTTAATGTATTTTATTTAGCTAACCAAGTTTTACCATACTATCATTACATATGTATTTTTAATGTCTTAATGGGAAAATAATTGAATTATTTTTTGGAAAATTTAAATATTAATGGATTAAAAAAAATCCCAATTGAACTGGTCTTTGTTTAATAATAATTTAAATTCAAGTATAAGCTTTTTTGCCATAAATTTGGTTTTTAAAATTTAAAAATTGTGGTGGACCTGCAAACAAGAGAGTTACTTAGGTGACCAAAGAAATGGAGTTATTCCTTTTATTCAGCAGACATTTAGACTAATCTGTTCCAAACACTTGGACACTATTTACAAGAAAAAAAAGTTTGAGTTAATTTTTCAATCAAAATTGTCTTCGTTAATGAGATACAATGTCCCTAAATTGGTCGATTAATGGCAAAGGGTCCTTACCTATAAAAAAATTCATGATTTTTGTCTACTTTTAAATGATAATTGTTACACCGGCCTATTATAAGAGCATAATCTACAAATTTAAATTTAAATAAAAATTTTTTACACATATCTTTTTAAATCTAATTAATTAAACATTCCTTAAACATTTAAACTTATTAACAATTAACAAAAATATCTTTCATCCACCAAAAAAGGCCATTTTTACCATTTAGTTAAAATGTATTTACCTTCACTGGACAATTTGATATTAAATAAGACTTCAAGTAAATACTGAGCAGCCCGGGACTTGGCAATTTTTTTAGTGCTGCCAATTCCATAAAAAATGAGCTCTTCGCCGAAGTCTTTTACTAGTGAAAGGTCGTGGTCATTATTGCGTATTAAATTTGCCATGTCCACTTTTGGTTGCATTTTGCTTTCCATGAGCTCTTGTTTGTTAAGTCTGATTTCCACTTTGAACACTTTTGAGTGCGACTGGCCGGACTCTTCAACAAGGTTATCGGTGAAGGGCTTCTTTGGCAACAGATGATTCAAAATGGTAACCGGGTTTTTGGTGGCTATGACCTCTTTTGTCCTCAGATCAAACTCGGCACTAGCTGCTTCTTCACTTTCACCAAGGTCAATGACCAGCGAGGGTTCGGTCTCTTCTAGCTGAGCATCAAGCAACAAACTGGCGTCCAGCTTGTGAGCCCGAAGCTCCAAGTCAATCAAACATTGGAAATATTGTGTTTCTTCTAGGGTGAAAAAGTCTGGCAAGCTGATCAAATGGGACAAGGCCTTGAGCGCGGCGATTACTTTGGCCAACTTTTTGGACGGACCAGTGGAATAAAATGCAACCAAATTTCCAGTGATTTGTATAGTGAGACAAAATCTGAATGTTGGCTTGTGTGCCTGGCCAGCTTGGCAAATCAGCTCGAATTTAATCGGCTGAATTCTGGTCAACTCGTGAATGTACTGAACGGAATTTTTGTAGCTGATTGCCTGTTGGAATTGCTCGGAACAAGTTTTGAGTCGTTTGCTCGGCTCTTGGTTCGAGCTTGAGTCCGGCTCGAGGCTTCGCTTGGTAGCTGGAGCCGGTCCGAGTGACATTTTGGATATTCTCTGTCTAAAACAGCTGGTCTTGTTGTTCACAAGTCCACTTGGAATTCGGCTCTTTTGGTAAAACATTCGAAAATTAGTTTATAAAAATTAAAAGCAAAATAAAGATAAGATAGAAGAATTTTATCTAATACTTGGATTAACCTATTTTGCGAGGTGATTAGGGAAGACTTGTTTAAAATTTATTTTAACTATTTAAACTAGTTGCTCAATTTTGATTTGGATAAAATAATACTTAAAAATAAATCTCTATACACAAAATTATTATTTTATAAAATGAAATATTTTATGATATATATTTTTTTATATTTTTAATCTATATATATATATTCATAAAATTCATATTTTTTTTGTCTTGATAAAGCAAACTTTTAAAATCTTATTTAAAATAAGGAATTATTTTTTCTTTATTAAGTTAAAAGTAATCAATCTGGTAGCCTTTGGTCTGTATGATAATTAATAGCTTGAATTAAATTCAGATAGAAAAGTTGTTTTTTATAAGAAATAGTGAAAAAATAATAATCTTAATTGAAATTTTAATTTTAAATTATATTTAAAGAATACAAGAATTTTTACCAAACTGACATCACTGGCTCTTTATTGAGTTAAAATATAATATTTCATCGTTCAAATTAAAATTAAATTCAGATCAAAATATTTAAAAATAAATTAAAAATAAAACTCAAATATTATCATTAAAAAAATATATAACTATACTGTTCTACAGCCCGAACTAATGAGTCACATTGGTCTTACCAAATATTTATATAACGGAGACCCAATAATGCTTGACCGAAACTTTACTTAGTAAAGAAATATCATGCAATATAGATAAACTAATGAAATTTTATCTATTTTTCAAAAATAATCATTGTTTTTTTATATTTTTCCCATGTCCAGTCCCTAGGTGACATGCATAATCTGTGGCATAATTGTCCTCGGTGGTCTTTTGAAAATTGAGTAAAATGACCAAGAAAAAGGTGCCTATTGCAATGTTCTTTTTTACTAATTAGAGTTTCGAACAAGTATTATTGGGCACCTGTTATATTAGATAAATATTTATAGTATTTTTCTTTTTAGCTTTGATCATCTGGTATTTTTTTTTAAATTAATGGTCAGATACAACTGTTTTTTTGCCATATCCATAGATAAAGAAGATTAAGAATTAGTTGAAATGATGGAAATTCTTTGGTTATAAGCCAACCCAGTGTGAGGTCTTGTATTAACCTTAGGAAACAAATCAAGACTTTGACCAAACATCGCTTACTCTTTATTGCAGCATCTTGAGTTAAAATAACCTAGTCTTTGGTCATTCATCATTCAAATTTATTTATTTAAAGATAAATTAAAAATACCACTCAAATAGTATTATTAATTAACAGATGATTAAAATATTTTTTCTATCAGTTTCAGATATTATCCAACATTCTACGATCTGAATCAATGTTACTACAGTGTTCTACAGTTAAAGCTATTATTACCTGTAGTGACTGAATGACTCAAATTTTTCAAATGTTGGTAGCATTAATCTCATTCATTAATAACTTAATAATTCTAATTAGATTAATTTTCTATTAAATAACTAATTGAAATTTTTAACTTTTTATTCTAAAAAAAATTATTTACATCCAAGTAAGTCAAGTGAAACAAATGGAGCTAGACAGAAGACTGTCGATAGCCCTTAGTGTCAAGTATTTTAACTCCACACATGGCACATATTCCTTTCTTGTAGGCGCATTGTTGACAGTAGTACGAGTTGGCTTGGTGAACAATCTGTTTGCAGATTCTGCACTTGTCAAACTTGCTGGTGTATGGGTTGAATCGCGACTTCTTGGACGTCAAGGCCTTGTTTTCATTGATCACTCTGCCACCGCTCTCTGTTGTGTTCCTGGCGCCCTGTTTCCAAGTGTCAGGCGTGATCACTTTGCCAAGCTTTTTGGTACACTTTTCACACACCATGTCTCTATATTATTACCAAAACAAAATTAATTATTTTTTCCAATTCCTTAATTTATTACAAAGCATCTAATTACTTCTATTAATACTAAATTATGCCTCCAATGTCATGGCAAAACAAACTTAACTTTTTTTAAAAATTAAATCCTAAAACTATCTTTAAATAAACCTTTAAATATCTAAAAATATTAATAATTTTTTTAAAAATATAATTTTGAAATTTTCATAATTTTCTTTATTTAATTAAAAGTAAAATGAGACTAAAAAAAAGCGCTTCTTTCACATCTGTTTGAACCAATTGACTTTGTGGATAAAATTATAAATTTTTGAGAAAATTATTAAGATAAATTTTGAAATTAAAACAAAATGAATTTTGAAGAACAATTGGTTCAAATATTAAATGGTTGTGACAAAGATCAGTTGAATAGGTACCTAAATGAAGAAGAATCGGCCGACTTGTTGGTAAAATCCATGGAACAGTATCAGAAATTGCTTCAGCAAAAAGAAGAGTTGCAGGCCAGGAACAAATCTCTAGCCGAGTCCAATTTGAATCTAGAGCCTGTCTTGTGCGATCTAAAAGACCGGGTTAGAGAGAAAATAACCGAGTTTGAGAGGGTCAGAAAGGAATACTTGGCTGCCAAGGAGTTCTACGAAGCGCATTCTTTTGCCAGCAGTGAATTTTCCCTAAGTTCCATCTATAATTCACTGAGACAGACTGCAATAAAGGAAGAAGAGAAATCAGACCGGGATGCTGACGGGTTTTTCTGTTCCTTTAATGTTCAACACACCGACGAAGAGCTGAACGAGTTTCAGCGACAATTTTTGGAACAAAGAACTCAGGTACATTTGAAAAAAATCAAAGCCGACAAGCTTAAAGAAATGCTGCCCAATTAGACTTTAATTAAACTTTTTTTTTAATTAATTTTAGATATTTTTATATAATAAACAATTTTATTTATCATTTTGAAGATATTGTGTACAAATGTGCCTTTATAAGCTCATTAAATAAAATTTAAAGGTTTTTTTTTAATTAAATTTAAACAAAAATGACCAAGATAAATAAATTAAATTTTTTGATATTTTGATTTGAATTTTCAAATAAAATAATAATTTATCTATCACCAGTAAAGTTTTTTTCTAGTTCTGTCCGTACCAATTTGGAAAAATAAAAAATGTGCCAAATCCTTGCACTAATTATTTTTCCAAAGAGATCAAATAGATATGAAAAAGATTTTCAACTAGTTTTTTTCCAATTTGGCATAAAGCATTATTGTTCTACATTATATATTTGTGTTAGCTTCTTGTAAACCTAATTGGGTCAAAAATTTGAAGTCCAAGATAAGATTTTACCAATTTTTTTTAAATACTTTTTATCAACTCAATTGAATACTTTTATGACAAAAATTAAAAATTCCTAATTAAATATCAATGGCTTAAATTATTTATATTTGGTCAAAAAAAAAATTTAATAAAAACATAAGATTTTTTTTTATATTTTATTTCAAATTTTTGATTAGAAATGAGCCAAAAATTGGAGTCTTTCCTATTCAAGTCAATATCTTACAACATGGTACTCCAGCTATCATTTCGAGTGTTGAGCTTTGTCCTAAACGCAGTGCTCTATCGAAATGTTCACACAGATTTGATTGGCGCTTGCAATTTCCGCTTGGCACTTCTCTACACGACAGTAATGTTTTTGTCCAGAGAGCCATTTCGTCGCGCCCTACCAACCATGTCAGATGTAAAACAATTTGACAAATTCATAAACTCTTTATGGCTGGTAATCCCAAATGGTTTAGTGATAGCTCTATTTTTTGGCACATTGTGGACCTTTTTCGAGAAGCCCAATCAAGCTACTGTGCCAAACTACGACTACTCGATCTTGGTGCTCTGTTGTTCATGTGTGATCGAACTAGTCGGAGAGCCGTGCTACGCTTTGAATCAAATGCTCTATTTGGCAAAGCTTAGAGTTCAGATCGAAGCGTCTTGTTTGCTCATTTTCAATCTGGTTTTCATTGCTTTGGCCATTTATGTTCCTCAACTGGGCGCCCTTTCCTACTCAATAGCTCGCCTAGTCAACTCTGTTTTGTTCGTGGTATGCAGCTTTTACTTCATTCGAAAGCAGCAGTCCAGCCTAGCCATCAAGTCACTTTTGCCCAATCCATCAGCTCTACTCGACACCAAATACCTTCAATTGGTCAAAGCTTACTACGCTCAGTCTTTATTCAAGCAAATTTTGACCGAAGGCGAAAGGTATTTGATAACAGCATTCAATTTGCTATCCTACACCGAGTCAGGTATCTACGATGTGGTCAACAACTTGGGCTCGTTGCTGGCCAGATTTGTTTTTTTGCCAATTGAAGACGCTTCTTACATTTACTTTACCAACTCTTTGCAAAGAGGTGTCCAATTCAAGAATCAATCAAGCACAAAATCAAAGTCCTATTTCGAATTTTTGCTCAAAAGTCTGAGCACAATTGGCCTAGTGGTGCTGGTCTTTGGTCAATCATATTCAAAACTACTGCTGCAATTATACGGTGGTAGTAAACTTGGTCAAAATGATCTGTGTGTCAATTTGCTCCGCTTTCACTGTGTATATATTTATCTGCTTGCGATCAATGGACTTACAGAGGGTTTTTTCAACGCTACCATGTCCCAGAGCCAAGTTAATAAGCATAACTACAGACTTGTTTTATTCTCCATTTTGTTTCTATTATTTAATTTTGTATCAGTAAATTTGTTTTCAGTCTATGGGTTCTTGGTGGCCAACTGTTTAAACATGCTGGTCAGAATTAGCTTCAGCTCTCTCTACATAACCAATTTTTACCAAGGGTTTAGATTTAAAAATGACAGCTATTTGGTCGATGAGGTGAAATATGACATTTATAGGGCTTTTGTTCCTGACTTCAAATTGGCAAGTGTTTACTTATCTGTGCTATTGCTTGGCAAATTAAGCGAGAGCTACTTTGAACAACATATTATTCTTCACTTGTTGGTTGGCATTTTGCTTTTTAGCCTTAATTGTACGGCTATTTTAATGCGAGAAAGCCAAATTAAAGATTTTGTAAAAGATACAATAAGAAAATTTAAAAAAAATTAAAATTTTTTTAAATAAAATAATTTTATATTAATTAATACATTGATTTTTTTCTTTTAATTTTTAAAAATTTTTAATATCAAGATTGATAGTCTCGTCCAAACACCATTTGCTATATTTATCAATATTAAATTTTATAATTATGTAGTTAATAAGGCAAATATTTAAACTTCTTTATTGCCGTTTATAATCTAAAAAGTCAATTACACTTTATTTAATATCCTAAATCAATAAATTTAAATGAATATTATTTTTTTAGAAATCAAAAATTTATCATTTATCTTTTTCAATCACATAATCGAGTTTATTAACTATTTAATAAATTTGATAAAATTTTAATATTTTATTGTCTAATAATTTATCTAGATTTAATTTAGCCTCTCTCAGTGCTAATTTATCTATAATATACAATCTAAGAAAACTAATATAGAAGTTTATTGACTAATATTTATGTATATATTTCACACCTTAATGAGCAAGCAGTAAATATTGCAAAAATATAAAGATAAATTAGGATAATGTGTCAAAATTTTAAAAATTTTCTCAAATGATATTTTTCTGGCATAATATTTTTTGAATGGTCAAATTGGAAATAAAAATATCAATTTCTTGATTGTTTATTTTTGAGATCGACTGATTTTAGGCAATAAAAAGCATTAATTAAGCTTGTTTATCTCAAAGGTAGCAATTAGACCAACAATATATGCTTTTTTCCCAATTCAAATTTATAACCATTCTTTATGATTTTATTTTATTTGATTTGAAAGTTTATTTAATATTTAATTTCACTAATATGGCTTATTTAAAAGCATTATCTGCCATAAACTAATTTTCAAATTCTATTTTAGTCCTTTAGCAAAATATTTATTAAAAAATGAAAGTAATTAAATGCTAAAACAATCATGAAAATTTCTTTTCTTGAAAAGCCAAATCAAACTCAAAACTGGTCCATTCTTCTTTAATCAGGCCTAGATTCCAATATGAATAAAGACTTTATTTGCTTTTTAAAAATCTAGATCGGCAAAATTTGTCAGGCTATTTGGCAAGGACTTAAGTACTGTCTCTGAGTATAATGGCCAATTTGCTAGTTAATATAAAAAGCAAATAAAAAATAAAAAAAGAACAATTTTGTTTAGTGAGCATAAAAACTTAAATTTAAAAAAAAAGTGTAGCCTATTTAGTAGTTGTAGTTGCTGCAGTTTAGTGGTCTTTACCAGCCCTTAAGGCTATTGCAGTCTTTACAAATCCAGTTTGAATATTTCTCTATCAATTTGAGCTTTGAAACTATTGACTGTCGTTTCTGATACTGCTTCTTGTGGTAGCTTGGTATTTTTGGTAAGATTGTCGTTGTTAAAAAAGATTGTTAAGTATAAGTGAGCTTTTTTGAGGTTTAAGAAATAAAATAAAAGATGTGTGTTGATAAAAATTTTATTATTTTATTTAAATATTGTAAATAAGCAAGAAATTTTATGATGTGAGATGAAATCTTCAAAAGTGTGTGTGTGTGTGTGTGTGTGTGTTGATTGCCTTTTTAACTTTAATTTCTTATTTGATTGAAATTTATTTAGCCAAGCTAAACACTTAAGCAGTGTCGGATTTATTTCATGGATTGTTTTTCAAACACCTGAGATATCTTGAAAATATTTTTGTTTTTCAACATAAATATTTCATTAAAAAAAATTCATCAAGTGCTCTTAACGGCTAATAATAAATATTGAGCAAGAAAATATTAATAAATTGATCGTGTGTGTCTTTTTTTTATGCAATTAAAATCGTCTTAGTCATTATACTCGTCATCTGTAGCACTTGAAAACTATGTGAATTATTTAATATTATTTTGTGTTTAGTTTGAGGCTTTCGGGTTTCAAGAGGCCACTTCAAAATCAATTCAAAGTTTAAATAAAATATTTTTATCAAATCTCTTGATTAGAAAATAGAGATTATTTACAAAAATAATTAATTTAGTTGTTCATAACCAGCGGGTAATAGAGCTGCATTAATCTAATCCCTAATCCGTATGATGCAGATTGAACTTGAACAATTAGTCAAATGGAATATATCCAATTGAATTAGCAAATAGGTAAATTGCAATAGCTCCCGATGGAAAGCAGCTGGTTACTAAGCTCTCTATTTCTCTCTCTCTCTCTCTCTATTTTGTTAATGATTAAATTTTAGCTAATTGAATTCAATTTGTCACTTAAATCAGTTGGTCTAATAGCTTCCGTATCTAATTCACCTTTTCGAAATGAGCCACTCGCTAAAAGCTTCCTGACGCATCAAATCCTAACGGAAAATGCATTTTGGTATTTAAGACAAAATTTTGGTCGGCTTCAAACTGGATCAGCGCCGGTAAACGCATTGATCCTTAAAGACTAATTTTCATTCATCTTGAATTTGATTGGAAGTAAACTGTTGGACTAGACGGTTAATTTGTCTTAGTGAGTTAAAAACTAGGGGAAAACTGAAATGTTGTCAGCTGTCAGAAAAATATCCCGGACAGTTTGGAATTTTGTCAAACACTTTGGAATAATATTTGAGTCTATTAAAAGACTTTCATGTCAATTTAAAAAAATAAAAAAAAAACACTCAAAAATTCTTGCTACTTAAACTTGATTACTCTAAAGCCACTTGAAATAGAAAAATTTATTTCTTCTAATCTTAAGACATATTTAAGCTTTTTAAAGTATTGGTTTATACAGAAAAAAAAAAAAGAACTAAATTAAAGTTCGTTTTTATCTAATCAAATAAATTTTAATTAGCGAAAAAAAAATTAATTAATCAAATAAATTAATAAAACAATAATTGTCTAATTATTTAATTTTTTAGACTATGGCTAAATAATTGAAAAATTTCCAAACTTATTTGCTCAACATACAAAATGAATGAATAAATAAATAAATAAAAGAGAAAACTTAGTTTGTTAGTGATTTATTTAGATTGCTGTTGTTAATTGATGATAGAAGCCCTTTTCAAATAGAGGAATAATTGGCTTAGATTGTTGAAGAGTTTTTTTAGTTGTGGCGGAAACTTCTTAGAAACGGCTCTTGAGTAGTAAAGAAATGAAACTTGAGTGGATTAATTTTATTCAAAATATAATCAATAATTAAACAAAAAATAAATAAAACTTAAAATTAAAAAAAAAATACTGTAATTTTTAATCATCAAATCAACTTAATAGCTATCTATCAATAATTTTATAAAAAATATTTATTTATATATATATATAAAAATGTATGTATGTATGTACATAAGATAATGAAGTGATGAATAAGTCTTGAAGCAGTAATGTGGACTAGTGGTGCGTGTTTGCCAGGCTCTTGATATTGGAACAAACTAGTAGTGTTCGTACATGTTACGGTCCATTTTGATGCGGTCCTTGAGCGCCTTTTTGGTCTTGTATCTGTGATTTTGGAACCATATTTTGACTTGTGTTGGCGACAAGTGCAAATCATTGGCGAGCAGTTCGCGCTCTGGTGCGCTCAAATATCTTGTCTTACTGAAGCGTTTCTCCAGCTCGTTTACTTGCGCTTGGCTGAACAGAATGCGCCGTTTTCGCTTAACCATACCTGCGCCACTCGGATAGCCGATGCCAAATTGGTAGCTGTGCGCCTCTGGACTCGAGTTGATCTCGCTCGGCGCTTGCTTATGCATGTACTCCACTTGGCACATTTGGCTCATGCTATCCGCCGGACTTCGCACTGCTGACGAGCCCAGAAATCTCGACACTTAAAAATTATGCAATCGTTAATGTTTGTATCACTAAAGTGCTACAAAAATCGATTCTAAACTACAATACACTTGACATAGTTTACTAAAACTATTAGCTTACGTAATCATGGCTCTTAAGAGCACACTTACTACAAACAATAGAGCAAAGTATGGCAATTATCTATCGACAAAGAAAGATAAACTAAGTCATTACAAATCTCTAAGATAATCCTTTAATTGCTTGTATCGTTCTTCTAAAATGATAATAAAACGACACAAAGCTCATAATTGCCACAAACACTTAATTGACTATTTTATTGTTTTGTTTGTACTTTGCCGTGCAAACAAAAATCTCGAATCGGACAGGCTCTATCAATGTCCGATTCGATTGACACTAATCTTGAATTAATCAAGAATAATTTTAATTTTCAAAGTGCATTACTCTGTCAATTTTTAGATTTTTTATTTATTAAATTTAAAAAGTTAAGGAAAAATATCAAAGCCGAGAATGTCTACAGTCATAAGCTAAATAATTAAATTAAATTACTTGCTAGACGTGTGTCGAGTTGAGTCGGGTCGTACCAGGAGCTGCCGCATGGATTGATTGGCGGTGGCGGAGGCTGGTTCGAGTAGAAGTGGTCGCTGGCAGGGTACATGTTGTCATGTGAAGAAGGGTAATAGTAATAGTGGTGATGGTGGTTGTAGTAGGCGGACAAGTGTGTTGGCGATATGTTGGACGAGCTTGGCGGCGTGAGCTGGTAGGCTGGTGGGGGCTCGAGGGCCGAGCAGCTCGGACTGTGGATGGACGGTGACGGCGTGCTCGACGAGTACGAGTTGTGCGAGCTCTTCTTGTAATAGTGGTCCGCCTCGACCGGATTGAGTATGTCGGTGACCATGAACGGCATGCACGTCGCCGCCGCTGTATGATACTTAAAGGGACTTGTTGACATATTCAATAAATTGCTCGAAATTTGTCTAAAAAAGCAAAATAAAAAATATCTTAAAATTAATTAAAACTTGTGAAGAGAGAGAGAAAGACAGATATTTTGGTTGTGTGTGTTTCGGGGCGAATTTTCAAGTGGGATTTTGATTGAAATTGAATTGATAGGGAATATGAAATGGCAAATCGGCTTAGATGCGGACGGAAGTATATATTGCCGAGAAGAGGAGAAGAAAATTAAGAAAAGAAATTAAACGAACAAAAAAAATTCAAGCTAAAGTACTTGAAGTTTTAGTTAATTGGTCGATGAGCTCAATTTGTCATATTTTTAATTAATTAAAATAGAAATTAAATGATTGCTTGTCTATGCTGAGCCAATCGCAAAAATCAGCCAATCTAATCTAGTTTGGCTAATTTAGTTTTGATAATAATAATTGTTGAAAGTTAATAGATACTGAGAAGAGAAAGAGAGAGAGAGAGAGGGGTAGCATGGATGAAAATTGGGTGATTGAAGCGCCCAATGCTCAGATGTAGATGAAATTGTCACTTGTTATCGACTTAAAAGTGGTTCACCTTACTCTTCGAGTGTTTGTTTGTGCTTGCCGAATGGTTAAGATTCGACCAGAGAGAAAAAAAAAGACAAATAAAAAATTGGTGTTTGTTCAGTGTTGAGTTGTAGAAATTAGGCCCCTAAATTAAGTAAAATAAACGCCTCGTTTGGCTTAAAAATACAGTCCGGTTTTACAATTGTGAGAGAGAAAGAGAGAGAGAGAGAGTGAGTGAGTGGCTATGAGCTAGGTAAACAAAGCGAACTGTTATATGACCCCTGGCTAAATGGTTTTATTGCTTGCTCACATGCACACTAATTTATTGATTTATTAACTGTACATTCTAGAGACTAGATAAAGTTTATTAAATTTTAATTAAAATTTTGTGTGTGTTATTTTTTTTATCTGGTTAGATAACATACAAGTGGGCCATTGCTAATCAAAAAATGGAAATAGTCGTTGTCTAATTACATTCCGTGACTCAAATCGAAATTCTAGAGCACACTTGAAATGACATTTTGATGATTAAGACGATCTACTTGAGCAGCTCTCTCGATTCTTTTCTTTTTTCTAATTAAAAAAAAAATAGAAAAGAATTCAACTTAACAAGACTTGCACGAATCTCTTTCTACTTCTATCTAACATTCAAATAGATAACATAATGTTTACACATTTTTTCTGCTCGTATTATTAAACAGCAATTATAGTATTTAGAAAATTGTTTAGCTTTATTTTTAATTAAACTATCAATATCAGTATGACACTGTACGCTAATAGATAACATTACCTAATAGCCTAAAAACAACAACATTGTTGTGCAATAGACCACGATAATTGCACACACGAGCATATAAATATATTCTATTCAGTCCTAGTTTTCTTTTTTTACTACAGTGCTATATGCTTCTCGATCACTTCTGCTCTCTCTCTCTCTCCCTCTCTCTCACTGTCTTTGTCAACACACAAACAGGCTAAGTTAAGCTTATCGTCTAAACAATAAAATATATAAGAATGTAAGATTTTCCCTAACAGATCTGTGTAGTCTAGATCCTAGCAGACGCTCTCCACTCTTAGCTTTTCTCTCTTTTTCTAACTATAGCATCCAGGGTCTCTAACAGAACAACTCAATCAAGCGCTAACATGTCTAAACTTGCAGTAGCTCGAGCCGTACCCTTTTCGGCACTGAACATCCAGGGTTACTAACAGAATGAAAGAATCTCCTAATCGATTAGCCAATCAGATTCCATCTACAGAACCCTCTCCTCTTTCTCTTCTTCGAGTCCTAGCATGTCTAAACATGCAGAGCGCACGCTTAGCTCGAGCACGTACCCTTCTCTGTGCTAAACACTCAGGGTCTTTTAAAGCACAACATAAATTCCCTATCGATCAGCCAATCAGATTTAATCTCTCATTCAAGTCCTGCATGCATGTCTAAACATGCAGAGCGCACACTTAGCTCGAGCAAGTACTCTCCCTTTCAAAACAAAAGCATCTAGGGAAGAGCCCGCTTGATTCAGATGGGTCAAAAATGCTAGCATCACTATACTTGTAACAAAGTAGATGAACAAAATAATATTAGACTCTTTAAAAGTTAATTTCAAAATAGAATATATTTTATTTTTTCTAATTTGTCAAGTTATTCAGGTCTCATATCATAATAATGGTATTTTATTTTAGTGCGCTTTGAGTAATTGTTTATATTGCATTTTGAAAAAAACTAGAAAATAATGAAATAAAAAAGCTAGACAATTTTTGACTTAGGCTCAGACTCAATTAATTGCTGAGACAAAGAGCAAAAATTTTATGTAATAGCCACCAGTAGATTGTTTGTGTGGTAAATTATTGATTAGACACAAACAGACCAATATAAGCGTTCATGCATAGCTAATTTAGTGTTTGGTAGTGGCTTACGTAAATGTTTGGTAAGGATTGAGACATATAGTGAAAGAGCAAGATATGAAGCGAGAGCAATTATCTATTTAGAATTAGCCACGCAGTGTTTCAAGTGGTCTGGCCCATTGGGCTTTCTAGAAACCTAAATATTCTCAAGAGCTAGTGGATTAGAGTTGACATGAATTCGAGGCGTTTTTTAAAGTTTATTTAAACTAAATTTACCCAAATTGCTTAATATAATCGGGCTTCTCTCTAAAGCTCTCGCTCTCTCTCTCTCTCTCTCTTCGTTCTCTTTATGTGTCGTTTATTCGATTTTAAATTTCAAGTGGTTTTATAATATTTGCCAGTTTAGAGCCAACACAAAAAATATACGAAAAATGCCATTTAGATAAATTAACAGTTTTAAAATTTACCTTTGGAAACAACACACACACACACAAAACGAAAAAAAAGAGAAAGAGAGAGAGAGAAAATAATTCATTCTATTTTTTTCCAAATATTTCTAAAAAGTCGATTGCTATTGGGCCAAATAGTCCATGGGCTGAGCCTATTTGGCGACGACTGATTCGAACAATTAACTACAACCAATCAGAATTTTTCTTCTATTCCCAATTTAACCAATCAAACACACTCAACTAATTTACATAATCTAAAATAAAATCTTTAACTATCCATTTAGAAATTTATTTTATTATTTTTCTATATATTTTTTTGCTAAACAAAAAAAAAAAAAATAAAAATTGGCTTTCTAAAATAGTTTCTGCTCTATTCCATAGATCTAATATTCAAGTTGGATTAAGTTGGATAATTGTGTTGAGCACACGCGACACCAAACCACACCACACCAGCGCACACTACTCGACTCACTTTGTTACACAACAGAACAGACAGACCAGGACTGCTATCGCCACATGATGCTTTACACGGAGTGCGATCGAAACACGGTGCCGGTGCCGAGTCACCACTTGCACCAGCAGTCGGCCGGCCTCGACGGCCCGCACCACCAGCACCTAAACCTGCTGCAGAACAGCGCCGACTACGCAGCGGCCATCTCGGCGCTCAGTCCCAAGTACAACACGGCCTTCAACGTGACCAGCCTGCTCAACCCGGTCCTCGAGGACTCCTACCGCAAACAGCAGCAGCAGCAGCAGCACCACCACCAGCAACAACAGCAACAACATCATCATCATCATCAGCAGCAGCAGCAGCAGATGGAGGCCACGTTCCAGGCGTACCCGAACCGATCGAACATGAACAGTAGCGGCTCGTCCAGCACGGCCTCGTCGACCAGCTCGTCTTCCTCCTCGTCCGCCGCCTCCTCCTCCTCATCATCTTCATCCATGAAGCAAGAATCGCCGCTCAGCCTCGGCGTCCACGCCAACATGTGCACCTACCCGGCCACCGGCTCGCCGGACTCGTTCTCGCCCAACGTCATCCAGCCGTCGCCCACCTCCTCCGCCTCTCTCCAAAACCCGTACTTCAACTACGCGGCCGCCAATCAATTCCCATCGCTGCACACGACCTCGCTCGTCGGCCCGCCTGCCACCACCACCGCCGCCGCCGCCGCCGCTGCTGCTGCCCACTACGCCACCGCTGCCTCCACCCCCTACTCCCACTACTACAACAACGCTGCCGCTGTCGCCGCCGCCTCCTCGTCCTCATCTCCCTATTGCACCGCCGAATCGGACTCCTACTCTCAGCTACAGTACGCCAACCAATCGGCCTGGTACGCCAGTCCCAACGACCCCCGCTTTACCAGTAACTATCCACTTTTATCCAAATAAATCCATCCCACTCAAATTAAACTCATCTCTTTCTTTTTTTTTTTTGTTTTAGTGTCGCGTTTTTTGAGCCAAGCGAACAGTATGGACGAGTATCAGTCGGCGCCGGTCTCACAGCTGATGCCGCCCAAGTCGTCCTCGTCGACCAGCTCGTCATCGTCGAGCTCGTCGTCCAACCAGGAGAGCATGAACAACAAGCCGTACGCGGCGGCCTACTCGAGCCAGTTGTCCCAGTATCCGTACCAGTCGAAGCGGAAGCGGCGCGTGCTCTTCTCCCAAGCGCAGGTCTACGAGCTAGAGAAGCGATTCAAAATGCAAAAGTACTTGAGCGCCCAGGAGCGCGAGCATTTGGCCTCCGGACTCAACTTGACGCCCACACAGGTCAAAATTTGGTTCCAAAACCACCGCTACAAGACCAAAAAATCGTCCAAAGAAAAATCATTCAGTCACGACATGAGCTCCAATAGTGAATAATACCAATACAAATACCAATACCAATACCAATACCAAGCCGTACACCCATACACACAAACATTCACACACAATTTTTGATCTCAACGGACTCAATGAAAACACAGTGACGATTTGTACATTTATTTAAAGCAAAATTATTATTCATTTAATTGAATATAAATGGACGAAAGAAAAAGAGGAGAAATTCGGCTTTTTTTTTCCACGCGTCTCGGGAGCGGCTGAGAGCGACAAACTTTTATTTAACAATTGCAATCGATTTTGTATTTTCAGTTTATTATCTATATATCTATATATCTATCTATCTATCATATATTTGTTGCAATTTATATTCACATTTTAGAGTTATTCATTTTTTATATTTTTTTTATTTTTTATTATTTTTGTTTTTAAAATTTAATTTTAATTTTTTTTCTGTTTTTAAATTCATTTTAAATTTATATTTTAAAATAAAAATATTTCTAAATTGATAACATTTGTCGTATTACATGCTGATGTCTTGAATAATTAATCAACGTTTAACAATCCTTGCTCTTTTTGAGAATCTCGTCACGTACTCTATTCAGTATATAAGCAACTCTTTTATATTACTACTTTGTATCCCGAGAATCCTTCGCAGGCTTCCAGTATGGAGGATTCTCGGGATACACTGGCCTGAGACACTGTCGAATTGTGACCTATACAGAATGACAAACCAGAGCCATTAAGTCAATGAATTAAGAACAAAAGGCTGCGATAACTTGGGCATGTACTTAGAATGAAAGATACACGGATACTAAACAGGGCGACGTAAGGTAGGACGACCAGCAGTAACATGGAGGTCAACAATCACGATAGAGCTCACCGAAATGGGAATGACATGGGGAGAAGCAAGGCTGAAGGCAAAAGATCGACTTGAGTGCAAATCAAAAGTAATGACCCTATGCTCCACAAGGAGTGAATAAGGAAAAAAAAGAAAAAAAAATCAGTTAATGAGGCTAAACGCTTCTGAGCGTTCGTGTAAATAGAAAAATATGTACTGCAGATAATATTATTATAATATTGTTCACTGGTGAATAACGGACACTAATTCTCTCGACTTTGGCTTTTGTAGTGCAGAAAAACACCAAAAATTGACAAGGTTATGCTACTTTGAAATTTTGATATAAATTCCGGATCTTTACAAATCTTTAGTAAGGTCTGTTTTTGACTGTTGTTCTATTATTCTACAATGTGGTGCCCTAAGAATCAAAAAAGACCTTCAAATCTTCCAGGGCAAGACTCTCAAGATTTTTTTCGATTTTTCAAAATTGCACTGTGACCTGAACCCTTAAGATATCAAGACAAAATTTTGGCCACTAATAAAGCACTAATTCTCTTGACTTTGGCTTTAGAAGTGCAGAACAAAACGTTGTAAAAATTGGTCAAGCATTCTGGCATAATTCACCTGCAGCTATGTCGAATGGCCAGAATTTTTGCAACGTTTTGTTCTGTGGTCGACTACTTCAAGAGGCATATTTAAATAATTAAGCCAAATAAAAATCATTATTATAAGCTTAGTCAAGGGCTTAGCTATTTTAAAACATATTAAAATTTTATTTCAAAATAAAAGTTTAAAAATAAGTTTATTTTTTCGATTTAGAATTAGTTATTTATTTTTTTCAAGTAAAGCTTTTAATTTCTAGTTCTATTTTAAGGTGTTTAATTAGGCAATGGTTTTAGTTTGTTGAATTAAGAGTGAGAGAGAGAGAGAGAGAGAGAGAGAGAAAGAGAGCTAGATGGATTAGATCTGAATTTTGGTCAGTGTAGATCGAACAGATCGCCATCTAGTCTCAATGGGTCAATTTAAGTCTTTGAATTATAAAGTGGTTTTAGAACAATTGCCAGTGTGACATATAAAGTGACATGGCGGACATGGATATTAAAGTAACCCTGCGCAAAATTGTCAATCATTTTGGCCACAAAAAATCATAAAAAAAAAACTGTTCTAGGCCTAAGTTTTAGGTTAAAATACCTTGCCAGTAAGTAAACAAAACTATGTTTGAATAAAAGCCCGAAAAGAATAAAAGTTGATTTTATTGATCCTATATACAAACATTTATTAAATAGCTTTTTTTCTTAAAAATTAAAAGCTCTTGAAACATAATTAAACAAAATTAAACAAAACACCTTTTAATTTGGCTCTCAAGTGCTTAATTTTCTTTTAAAAAATAGTTTCACTTTGAACAAGTAGGCCTCTGCACTGTAAAACATATGCTCTCATAGACATACTTCAGCATGGACTTATCGTCCCAATTGTATTTGGTCTCAATTGCCAAATCCTCTTTCTTTTTTTGTTTTGAATAAATAAATAAATAAAAATAAAAACAAACTTATCTTTTTTTTTAAACTATCATTTATTACCTTGAATTCAAAGCCGACCTGTTCAACGACCCGCTTGAGCTGTTCATAGCTAAGCTCGATGGACATTTCGCCGGCCATTTTGCTAAAATGGTAGAGCAGCGGTCCCAGATTGATCCAGTAGCCGCCTTGTTTCAGCAAGAACCAAATTTTTTCCACATAATCGATGATATTGTGAGCCGTGTCGACAAAAAAACACGTCACTATGCAATCAAACGAGCCCTCTTGGTCGTACACTTCCAAAAAGTCGCCTGCCACAATGGAAAAATTGCCCAATCGGTCCGCAAACTCTTGCGGAGACACGTCTGGAAATTCGACCTGTCTCACTTGATTATCAAATTTTAAATTATTTGACCAAGAGTCCACATATGGATAAATTTTGTATTGATTTTTCACAAAACACCTTTGGTCATCAATTGGTTAACAAAATTGACTTTTTTTCCTTTTTCTACTCATGCATACTTGTTTATAATGAAATTGGACACAATTAGCATGTGCATGCTGAACTCGTTGCCTTCGCACCTAAAGCCTTTGGCAGCAATTTCGAACGCCAGTCTGCCCAAACCACTGCCAGGCACCAGAACACTTATTTCACTTGGACTTTTCAAATTTTTTCAATAAAAATTAACCAAATCAACTTCTTAATTGTTACTTTTTTTCAGCAAATAGCTTGTCTAGCTCATTTAAAATTGGCTTGTAGCAAAGAGAGCGCTCTTGCTCTCCAAGCGATGACCAATCTCTGGATATTTGCTTCAGAGTAGTGCACACTCGGTCAACATCTTGTGCCGAGTGGCCGCTATTATCCACAGTGTTCAACTTAATAGCTTTAATTTAGACGCTCTCTTGGTCAAAACAGCGCTTTACCTGGTCAGCTCTTGAGTTGCTGAACATGTCCTCCACGTCTCTGAGGAACAGTCCGATCACAAAATCATTGTGGTCAATGCACTCGAGTAGCTGCTTACAATTATCCTCATAGTCGAACAAGTAATCTTTGTGTCTTTGGTCAAGGGACCGGTACGAGCTAAGCGAATTGGCCACACTCTTACACAGACAATAGCTAAACCATATGAATAGAAAAAAGCTATTTTAAATTTATGATAATTTTAAAATTTTTAATCAAAGTTTTCAAGAGAAACAATTAGCAATTAATTAATTATTCATTGCTTAATAATATTAATCATATTTTATGAGATCAATTTGTATAGATAAGAAATTAAAATTTAAAATTTATTTATTTATTAAAAGAGATTTGAAAAAAAAATGGTCTATTTTTTTAATTTATTTGACATTGCTTCAAAAACACTTGATCATTAATTGAATAAATTAAAACTAAATTGAAAAGAAGTAATTAATACTGTCAACTTTTTTGCCAAGTATATTTCCAAAGAACTATTGTTTTGATTGTTTTCAATTACTCTCATTGCTAATTAGCGGAATACTTAAGAAAAAATAAGTAGCTAAGATTTCAATAGTCTTGTTAAAGAACAATATTTTTAATTAATCAAAATACTAATTATATCATAATTAATATTTAAATGGCTTGAATTATTATAAAATAATTCGATTTTTAGAAAAAGTTTACTAATAATCTCTTTTTTTAAGAGCCAAATTGTACAGGAACATACCATCCATCCACAAAAAACTTGGAATAAAATATTTTGCCAAATGAGTTGTTTATTAATTTCTTATTAAATTAATAAAATTGTGTATAATTTTCTTCATTAACAACAGTGCCAGATAGTCACAAATGATCTAATTGGCAACACTGACCTACACTGGTCAATGTGCAAACAATATGTTTAAATAAACTGAAAAGATTGTTAAAAAAAAGCAATTGTAAAATTTTTAAATTTAAATTAAATAAATTTGAATAAATTTTAAATTTTATTCTTGTCCCAAAATGCATTTATCCAATCCGATATGCAATATTAAAATTATACCATCTATAAATTGGTGCATATCTTACTGGTATGCTTTAAACGAGCTGACAACTTTTTGGAAATGCTCGAGCTCTTTTCTGTCTTCGAAAATATTTTCGCTCATATTTGCCAAGATCAAATCTATAGAAACTACCAAATATGTAATGAATTATTATAATTTTTAAATTATAGACTAATTTAACAAAAAATAAAATAAAACTATATTTACACTATGATCTGAATTTTAGAAATCATAATGAAAAAAAAATAAAATCAATTGATTTAATTGTTTAATTTGGCAAAAGAAAAAATGGTTAAAAAAGGAGTCAAGCTAAAGTACTTGCTGGTAATTCTGATGCTCTATGTGACAAGCACAATCGGCACTCTATACATGCTCTTTCCATACACAATACTCCTCTTCTACAATCGCACGCTCTACCACAAACTGTGCGACTTCTCGCTACAAATTTGGTTCGGCTTTGCGGTGGTAAGTTTATTGCTGACTTGTTGCTGTCCGACAACCAACAACTTTTTCTTAAGTATCTCTTGGAAATATTCTGTGGCATAAAGATACACATGCATGTGTCCAAAGCAAACAGATACGAGGCCAAAAAGAGCACCATTGTACTCATGAACCATCGCACACGGCTCGACTGGCTCTTCTATTTTTGCATCCTGTACCGCCTCAACGCCCTCTCCAAGATCAAAATAATACTCAAAGACAGCCTAAAGCGCATACCGGGCCCAGGTAAACTCTTTTCTTTAGCTATCACTCAAATACTTGGCTAAAAATTACCACAAATCTAGCTTGGGCAATGCAAACTGCCTTGTTTATATTCATAAAAAGAAAGTGGACCGATGACCAGAACATATTCAACAAGTTCATAGACTATTATAATAAAATAGAAAAAAAATTCATGGTCTTTTATTTATTTTTTTTCTTAAGAAAATTTTATTATTTTAACCATTTTTTTAGATACTGATATTTCCAGAAGGTACCAACATGAGCAAAGATTCGATTAGCAAATCGAACAAGTTTGCTCAAGATAACAACTTGCCAATGTACGAGTATGTAATTCATCCACGTGTGACTGGCTTTAATCACATATTCAACCGGATGTACGCCAATCAACAGATAGACTGTATCCATGACGTGACTGTTGGATACCGGGGCGGCAAGATGCCGGAACGCGAGACAGACTTTTTAGCCGGCAATATGCCGCAAGAGATCCACTTTTTCATAGACCAATTCAGTTGTGACACAATTTTCGATGGACAAGAGAACAAAACAAACAATCAAGTGCTCGAAGAGTGGATTTGTGACAGATGGAGAAAGAAAGAAGAACTATTGGAAAAATTTTACCATAGCGAACCAATTGAGATTAACTATGACACCAAAGAAAATTCTATTAGCAAATTGTGTCTCACCATGTACCCAATATTTTGGTTGATTAGTCTTTCATTTATTTTTTATCTTACCTATCACAGTTTGTTCGTGAGCTCATTTCTTTGCATAGCGCTTGGTTTTTATCTATATCACCAATTTTTGTCCAACAATATTGACAATTTTATAATAAACTCTTTAAAATAAATTAGTTTTATAAAAGAATTATTTTTTTTATCTTATAATCTTGAGGAAAGTGATCCTTCTTCGTCTAATTGAAAAACTAAAAACTAATCAGTTAAAAAGAGATAACATGACTAGAGTGGTGACCAGTGCCAATGGATATGTGCTAAATTTATCTGTCGAGGAGGACAGAATTGAGCTGAAACAGCTCAAATACGATATGGTGAGCAAAAATTGGCAACAAATGAACCATGAATGTATCAATTTGGAGAATGATGCATTTTTGTTTGACCGGTCCAGGCCCTTAGTCAACCAAAACGATGCCATTGTCTTCTCTGGTCAAGTAAACGGCAACAAATCCCTAAATAAGCTTATCTGTCTCCTCTTTGATCCACAGACACAAATTTTTAACTTTGACATCCAACTTTCTTTGCAGTTATCTGAGCTGGCCAGTCTTTGTACCACTGACTTATTCATAAAAATTTATCCAAACAAAAAATTCTTTTTCTTTACCATTTATAGTCAAAATTGTCAAATTGGTCTAAAAATTTACCATAATTTTAACCAATCTGGTATCGAGTGCCTCACTTATGAGATAAAGAATGGGCTATCGACACTTGAGCAAGTCTCTGTCCTACACTGGACCAGAATTCAACCGACTACCATTGATCAAGCACTCGACTATCTTAACTTTAAATTATTAGCCACTTTAAACTTTGAATGCAAAAATAAAACCATGTTGGAAAGCTATTTATTTGAACCATTTGGCGGAGTTTTGTGTTTGAACAATGAGAACATGTTTGCCCAATATGCACAATTTGGCAACAGAGATATGAGTTTGGTGGACGAGACGCCAAATTATTTATCCTTGAACAAAAAATTTTCCAAAAAGCCTATTAAATTAGAGTCATTGTGTCTGACAGAATTTAAAATTGGTAAAGACAAGTCAACATTTTGGCTCAAAGGCGCATGCTTTTTGATTGTGTCTCTAAATGGCCAAAGTTACATGATCGGCTTGGCCAATGGTCAGAGAACATTCATCAAAGAACTCAGTATTAATGTGTCCAGCATTAAATATGAACAGATAAACGACAGACATTATTTGTTTGCCAGTGATGCCAAAAATTTTTACCAAGTTTTCACTCTGCCCGATTTGAGAATGATCTTTGAATCAAACGAAATATTGGACATGCTAGTAGATTATTTTTTGGAAGACTCAAAGGCCATTTTGATCATCAATGAGGCTGATTTTGTGCTGAAACAAAGCTTTGACTTTACACCGGCCTTTGACCATAGTCACAACTCTGATTCGGCTCAAGAATTTTCCATGGACTTGAGCGCCAGTTTCAGCCAACCTGAAGCCAAAGACAACAGTTGTGTGGCCGATCTGGTCAAAGTGCTTGAACACAAAGACCGAATGAGTGACTTGGTACAACAGGACTTGCAGGTTCAAATGAGACAAAAGCTTGCACTCGTTGCCCAAATCTCAACCTTGCACCACCATCAGTGCTCTCAAGATACAGCTCTTCCCAAGCTTGTACAATTATATTCCAAGGATCTAAACCACACACGGACATCGACTCACAATTTGTCTTTTGATTTAAAGGCTCAATGGAGCTGCTTTCTTGGCCAGAAGTTATTGCTCAATTTCCTAATCAAAACTCCACATGAATTCAACAACTTAACCTGTGCTATTTTGATTAGAACAGGTTCTGTGGCACAGACCATCATATGCCATGAGTGCAGACAGTTCAGCATGAGATTAAATGCCAATATGGTCAAAACACTACAAGATGGACAGTTTGAGGCTGAATATTTTCTATCAATCAATCACCAAGAGACCAATTCAGACCTTGGTTTGTTAACATTGGAACTAAGTAACCAATTGGTTGAGAAATTAGTGGCAAATTTTAATTTTGAAGCAACACTTTTGGTCAATTATAAAAATGGGAGCAATTTTTTAAGACAATATTTTCCAATTAAATTCGATTTAACAGATAATTTAGTAATTAACAAGGTGTGCTTTGGTCCACAGGTGTATTTAAGTGTGCTGAACTACTACGAGTCCAGCCTGTCAAGATCAGTGGTAAGGCTCAAGATCTTTTCAATTGGAGAAGCTTTGTTCACACAATTGGTCACTGAGCAGCTTAATTTTGAAAAAGTAGCCACCTTTGGTCAAAAAAATGTCTTCTACTTGAACAAACAAGCGCTCTTAACAGACTGCTTTTTGGTCATGGAGCTTTCGACTGACTGTCTCAAACTAACAATTTACACCGGGTAAAAAAATAGAAAAAATAGATAAATATTGATTTATTAGTTTAATTAATAGAAATAATGAGCAATCGATTTTATTAGTGAGGCTTATGGATAAACATTTGTCAAGAATGAGTGAGCAATCAATACCAATTGAGATAGACATTGACCAAGATATTGATAGTCTTTTAGCAGCTTTGAAAAATGAAGTGGCTGATTTGGTGACAGCCGAAGCCGATCGGGATAAAACTCCAAGAGCTGGCTCTCAAAAAGAATTAATTACCGACAATCAGATACTAAAGCTCTTTAGTTAAATACTAATTAATTAATTTCCAAAAGCGATTATAAGCTTTGGATATCGGTCAGCTATGTCCACTATCTTTATTTAATCATATTAATTTTCAGCCAAAAATTGATCTCATTTATTTGATTATATTCTCGTTTTGGTCAAAATAATATTTGACAAGCAATATTCTAAAATATTTTAATAACTAATAAAGCCAATTTTTATAAATATTCTAGATGTCAAAAATTCTTGAGGATTAAATAAAATTATTTTAACTTAATCCGATTTATATCTTTATTTATTTAAGTTGGGTATTCACTTTTACGATTTTAGATACGCTCGCATCTAAGTTTAAAGAGATAAGCTCAACTTTGGCAAATTATTTGGTTGGAATTTTTGTCTCAAAGCGAAGCATATTTTTCTGGCACTGGCAATCTTTATACAACATAACATTAATTAATCTAATTTGTCTAAATTTATTTTAATTTATCAAAAAAATATTAATGATAATATTATTTATTTTTTGTCTGTGTGATCTATGCCGATTGGAAGTCTTTTGGCACCAAAATTGACACCTTTTTACCACCAGTCTTCAATCTATTAAATAAAGACACCATTTCGGACTCAAAAATCCAGAATTGAATTGGAACCAAACATGTCACTCCATTTAGCTTAAAGAAAAATAAATAATCCAAAATTATAATTTATATTGGAATAAAGCTCTAATTGTCCATAGCCAAGTTCTGCATACTCTCGAAATTCATGTTCCAATTAAGTATCCAATATTTAATCAATTTCATCAAAGTGTTGCCAATCTGGTTTTTGCCAAATTTTCTGATCCACATTATTCAATATTTGATATGAAAATATTTTTCTTTCTCACTTGAAAAGAATAAAATAAAAACTAATTAACTTTTTGCAAGTCATTATGTAAGATATGACAACAAAAAATTATATTTTGATTTTATTTTAATACAGTAATAATTAAATATAGAATATTTTAATTTAAATTCAATATAATAAAATAAAAACACTTTATTTAGTAAGCTATTAAGAAGTATTAACAAATATAAGATAAAAAAAGCTGTCAAATATTTATACACCTACGTACCTGAGTAAGCTAGTAATTTGCCTAAATATTTTCACCAGACACAACCATCCTTCCTACCGCCAAAATATCATTTAATAATTAAAACAATTAATTTTATTAACAAAGCATTGGCAAAGCAAAAAAAATGAATCCAAACTTTTGACTTGCTTTTTATCATATAATCTTAAGCCATATTTTTATCTTTATGGACCATTACCAAATCTTCTATTTGCCAAATATTTTGCAATTGGAACTTAAAGTGATAAAAATTTTGACATTTCGAAAATATTGGTCTTATTTTGTTGGTACCAAAATTCAAAATGTCTCTTTCTATTTAAAAATTTATTTAATAATTCAAAAATTAACAAAAAAAACACATTTTTTTAATAAATTTTTAGTAACTAGCTAAATATCACACTCAGAATTTAAAATTTGACATTAATACAAATTCAGAAAATGGAAAAGTATAATCTAAATGCCAAACATGGCCAAGGTAATCAATGTCAATTTAAAGAAACAAAAAAAAAAGATCCGATGTAATTTGAATAGGTAAGAAAAACGTAATTCAATTTAAAAAAATAGAAAAAAGTTGATACTAATTTACAAATAAAAAATAAACATTTTAATGAAACAAAAAACGGTATTTAATCCCATGGCAAATAAAGCCATAATAGCTTAACTTGAACCAATTTCTTACCCCATTCCCCCTCATCTCTCTCTCTCTCTCTCTCTCTCTCTCACTCACTCTTGGTGTTGTTTTATTAGTAATATTTGTCAAATCTAGTACCATTTTTAATTTTTTATTTTGTATATGATTTATTCTATAATAAAAATAATTTTCTTAAAAATTTGTAAATTTTTATTAATACTACTTGCATAACCGGCTATTCCAAATATTTGGATGAAATAAACCAATTTAGTTGAAAATTTCAATTGAAATTCAAGCTGAAAAGAATGCTTTTTGTATTTTTGTTTGTGCTGGGCCATTCGTCCTGCGAGACCATCCGGGCGCTCAGGTCGCTGGCCACGCGCCTCGAGCTAGAGTGTCCGATGGACGGTGGCTGGCAAACAGAGGCCATCAAGTGGTACAGCGGCGACCACCGCAACCCCGCCAACCTGATGGCCAGCTCCCAGTCCAAAATACTTCTCTACAACTACTTCAATGAGGTCAAGTGTGGCTACTTTAGTGGTCAAAATTTTCAAGTAATCAAGGAATGGAGAATAGAATTCATAGGTAGCTTAATATTTGCTTAACTGGACACTTAATATTGTTTCTTAGACCAAGCTAGGACAGACATTGTGATCACTGGCAATCCGGCCAATTCAAAATACTCCACCATCAATGACACGCACGCTCGCCTGTCCATGCAGAACAGCTTGGCCAGCTACGACTGGAACCAGCCTCAGGACATCCTCAGATTCAGGTGCGTGGACAATTTTGACTTTCCCAACGAGCATCGGGTTGTATGGCTCTATTTTAACAACCCGATTACAAGTCAAAATGAAATTTGGAACAAAGTGGACCATACCAAAGAGAATGGAGAGAATGTGTATGAAATTTTCAACAATCAGAAAACAGGTGAGAACAGACCGGTCAGCTATTTCATTAGGAACTTGCTGGCTGACGAGGTGCAGCGCTTGCAGTTTCAGTGCGCATCTTACTTTGACAATTCGAACACGATTTGCCAGTCAAAACAGGTAACAGTGCTTAGTGGTGGCTTTTACGACCCCAACCATGTCAACTGGCCACTCATAATTGGAATCATTGGAGGCGTGATTGGTCTCTTGTTGCTTTTTTTGCTGCTCCTGCTGCTTATTTTGTGTTGTCTGAGGCGCCGAAGGCAAAAGAAAACCCAAGACTCAAAGGTGACCAAAACCACAACTGGAGTCACCATACCTGTAAATATCAGCAATGTAAATGAAAGTTCTAGTGGCTACTCGGCCAGCAATGACTTCAACGCGCTCTCAGCCACCACCAATAATACCTCTGTGCAAAGAGCCTACAGGCCTCAGCCAGACTACTACCTCAACATACTGGAGGTCCATCCGGATGTTGAACTCAACCATGATTTTCGTTCCTATGAACAGTACGAACACCAGAAGGTCTTCACCAACAGGTTTGAGGAGCACAATCAGTTTAATCAAACAAATTATCAGTTTATATAGTCCTACATTTTTTACTTCATTTTTTATTTAATTAATAAAATTATTAGCTTATTAGAAAATTATTTTTTTTTAAATATTATTTCAAGAAAAAAGATTTTGCCAGAACATATGGCAAATGCCAACTAGCGCTTTGGATCTTTAATAGATAAATAAGATAATAAAGATGAAATAGAGCTTTTTTACCTTTTTTCGTAAAAAAAATAAATATTTTAATCCGATTTGCATATTTATTTATTTTGGAATTATTAATTTGGTGTATTGTTTTTAATAAAGAAAATTATTTTCAGAAAAGAATTTTATGAATAATGATCTGGCCACCTTTTTCGTAAAATAGGCTCAAATTTTCAAAAAAATTTATTAATTAAGACTCTTAAGCTGCTTTTTAATTAAATTTAGAATTATTTGCACAATTATTTTTTAATATTGTCCGCTAAATATATTTACTTGACATCAATGTAAAAGAGCAGAATAGATAAAATTTTTATCTAAATTTTAAAAAATATCAATATTAAAAATTATTATATTTAGATTTCTTTTTAATTATTATCAAACATAATAGCTAGTTTTGAAACTGGCAAATATAAAAAGTAGGTTTTGTTTTCTATGCTGACCATTAAAATTTACAATGCCAATCATATGCCCATTTTAATTTGACATATCACAGAAGAAATGTAAAGCTGAAACTTGTACAAATACCCTTGGTAAGTCTTCGTCCTGGTTCAAGGTGCCATTACCACAGTCTAGTTTGAAGGCTTCATCTATCTTTAATTACATTCTCTCGTCTTTCAATTCATGGTTAAGTTGGAAAAAATTCTTCAAAAAGTATTCGGCAAATAGTTTAAAAAAATAAATATTTTTGTATACTTAGGATTAAAATTTAAATTTTTATCTTATTTTTAAATTAATTTATTGTTTTTTATTTTTCGTCAATAATTGTTATGTAATAAATAAAAATAGAAATTTTGTTTTTAAATTTAATTTTGAGAATAGATAAAAAAATTTTGATTGAAAAATTTATTAATTAAAAGCTTTTAATGGTAATATGTACAGTAGAAATGTGTCTGTGTTGAGAGGATATTTCCAAACTGTCTACCAGAGGATAGAGGTCATCCTCGAGCAAGATTGTAGACGTGTAGCAATTGATTTTGCAGCTTTTCTCCTTTTCAAGTCTGAGCGCCAAATTGATCGCCCTTAAAATGGAATCTTAGAGTAAGTAAGAGAAGCAGGGGCCTAACCTGTTGATGGCAGGTCCCATGGCATGAAGCACTATTTGGTTCGGCTCGGCCTTGTCGACTTTTGCGAACAGCAAATGCTTGCAGCGTTCGTACTGGGCCTTAAAATCTGTCTTATTGGTCACGTAGACATCGCCCAAGCTAGACGGGAATCTGCGTGGCAGTTTTTTGATGATCTTGTACTCTTCTGAATCGCGGCGTAGCACTCTTTTTTCTTCACTCTGTTCTTGGCCAACTTTTTCCTCACCACGCTCCAATTCACTCATCTCCATTTTAAAATATCAATATACATCGCTCAAACTTCATGTTAAGAGAGCTTATACCCTTTTATCAAAGAGGTTAAAAAAATAAAAAGAAAAGACAGTTTTTCTAAATTTTTTATTTATAAACTTTGCAAAAATTCCCTGACCAAAAAGTCCTACGCATTTAAATAATTATCTATTCGGATTGTTTTCATCTGCTTAAATTAACAAATCATTAAGTCATTCCTGTTTAACAAATAATAAAACATATCAATGTTTGAATGACATAATAATAATTTCCACTATATGATAATTACAATTCAGTCTTCTTTAGTTAAGCATATAACAAGCTTGAAGTAATATATGAGACAAAAAAATAAACATCGCAATAGAGCAAAGCGAGCAAATCAAACATAATCTGATTTTTGATTGGATAAAATCGACCAATAGAATTTTGTTTATTGATATAATTATCATAATTTATGTCAAATGGTTAGAATTTTAATTGTACATGTAGTAATGATGCCGACTTGATATGAGTTAATGAAAAATTGTTGGTTTTGCTTGGAATTTAATGTTTCTATTTACAAATTTATGTACAGATATTTTTCAAGCGGCTACGAGAAGCTTGTACTGATCGCTCTTGTAGCCGTAAATAATGAACACCTTTGACTTGTTGACATATCTCAACTCATACAAAATCTCCTCTAATCTAAAATTACTCAATTGACGAACATATTTCTTGTTGTTTATCTTTTCCATGCAAAGGCTCCAATTGTTTCTAAAGCATGATTTGTCTTGCTCCAGATGCAAATGATTTGCCAATATTTGAATTACATTTTCATGTGTTTCCAAAATGATCAGCTCGATGCGGGTTCTTGAGCTAAATATGGCCAGTACATGGCCGAGCTTGCTGGTTACTTGTTGTTCGAGCTTTTTTCTGTTCACATTGTTGTTGGTCTGTTGCTTGTTGGCTGGTTCTAAAAGTAAGGTGACGTTGAGTTGGGACATGGTGTTCAGACTGGTGGAGGAGGCCGAGCAGGCAGTGGTGACTGCTGCGGCGGGCGATGAGGCAACCAGCGGGTTCAACGAGGCGTTTTGCGGGCTCAGCATTGTGTTGACAAAGTCCATGTATGACTGGTTGGCTGTCGAGCTCAGGCGTCTGGTTGAATTCAATCCCCCGCTTCCCAGCAATGTGTTGACAATTGGTGAATGGGCGAGCGGAAGGCCCGAGCTTGTCGACACATAGGATGATAAGCTGCTGATCAGTTGGCTCGACTGGCATAGAAAGTCGTTCAGATTGAACTCTTTTTCGCTGAATCTGAAGCCTCTGTCTATCCATGAGCGGATTGAGAGGAAAATTCTGCTGCCAGAGCTGGCACCCGAGTGTTCCAGGGCGCTGGAGTCGGCCGTGGAGCCGTTGCCTGACGATGACTCGCTGACCGAGTACGTCTTTGGGCTCAGAAGCACTGAGTTGTCGTTTATAAAAGAGTAGGAGCTGATACAGTTTTGTTTGCAGTACTCGTCCATTTCATCTGTGTTGGTAAACTTTTCGTGCACCATGTGAGTACTGATGCCCAAGCCTGAGTTCAAAAGAACCAATTGTTTGTACAAGCGGAGTTTGTTCTTGCTCTCGAGCACTGAGGCGCTGACCGCCGAGGTGTCCGGCTTGCTGCCGGTCTTTTTGAGTTTGGCAAAATTGCTTGTCGAGCTTGACAGCGCCGCATTTGACTGGTTGCTGCTAATGTCACCTATTGAGCATACAGCCACCTCTGGTCTGAAGAATTTCTGACGCGATTTGTCGCTTATGATGCTCACTATCTTTTCAAAGTCAAAACTAATGCCCACTGCGCGCTGGTTGCTTGTTGGTCTGTTGGCAAATTTGGCTATCTTTTAAATAATTTGCAAAATAAGGAAATGAATTTTTTTTTAATAGTTTATTTATTTTATTTTAATGTGAAATATGGTACAATTGAATGCAAGTAAATGGCATAGCTTTTTTACCATTGGATAAATACAGCTATGCATATGCGTCTTGTTATATTTATGGAACCACTTATTATGCCATTTATTGACATTCAATCGTACCACATTTCACAAAACCATTTAGAAATATTTTTTACTCAAATAGATTTTGATTAGGATTTTTAAAAGTATATATTTTAGGTAAAAGTAATTCTAAAAAGAAGATAGATAACTTTTATTTGATTTAAATTTTAAAAAAATATTCTTTGAACAAAAATTGAGTCATTTTTACATTAGAGAATATTGTAAAGACGCAAATAATGACATAACTCTGTTAATTTTTGTAAAGTCTGCAGTTTATACGCACGTTCTAACTACTTTTTAAACCACCAGTTCTTTGTTATTACTTGTCATTTATAATCCCTAGTAATAATTAAGCGATTTAATTGGATCTAAGAGCGCACTCTTGACCACTGGTCATATTTGTTACCCTCAAGTAAATAAGATAAAAGTCATGAAACAGACTTATTTAATAGAAAGTTTAATTCAATCAAGACAATAATTAATTGTAATATTTTTTTATTGAGACAATATCACTGCATGTTTCACAAATTTGCTTGGCGGGATTAAATGCATGCGTTTTAAAAATCTAATAAAGGATTAAAACAACGGTTATTGCAATTAATTTTTGTGAAATGTAATAAAAACATCAAGACTATCCTTTGACTAACCAAGAATTTTTCTATTCATGAACAGCATTAGCTGATCAATACATTTAATATGGAGGAAGTGGACAGGAATTATTTTTCAGTTCATGGATAATACACCTGATATAAGAATTATTGATATTTAGACCTGGAGTTCAATTTAATCTAATTAAAAAAGTTGTGGCTAAAATGCTGATTGAAACCTTTAAACGAAACGTTAAGCAAACGTTTAACATAATAAAGATTGTATTCCTACGTCAATTCATATAAATGTTAAAGACAAAAAAGTAAAATTTCTCACCAAGCTGTCGTAACGACCACCGGAAGCCAGAATGTCATACTCATTTTTGTTCTTCCGTCTTACTTGAAGTTGAAAAATAAATCCGGAGTATTCAGAAGGGTGAAGTATGACAGGCAAAACAAACGCTGGTGAAAATATGATCGGAATCTTGATATCCATTATTTTGATATTATCTAATATTAATTTCATTTGTCTAATGGCTTCCTTGGCCAATTTTGACCAGAAGTGATCGCTTTTGGTCAAGCTTTTCATTTCGGACAAAATTCTGTCAGGCTCGCCACTTTTGAGCAAAAAGTTGAGCAACTTTTCAACCGTGCTCTCATTTAAATTCAAATGTGGCAGTCGTCCATTGAGCCATTCGGCTCGATTCTCCCGACTAGCGTTCTAAATCAAATTGACAAATAAATTTCCAAGTCTTTTGTTAATACTAAAACTTACGCTAGACTTTATAAGCTTGTTATTGTATTCGGACAAAAGATAATAGATATTTTTTTGATCTATTTCGGCAATGCGACAATAATGAAGAACGGCATTAAGCAAAAATGAATGATTAATTACCAGTACATAGCTTTGGCTCGATAGTTCACCAAATGAATTTATGACGTCATTCATTACACTCATAACTTCAATCTCTGGCAAAGAACTTAAATAATCAATTAGATATTTTTACTAAAATAGATTAATAGACTCAAGTATAGAGATAATTAAACGCTGACTATGCACCGCATCCCTCCTGAAAAGATCAGTTACAGACATATTTTTATTTTTATTTATTTAAAAAATAATTTAAGAAAAATTTTTTCAAGTCAGTTCCGTATTGCGGAGCTTTCTTTTCAGCCCACATGTTTGAAATATGATTAAAAGAAAATTGGTCTTAGCTAATAAACAATTAAAGTAGATAATTAATATTTATTTACAGGCATGTTAAATAAAACATTTAGGCCGTTATTTAAAAGCAGTCTTATTTTCAACAAAACTTCAGATCGATCCTAATTAAGCTAAAGTATTTTCTTCTTTAGCGAAAATTCCTTATTCAAAAATTTAGACACTCTTTAGTCAAATTGCTCAGATGTCAACACTTACTCTGAATTCGATGAGCTGATTATGTCAAACGAAGCTTCGTAGCACTCTCGTGGGTGTTGACCGCTCAGCTTCATTTTCTCAGTGAAAACTTTGCCAATATGATATCTCTTGATGTTAGTCAGGCCATTTCTAGCCAAACACTTGGCGAACGGTATCTTAAAACAAATGATAAAGTATATATTAAATTTTTCTTTTCATTTTTTAACTCAACTCAAAGAAAAAAAACAAGAAATGAAATTGTACAATGTAGAAAAAATAAACAAAGAACTTGACAAATAGCAATGTGTGGCTAAGCCATACTTTCTTCTAGTTTATTTGATTTAAAGCAAAGAAGCATTTCAAAAAAAAATTTTAGAGCTTGAATTGATGGGAACACATAAAGATATTAAGAATAGACAAACTAACATTGAAGTCAGTCTTTTTGACCTGTACGACAGAGTAGTAACAGATGAAAATAAACTAAAGTCTAAGGCTAAAACGAAAGTCATGTGCATAAACTCCAAGTTAGACAGATATTCTAAAAGAGAAATTAGATTGTATTACCCTGTGATTGTAGGCAAGACACAAGACAAGACCACAGTCGTCAGTGAGCTTGTATGCTTTGTTGTAGTCGTCAAAAAACGGTGTGCATGGCGTCAACAGCGGATAATTGAGCATATACCCACCGTGGCATTGAAATATGCGCACAAACTGACTATGTACACACTCTCTAATCTGCAAAAGTCTCAACGAACCAAAGCTTTTGGCATTTGTGGCATAGAACGAAGCATCGTCAATTAACGAACACTTTTGGTCAAATATAGCCTTGAATATTCGCTTGTAATTAGTCGACTGCTTGTTCTTGAACGAGTATTCCAACAGCTCGTCCAAAGCCACCTCATCTGCCTTGCGCGGCACCGACTCGTTGAGCAACAGCTGCTTGGCCGATGGCCGTATCGAAGGGTCATGGTCAAGCATTAGTCTAATCAACGACAACTGCTTCTCTTTATTACAATCATCTTCTACATGACTCTTCACATCCGCATGCTTTAGCCTCAACTTTTGCAGCACTGTTATCCGTTCCATAATGGTCGAGAACGGAAAGCACATTTCATAAAACACAATACCAAGACTGTATATGTCCACTTTTTGCGTGTACATGTACTTGTTTTTTTTGTATGGTATCATAAGCTCGGGTGCTACATAGAGCGCTGTGCCGACCGCGCCGCTAAGACACTGTGAGTCGTGCTGTAGCGAGTCGGTGGCATGAGTGAGGCTGAGTGAGACCGCGTTGTCCTCAAGGGCAATGTCGCACATGCCGTTGTTGGGCGCGGTGATGTGCTCTTTTTGGATCTTGAACCTTGACGTGGCCAGGCCGAAGTCTCCTATCTTGGCATGGCCACTCAGGTCGATCAGCACATTGCTCGGCTTCAAGTCCCGGTGGATCATGCCCTGTTCGTGTATGTGGTTAAGGCCTTGGAGAATTTCTCTGAACAAGATCCATACTTTGTCCTCATTGCGGTACAGTCCGTTGTCAATTAGGTCCTTGAGAGTCTTGCCGCCGCAGTATTCCATCTGAATGAATATGTACTGTCGGCACTTGGTCGCTCTTTTTTCTTGCCCGTTCACTTTGGGCTCTGCTCTCTTGGTGCTCTTTTTTTTCACATTCTCCGAGCTGTTCTCGGCAAAAATGACCGACTCGTCGGACTGTTCGTTTTGGTTTAGGGAAAAAGTGACCTTTTTAAAGCCAGCGGACTCTTGAGAGGACTGGGACGAGAGCGAGCCCGGCTCGAAGTCAAACTCGCTCTCCGATTCGATTGGAGTTAGGAGCGCTTCTTTCTTCGAGTCTGAGTCCTCGCCCGCCTCGTCACTAAAATCGCTAAAGTCTTTGAAATCACTAAAGTCCTTGAACTCGTCATCGGCAGATGTGAACTCGTCCTCGGTCTCCTTGGCCTCTTCGGTGTCCTGTTCCACCCATGTTGAATAGTATCTAACCACATTCTCATGATTCAGCCTTGACAGCAGCTTTATTTCTCGCGTTATTAGCTTATTGTAGTGCTTGCTATTCGGGTTTATCCGAATGCGCTTGATTGCGTACGACAACTGGTCTAGTTTGTTCTTTACTTTAAGCACTTCGCCATATGCTCCGTGGCCAAGCATGCCAATCACGTCGAACTCTTTGTTCAGACGTGATTGATAAGAATAGTCCGTGAATGACTTTATTTCATCCTCATCTAATATTAAAATTTTTTTTTTAGATTTAAAGCAGAGAAGCATGTCAAAATAAGTAATGTTCACTGGAAATGGAAGAGCCAATCTTGGAAAATAGAGAATCTATTACCGTATTTCCTTCTGAATAAAATTTTCTATCATAAAAAGGCTTAAATTATTCAATAAAGATACGATTTTGGGGGCACTTGTTTGCAAGGGTTTACGGCAGTTTGTCAAATCAATCATTTGACCAAATTTTTTTCTAGTTTACTTGATTTAAAGCAAAGAAGCATCTCAAAATAAATAACATTCACTGGAAATGGAAGGGCCAATCTTGGAAAGATTAAATCAGCTTGTCAATAGCAATTTTTAATTTGACCAAGTCCTCTAGTTTACTTGATTTAAAGCAAAGAAGCATTTGAAATAAAATCTTAGATAATAAGCACCATCAGTGAATTTTTTAAGCTGAGGATTCTCAAAATACATTGGTACAGACATAGTCTTAAATGCTGAACTTAACCAATGAGTCATGTGCTAAGAATGAAAGAGTTCTTGAATGAAATTAACACAGATAATGTCCTAAGATAGAATGACAGGCTTGTAGGTCAGAAATGAAATGGTGATGTTTTGGGAAACACCAGCTTTATTAAAAGCAGACTTGTTAAAACTGTATTGCTAAATGGATTTGACCAAAGATGACCTGGAAAAGAACAGTTGAAAGGGATAAAACTCTCATGAGGATAAGCAAAATAGAAAGAAGAGACTCCACGGAGAGGACATAATTGAATAAATCCAAAGATTGAAAATACCAAGCTATGGTCATATATACCAAAAAGAAAAAATATAATCTAATAACTAATAAGTTAACACTAGAAAGCCCGTCAGCTCTTTCTGACCCTTTTTGTCCATTCTAAAGACTAAAACTTTTTTTTATTTGTTTATTTGACTTAATTCTTTCTAGACAAAAATACTACATAATACAAGGTTAGATTGTGCAATGAGATTGTGCAAGTCCAAATTAACTTGTAATGATTGCGGAAAACAACTTGTCGGACATGTTTACATAAGATGATTATGAGAGCAATCTGTAAGAGATGTCATAATACAGAATATAAATAGTTTTTTTATTTTTTTGAATAAAATTTAAACAAGAATTTAAACATTTAATCTTTGACTTTTAAAAAACGGGTCAGAAAGACAATCTCCTTGATAACCCAATCACTTATTGGTGACATGTCTAACATATTCAAATGGTCAATATTAATTTTCTTAGATCAAATAGATAGAAGAAATAAACTAGCAATTTATGGCCCAGTGGTCACATTTGATAAGAGCTCTAGAAAGAAAACCAATATTTACCATCATGGTAATGGACCGATGAGGTTCGTTTTATAATTGAAGAATTGTTGTGTCTTGCACCGGGCTCGGATACTTTCTTCATAAAGGGATGCTCGCGCAAAAATTTACAATTAACTTTATCCGATTGTTTAAAACAACTAATTATTATGCATTTTTTTAATAAAATATAATAAAATAATTTTAATTAAATATACAAGTTAATAAAACTCTTTAATTCGGGTGGTAAACTAGTAGGAACTTGTGTATGAAAGCTTTCGATTTTTTCACCCATGAACAAAGACATAACTAAAAGACCCAGTTGGTGAATGTCCCACTTGGCACTACCAGTCGAAACATTGTTCGCATCATTTCCCACCATCTCATTTAAATTGTCCAATCTTTTTAAAAATATATGTCTTATTTATCTAATTAGCATGTTAGCCATTTACTTTTTAACTAATTCATAATCACCAAGCTTGATTTCTAGACCATTGTCTTTCATGTGGACACACGAGGATTTTAGATCCCTGTGTACCAGCGAATTAGAGTGCAAAAACTCCAATGCGTCCAGCAATTGGTTAATAATTGCCTTAATGGTCGATTCAGAGACCAAGTAAGACTGCTTGTTGGTCAGAAACATTTCAATTGAGTTTCCCTCTATGTACTCAACACAAATCTGAAATTGGCACACTCTTTAATTAGGCTTTTACTTAATTAAAAGAGTTTTAGTTGTATCACCTGTACTGTAAATAGGTTCCGCTTTGTTTCTCTGGCATAACTATAGGCAATGTACTTGACCAATGCTGGATTGTTAAACCGCGACAACCTGCGGAAGTCGGCCTCTATTTTGCTCATCTCCGCCAGACACAAGTCCAGCTTTTTTTGCTCAAAAATCCTATTCTTTTCCAAGCTAATCTTCCATTCATAAATGTTGAACAGCTCGTTCGAATGGGTCTCTATGCCACGGTACATGCAGAACGAACGCTCTGGCTCTGACCTGATCAATTTGAAGCATTTAATTTTCAAATGGACCGGCTCTTTGAACTCAACCAAAAATGGCTGAAAGATTATCCTGTTCTCAATGTCTGCCATATCACTTTATTTTTAATAGATAACTTAATTCAATCAGAATGGACTCACAAATTTGTTACCCATCAGGCTCGCTTTTGCACGAGCGGCTCCTCGAAGGCGAGTTGTTCGAAGTCAAACGCTCCTTTAATAATTATTAATAAATAAATAAACTTATTCTATTTTCAAAATTTATTTGTTTTTAAATAAAAGATTTTTTTTTAAATTTTAGTAATGTGACACAATCAATGGCAAACAAAAGAGATACCACTCATTGTAAGAAAGCCTACATGTTCTTTTTGACTATCATAGAAGAAAATTTGACCACAATGACCAGTAATTGTCACATTATCCATTGATTATATTAGAAAATGCTTTAAAAGTATTTTTGTTTGGTAAATATCTTTAAGCTAGGTAAGTGGTTATAAAAGTGGCATAGACTCAGTTAGTAACATTGGCAAGTGGCCTCAGAAAGGATTTAATTTAAATTTATTCAAAAAAATTTTAGCATCCATTTCTTCTAAGAGGATTTGAACCTTGTGATCACTTGGTATATTAAATGGTAGCTGATCGAACCACTATATGATTGGTTTGACAGAAAAAAATTTTCAAAGACAAGAAAAGCCCAGAAATTTTCAAAGCTAATGGAAGAATAGAGATTATGGCGCCAAGAAGTCATACCAAAGGGCTGGTCAAAAGGTCTTATAGTAAAGCTTTTCAAAACAGGGAACAAAATGTCATGTGATAATTGGAAACTGCTACCAATAGCAAGCAAGGCAGAATAATTCTAGAAGAATTAGAGGTTAGGTTCATCATAAAACAAAGTCTGGAATGGAATAGCCTGTTAATCCTAAACTTTGTCAACTTCAAGAAGGTCTTTGATAGTTTACACAGAGAAACCATTTGGGCCATACTTACTTGGAACTTATGGTATAGCACCGAAGTTAGTTAACTGTAGACAGTGAACAATAAATAAACTTATTCTATTTTCAAAATTTATTTGTTTTTAAATAAAAGAATTTTTTTAATTTTAGTAATGTGACACAATCAATGGCAAACAAAAGAGATATCACTCATTGAAATAAAGCCTTGATGCTCGTTTAAAAGTTAGCAGCAAAACCTGAAGAGTTTACAGATAATTTGGTGCTAATAACAAAAAGACAATTGATATGAGAACGAATGACTTGGTAAACTAGACCAAAACGAAAGTAGTGTGCATAAACACCAAATTGGATGCCACGATCACCATAGATGGTACACACATTGAGTGTATAAGTGAATTCACATACATTGGAAACATTATAAGTGAACGGCAACGCATAGAGAATCAAAAATAGACTGGCAAAAGCAAAATGAGCATTTACCAGACTCAAACCAGTCTACATACTTTGTTGCATCTTTTTTACCAAAAATAATTTTTCTGATGCAGATAAAAGACAAAAAGTAAAGTATTAGTAAGACTTAAATTGATTATTGGATTTGTTAACCCAAAAAAAAAGAAAATAAAGTTTTTAAAAAAAATTTTTGCTCTTTTTGTTTTTGAAATTGACCACCAGTCTGGAAATCAAAATGCAACAGTAAGAAAACAAAAATCAAGATATACAAACCAGTAAAAAGAGCTACACTTATGTACGGAAGTAAATGCTGAAAAGTGTTTTAGTTAAATAAAAAAAGCCTTAACACCTTCCAAACTTGTTTTGGAAAAGGATTCTTGGAATACACTGTCCTGAAACATTGGCAAACAAAAGACTACACAAGAGAACAAATTCAGAACCATTGACTCAATGTATAAAGAATAAATATAATAAAATAAACTGATAAAATATCTAATTTGTGGTCAACTAGACCAATTTGAGTGACCTTTGGAAAATAAATGAGAAAAAAAGTAGATACCCTTTTTTCGAGTTCTCTTTCCTTTTTGCGCTCGAGCTGTAGCATTTTTTTCTTTTCGTCGACAGCTTGGTGTATTTTGGCAAACTTGACAAATAAAAAAAAGTCCCAATTTGGCAAAAATGAATTAATTAGAAGACAATTTACCAATTGGTCGTCAATTTTGGAATTTTCTATCTCATAGTAGCTTTGTTGCTTTTGCATTTCTAGCTGATGGTTGTTCTCGAGCCTTTGTTCGTAAAAAGACTTAGTAGGCGGCTTATTGTTGGCGTATAGGAACTCGCTGACGGCTTGGCACAGCAGATATACCATTTCAGAGCCCTTCAACTCTTGTGCTTTGGCAACAAGTTGTTTGTGCAGGCTCCGCACCTGCTCCATCGACAGACCTTTGTCATTTTCCAGAATCATGGTTGGCACCTCGTCCGGATAGTGTGGACCAAACTTCACCTTAAGGTCTACCTGGACATGTGCGTGGGTCAGCTCGTGCTGCGACTCGGTGTTCATTGGAAACAGTGTTATCTTGAATATGGGACTTGGCTTTTTTTTGCCATTCTTGGCCTCTCTCAAGTCCGCAAAGTTTGAAGAATAAATCGATTGAAGTACCATAAGCTCATCTTCTTGTTTTGCTTGAAAATCTTCCATTAATTTAAAATTTGAACATCTGTTCAATTAATCAAAAAGTTAATTAACTTATTTGAATGGTTTTTTTTTTTTTTTTGCTGCCTAGACTTCTTGGCTTTTTATGTCCAAGAGTCCATTTAGATAAAAAAAAAAGTTAAATTTTTTAAGTTAGACTTTATTTAAATGTTTGACAAAAATGATACACCGATGATAAAATAAATTAATTTTATTAATTAGGCAAAAAAAAATTAAATTTAATCATAGCTAGATATTTGAGAAGCGACAGACCAATTTGTCTGCAGCTCCCTGCACTTTTCGACTCGTGAGCCCTCTCTGGTCACCACAGCAATGGAATACTTAAATTTTATATTTATTTTCAAGTCTAAAGATTAATTAAGTGGCCAATTGAGGCCTGTTTACCTTGTCATAGGCTCTGCCATCTCTGTAGTAAAGCAATTTCATGCATCGGTCAATGACTTCTCTGGCCTGGGCCTCGCTTATGCGGTTGTTGTGCTTTTCGAGGAATTCGCGCATTATGGGCTAGGCAAAAATGGTTCTAAACAAGCTAAACAAGACAAGTAACAAAGCCTTACCACTGCCAAATAGTTTCCGTAGCCTGTCGCAATGCATGGGGCTTCGTACGCGTTGCCAAGCAAATCAACACATCCAAGGAATCTGTAAGAGAAATTTTTTGGGTTAAAAAGACAGTGAGAGCTGGATGGTTGATTTTGGTAATTACGGTTGGTCGTCGTCGAGTCCAGCGATGACCAGGCGGTTCCAGAGGGGGTCGAAATTGGACCTTCTGTTGTAGAGCACTCGGGTGCACCAAGAAAAGAGCTGCTTGGGCTTGTACACGTAGCCGTCATTCAGGCAATAGTCCTGGTTGACTTTTTGGTCAATTTTTTCCAACAAGAACTGAAAATCGGAGTAGTCGCCGGACGCTCCGAGCACTATTTTCTCATTTACTTTGAACACGCGCTGCAATTGACGCATCTGGGCCATGGAGCCGTATGAGCCGAGCAAATCGGCGGCGATCAGCACTCCGCCGTCGAATTGGATGCCCAGCACCGACGTTCCTGTCACCATTGGGTTTCTACATGGCAAAAAGTTAAAATTTTTACACCACAATTCAACTTGACCTACTGAGTATGCTGCTTAGGATGCTCCATTTTAACACAATTACCAATTGGTCTTTAAATTAAATTGCTTTAAAAAATATTCAAAAAAAAATTATTTTTTTTTTTATAAAGATTTATTTTATTTGCGAATTTTAAGTAAAAAATTTAAATTTTTTTTTTAATTTTACTAGCATCATTCAAAGAGACTTGTGGTGTTGTTAATTTCGCATTTATATGCAAGGATCTGTTGCACTTTATATATAAATTATATTATTTTTATTATTTTTTTTTTAATTTGAAAATAAAATTTTTTTCTATAAATTTATTATCAAAATAAAATTTACATTTAGATTTGATTTAAAATGTCTATGAAAAAAAAAGATGCCGAGTGTGGATGCGACTTGGAGAGCGAGATGTCGCAGGACGACGAGCTTTTGCTGCAGAAAGTAAGTCTGAGCGAAGAGCAGCTCAAGCTCAAGGCCCAGAATCAGGAGGCTTTTTGGAAGAGTGTGGCCGAGAGCATGCGCTCGGACCTAAAGGACGCTCTGGACGATAACCAAGAGGTACCAAGTCATAAATCTAGTTTGAATAATGTGTGTGGTTAAGATTTTTTTGTTTAGCTGCACAGGCTGAAGGAGTTAATGGAAGAGGAAGGACTCGATTTGGACAAGGAAAACTCCAAGCTTGTCAAATTGGTCAACGAGGCTAAGGACATTTGCAACCAATATGTCGGCTAATTAAAATAGATAATTTCTTATCTAAATTTAACCTCAATTTGTACATCTATAAATTTTTTTGGAATATAAATAAAGATTTGTACTAATAAAGAAATTTTTTATTTGGCACCATTTACTAATGAAATTTTGTCTGTTAAGAATAGGCTTTGGTCACCTTAGTTGGCCATGCATTTACAACTACTTTTAGAGATAAAAATTTTTATCTTTAAGTTAATTCTTTACTTAATAAAAGTATTTGTCGATTTGTCTATTTGTAATGTTACAAGTTTGGTTCAGACACCTTTATCTATTCAAAATATAATAAATTTGGTCAAGAAATTTGAGCAGTTGTCATTGGTATGATCCATCTTTATCTGCTCAATTAATTTTTTTTGAAAAATGAGTGCTGACATATAAGAGTGGTGATGCGCATGTGGTAGAAACTGTTCTTTTGGTCAACTGAAAGTTTGTTTTGTTTATTTAACGTTGTAGCGCTAGGCCTCGTTTGAAGAGTCAATTAGAGTGATGGTTTAAGCTGATAGATGACCAAAACTTGTATGTTAATTGCTATCTAAGAAAATCTTAAAAATGGCATGACTTTTGGGAAAGTTTATTTTCCAAACAATTGTCAAGAGATTTTAATATTTTGAAATATGTTGATAATTAATTTAAACAAATTACCAAATATTGGTGTAATGTATTTATGAAAAAAAATAAATAAATAAAAAATTTTAGAAATAAACATTTTATTTTCAAAGTAAAATAAAGACCTAATTGGTAAAATTTAAACATAATAAAATAAGCCCTAAATTAATAATCTTAGCTTTAAAGTGGTATAATTTATTGCAGCACTGCTACCATTTAAATCTTCAAGATTTTTTACCTTTAAATAATATTTTTTTTCCCCATTAATTTTTATGTTTTGATTTTATTTTAAAAAATTGATTACAAAAGAGCTAATTTACTTTGAAAAATTGGTTTTAATTTTTGCTATAAATAAAATTTTGTTGCTGTGTGTCTAGAAATTGATTAAATTAGAGCCCTTAACTTGTTGCTTAATTGCGTCTATTTGTGACTTTTTGCCACAAATAGTGGTGCACTCAATTGGTTCTGATTCACATTTCTTGGTAAAATTAGTTAGAGCAGTAGTGGAGGCTAGAGTTGATGGTAGTGCTAGTTGAGCAGTTGAGGCCAGGCTAGTTTGACCAAGTCCATAACTCAATGATCCTCCGTACAAGCTTGCCGCATTTAGAGAATTGAGTGCTGGAGCGGCGCCGAGACTGTATCCCAGTGACGAACCGTATGATGGTTGATAGGATAGCATGGCGGCCGATTGGAAGGCCGATGATGGTTGGAAGTGGCTTAGTTTTGCTGGCAAAGAGGACCCGCTGTATGGTAAAGTACTTGAAGCAAAAGTTGGCTGTGCGAGGCTCATTGGTAGTGGCAGACAAGATCCATAGCTTGGCAAAATAGAACCGCATGGAGCAAACGATGGCAAGCTCGATGATCCCTTTGGCAAAATGGTCTTTCCGAAGTCATCGCCGAAACCTGGCAATTTAGCTGGTTTGCATTGATCTGGCTTTCCGAAATCGTCCCCAAAGCCTGGATATTTACCACCTAAACAAATTAGATAAATAGATATATATTTTTTGTCACATTATAATTTAGTTACTTGGCGAGCACTGATTGTCCAAACCATCACATAATTTTCCTGGTGATATTCCTGATAATGGCAATTTAGCCGATTGGTCTCCAAAACAGGGCAAATTAGAACCTAATTTAGATAATTCGTTATTATCTGGCGTACAAAATCGAGATCTGAATGGTTTATAGTCTAGTTTACCTGGTTTTCCAAACTCATCGCCTAAGATTGGATAATTGAGACCTGGTTTAGAAGATCCTGGCTTGCCAAAGTCTTCACCAAAGCCTGGATAATTGGCACCTGGTTTACTGCACGATCCTTGCTTGCCGAAGTCGTCACCAAAACCTGGTAAATTAGAATCTAATTTAGGATAAGCCTGAGCTGGCAAATTAGATGTTGACTTAGCTTGAAATGGTTTTCCAAGCCCGTCATAATCCCGGTATTTAGAGTCTCTTTTATAGGGACCTGATTTGCCAAAATCATCTCCGAATCCTGGCAAATTAAGCTTACCTGGTAATTCTGGTTTGCCGAAATTATCACCAAAGCCTGGATATGCTGGAACCAATGGTTTAGATGATCCAAAAGGTGATCCAACAGGCTTTGAAGATCCGAATGGTGATCCAAAAGGTGATCCAAGTGGTTTAGATGATCCAAAAGGTGATCCAAGGGGTTTAGATGAGCCGAATGGTGATCCAAAAGGTGATCCAAGAGGCTTCGATGATCCGAATGGTGATCCAAGAGGCTTCGATGATCCGAATGGTGATCCAAAAGGTGATCCAAGAGGCTTCGATGATCCGAATGGTGATCCAAGAGGCTTTGATGATCCAAAAGGTGATTCAAGTGGTTTAGATGATCCAAAAGGTGATCCAAGTGAAGGAATTTCTTAAAATTATGATTAGAATAATTTTTTTCTATATTATATTAGATATAGATTAATTTAATTGTTATTTATATGCAACTGAACACTTAATAAATTTTGATAAAAAATAATCAATAATTAAAAAAAGTTAAATGAGCTTTAAGAATGAATAAATAGATATTGAGATATTGGGACTTGGTAAATTTTATCTATTATTCATATAATCTTTTTTTTTAATTTTTCAATAAAGAAAATGGTAAAATTTGCCATCTAAATATTCAGGATTTGTTAGCTTTAAAAAGATCAATAAATGATAAAGGATGATGTACCTGTTTGTTTTTTTTGTGAAAAAGAAGGTAATGAGCTACTAGATAGAGACCTTGATGGTGATAAAGACTTTTTAGTATCTGAGAAAGGCTCTCTGTAAGGCCTAGAAGAGTAAGGGCCTGATTTTTTACTTAAATTATCTAATTTTTTATCATGGTGTGGATTTTTTGTTCTGTGTGAATTTTTGGAACCAGGTTTTAGAATGTTATTAGGTAAAGAATAAGGCCCTGTAATACCTGCCGGTCTGCTATGTGAAAAAGAAGGCTGCGAGCTACTAGATAAAGATCCTGGTCGATGATAAGATTTATCATCAAATGGACTATCTGTTAGTGGACCTTGTTTAGGTATAGAGGAACTTCGAGTTGGCTTACTATCACTTGGTCCTGATTTAATTGACCTTTGGCCTGACAATGGTTTATCATCAGAACCAATATCTGTATCAAATGGTCCACTTAATTTACCTGGTTTGCCTGAAATATTTTTCGATGGACCTTCTAAATAAGACTCTGGTGGAAGGTCTTTTGGAATAAATTCAGACTTTCCTGATTTTCCTGAACCAGCTGGTTCACCGAAAGGCCCGTCCAGGCTTGGCGCTTTTGTTGATTTACCTGGTGCCAAGCTTTTTTTGCCTGGTGGACTGGGCTTAGTACTCTGAGATTTTCCTGACTTAGCCGAAGGAGTAAGTGAATGTCCCGGCAATCCGGTCAAATTTCTGCTATCTGGTACTCCTTTAAGACTTAAATTTTTATCACCTGTAGCCGATTTTGGTCCAGATGGCTTAGTTGTTTGTCCGGCTGAGGACTTTGGTTTACTAGGCTTGGAACTGCCTGGTATTTGTTCAATTGTTCTGGATTCATTTTGACCTAAAGGTGGATTTGAGCTTGAGCGTAAAGAATTGCCAGGAATAAATTCTGACATTGGACGCTTACTTTTAGAGAATTGGCTTGGTTGTTGAGATGATGCCCTTGAAGGTTTAATAGAACCAGATGGACCTCCGCTTGATTTTCTAGATGGACCTCCACTTGGTCCTCCGGATGGACCTCCGCTTGATTTTCCAGATGGACCTCCGCTTGATTTTCCAGATGGACCTCCACTTGGTCCTCCGGATGGACCTCCGCTTGATTTTCCAGATGGTCCTCCACTTGGTCCTCCGGATGGACCTCCGCTTGATTTTCCAGATGGACCTCCACTTGGTCCACTAGATGGTCTTCTACTTGGTCCTCCGGATGGACCTCCACTTGGTCCATTGGATGGTCTTCTACTAGGTCCTCCGGATGGACCTCCACTTGGTCCATTGGATGGTCTTCTACTAGGTCCTCCGGATGGACCTCCACTTGGTCCATTGGATGGTCTTCTACTAGGTCCTCCGGATGGACCTCCACTTGGTCCAATACTTTTTCCAACTGATGGTCCACCACTTGTTCCTCTGCTTGGACCTTTGCTTGGTCCTCTCGATGGATAACTTGTTGAATATCCTGATTGACCTTCAGATGGTCCTCCACTTTGTCCATCTGATGGTCCTCCAGTTGGTCCACCTCTTTGTCCAGCTGATGGTCCTCCAGTTGGTCCACCGCTTTGTCCAGCTGATGGTCCTCCAGTTGGTCCACCGCTTTGTCCAGCTGATGGTCCTCCAGTTGGTCCACCGCTTTGTCCATCTTCACTTTGACCAAATGGTCCAGTTTGACCTGCTAATGGTTGAGTTTCAGGTGGATTAGTTTGACCAGGTGAAGTAATATCGCCTGGCAGACCTCCAACCGATGATCCTGGCTCTTGTGTATGTGGTTGATAATCAGATGGTCTTCTTTCATCAATATATCTAATCTCTGGTGTCAACTCCCTGTCCGATGGATAATCCGAATCCAAATCATTTCCAGGCAGAGTTTTTGCTTGTCCAGGCTTTGTATATTTGTACAAATCTCTCAATGGTACATAGCGACATCTGTAAATGGCTGGCTTGTCCTTTATCTCTGGTTCTCTATCTTTTTCTTCATCTTCTCTTTGTTTCAGCTCACTTGGTCTGCAAATTTTACACGGTTTACCATTAATGCATAAAATACATGGTTTCTTTTTTTCCAAAACTTTTAGTTTAATTAGAGAACTGGTCTCTGGCTCTACAATTTTGCATGTCTTGCAATTGTAGCATAGGTCCTTCTTGCGGCATGCTGTCTTGCACAACAGACATGCCCTGCAGGTAACACAGGGCGTATAGCACTTGCACAAGCTGACCGGTTCACAAGGCTGCGATTGATTTTTCTCAAATATGTTGACCCGGATGCGCAGCTTTTGTCCCTCATCCGGGTTGCGTCTGATCACGTAGCGCGGCATGCACTCATACGCGGTCTTTTCGACCAAGGACTTGTCATCTTAAGATACCAAACAGAATTAAAAATTAATTATAAATGGATACATAAATGGTTGACCAAGCATACTTTTTGGATAGAAACAAATTATCTTGTCTTGTCCTCTCATTTTTGCGGTAAACCTTAATGAAGCTAATTTTTAGAAAATTCAAATGTGTGAGTTTGATTTGGTTGGTAAAAATTTGTCAAGTATTTATTTTAAATCCAAGTTTACGCTTCACAAGATTCGGCACTACTCGATTAAATTGTATCTAGTTTCTTTCTTGTTGATTTCTCTCAGAATGTTTATTGTTTACCAATTTGGTAAAGAGCTTCTCTCTCTCTCAACACACAAATATTGTACATTTTAGAATTGTTTGTAAAAATTAAAATTTTTATCTCTCATTTAAAATATTTGCCAAAAATTCCAACTCCATCCCGAGAATAATTTGATTTTGCACCAAACTAATCACGGTTTCAGGAACCGCATTTTTTTTATCTTTTCTTATCATTTTTTAATAAAATTGAAGCAAAAATGATTATTTTTAACTAATTAAAGACATTTTTAACACATGAAAATTATTGGACTTGGTAAGTCTAATCAGACCAAAGTGTTCAATTGATATTTTATTAGGCAATGGCCAAAAGTTGACACACTCACATATACTGGTCCTTAGAACAATAAAACTAATCTTTTTAATTAAATATAAATTAGACAAATAATTGTATTAATAATTATATTAATAGGTTAATTTTTTAATTTAAATAACCTTGATCAATAATAAATGATTTTTTATAGACAAGATTTTTATCTGTTTTATTAAACTTTATATCAATAAATCAATAAATCAATTTCATTTTTACCTTATATTCACTTTAAAGCATAAATTGATAGACAATTTTTGTTTTATTTTGTTTGTGCCATGGTTTTAGCTTGACTTTGTATAAACTATTTTTTGTTTGATGAGAAAAATAAAATTTATTTTATTATAAGTTTTTATTTGATGAATAAAGATAAAAATTTAGTTGCTTAAAATTTCTAATAAAAAATATTTCATTATTTTTCTTAAATCTTGAATTGTATTTGAGTGTAGATTTTGTGTATTGTCTCTTGCGGTGTGCCAAACTGATGGAAAAGGAGATGGGATCAAGTGTAATATTGGAACGTCTAGACAGTAAAGCAAATTTTAGCAGACTTTAAGCAGTTAAATTGGATTACTTTTTGCCAGGAAGGGCTTGTGGTCGTCGTCGACCTGTCGCGTGTAGCCCCCACGGACATACCTAAAATAGTAGACCGCAGATTTGGACAGTGCTCTTTGGCTGATCAAGGACCTCTCTGAAAACCAGCAAATTTAAAGCAAAACAAACCAAACAATAACATTTTCTTACCAATTTTATTCATCAGTGAATAAGCCCTGTTGCTGATCGGATTTGACCAAAAATAGTTTGGAAAACTCGAACTGTAGCCTCCCAACAAGTCCAACAAGACAAACAAGTCCATTGAGTTGAACGCTCTTTGACCAAACTGTCTGCTTAGCTTGTTGGCATAGTTGCGCGAGCCATACAGCGAATCAGTCGCTGTCCATCTCTTGAATGCTTCCTCACCATCAAAAAATATGAACTGAATATTGCGCTTGGAATTTTTGACTTTGTTAACATTTTGACTCAACAACTTGGCCATGTCCATGAGCAGAGCGCACGGCACTGCTGAATCTGTGGCTGCCACAAACCTAAAGCTGTACATCAACTTGCTGTCATAGTGACAAGCGAATATGACCCGGTTAGACAGTGCCGAATTGGTGTACAAATTTCGTCCACGCGTATAAGTGGCTATCACATTTGCCATTGGTTTTTGGCCATATGGAGTAAAAGCATTAAAGCTGTCCAACTCGACCGTGCATCCATACGATTTCATTTGTGATACAATGTACTAAATGAAGATTATGATTTATCTTGCTTAAAATTGCTCAATAAATTACATTTCTGACTTGGACATTTGCTGAAGTGCCAGAAACTCTTGGATATGCAATACCATTTACCAGTGAATAGAATTGAGCATAGCTATTTTGCAAATAGGATAGCCTTACATTGCCAGAAAGGCTGTTTGGTACTACATTCTACGGCTAAAATTAGTAAGTTTTTTTTTAAATTTCAATTTTTTACATATCTTTGACCATTGGAGAGCGCAAATGTTGCACAGATAATCAAAACTAGGCTAAAAGACAACATTTATTTCAAGTTAAACAAAAGAAAAATCTTTATTTTTAAATATTTATTTATAAATAATCGAGATTGTTAGATCAGTAAATGTGATTTTAATAATCTAGATAAAAAATTGTCATTTATGGTATCTTGGAAAGAGGTGATAGCTTGCCAATTTCAAAATTTTCAAGTAAAAAATGCGCCAAAAACAAACTTGGTAAACAAAGTAAATTAGAGTTTTTTAAATTTTGTAAATAAACTTAAAAATTAAAAAAAAAGAATATTTTGATTGAGGTTTTTAGTTTTTAGATTGAGTGTATAAGATTTATTTATTAGTTATTGTCTTATTTAATTGATCCTTTTATCTAATTAAAAAAGTGCTCAGTTTAGATATGTTAATAGGCATTTGAAAAATTTAAAGAATTAAATAATTTAAGATATACAATTAGATACTCTCTGTTTTTTCTTAAACATTGATTTTTTCAACTTAATTAATTATTTTCGAAAAATAAGTTCTATATATTGTCTAAAAGCAAGTTTTACAATGACTAATAAAATATAGTTTTTAATTGTATAGTGTTTCGTTCAAAAGTTATAATACAATGGTACCATGATACATTATTTTGTGTAATTTTGCCTAAATCACGGATGCAAAATTACAAAAATTTTTTTTTCATTTTTTTTTTCATTTTTTTTTTCAATATTTTATTTTAATTAACAAAAGATCAAAAAATATCATTCATTTTTGTTAATAATTCTGAATGGAAAAATTTGACCACTAGTCAGCCCAAAAACCTGTAAAACTTAAAAAAAGAGGTTAAAAAAGTTTCCAAAAAATTGAGGGCAGTGTTTCCCATCTGCTTCTTTTACTTTTCTTAATTTTAATCACACAACATTGATTTGCTTTTTTAATTATATCATTTTGGACACTTAAGTAAGTTTTTTTACCAAATGGTACCAACTTGCCCAGTAATCTATCAAGACCAGAAGAAAGAAAGAAAAAAAGTCAAAAGAAAAGAAAGGTCCGAGAAATAAGGCTAATTGATATACAATGAAAACCCATGGGCCAGTATATCATTGAATGCTTTCAAAATTTAACAATAAAGATATTTTTTGTTTTTTTTTATACCTTTTTTGCCAATAGATAGCCAAAATTTCGGCCAGAAAAGTTAAGGAATCTCAGATTTTGCATATTGTATAATAGAAGATCATGTGGTAGATCTATGTGTGACCTAAATTCTGTAAGAAAAGCAAAACGAATCGTCTTTTCTCACCAAATCTACCAAAAAATCTACCAAATTAACCATAAACATCTATATTCAACCTTAAATTACTTTTTTTATATTGCCATGATTTAGATTAACTTGATTGTATCAAAGCTGTCATTCGTAAACAAAATTTTTGGTATTCTACCACAAAAAAGCTGAGTAAATCACACTATAAATATTAAATAATACATATTTGTATTTTTGATAATAATTTATTTTTATTTAAACTAAAAGAAATAAATAGCTTAAAACATTTCACTTACAACTCCTCATCAACTTTTATTTCCTTGTGGGCGTTCTAAAAAAACAAATTATTAGTAAAAACCATTTTTATTACATACTCAATAAAAAAATTAAATTAATTAATTAATTAGCTTGATTATAAATAAATATTTTGCTATAGGAAAGTTTTAATTTACTAGATATTAACATTTAAAATTTCCATTAAAAAATATTTCATTATCATTCTCATGTCTTGTACGTGGTCTTGGTTTAGTCTTTCAACTGTGTCGAATTTGGTGTGCCAAACAGAGGGAAAGGGCGATGGTATCAAGTGCAAAATTGGTACATCTGAAAAAAGCAATTATTCAACTAATTGGGAAGTTTTACCAGTGCTTACTCTTTTTCAAAAATGGCCTGTGGTCGTCGTCAACTGGTAAGTTGCGTCCGAATCCCTGCAAATCCTGAAAATAGTATTGGGTCGACTTGGACAGCTCTTTTTTTTTAATTAGTATCTTTTCTAAATGAGATTAATCTAATTTATAGAATAAAAATAATTGAGTTATTTAATACCTATTCTATTCATTACTAAGTAAGCGTTCCGGCTTGTGGGATCGCCTGGAAAATAATTGGGAAACTTGGAATTGTCGCCACCAAATAGGTCCATTAAAACAAAGAGATCCATTGAGTCAAAGGCATCTTGCTGGTGCAACCTGGTCAGCCTTTCAGCGTAATTGCGCGAGCCATAAAGCGAATCGGACGCTGTCCAGTCTTTGAACGCCTCCTCTCCATCAAAAAAAATAAATTGTATGTGTCTGATTAGATTTTTGAACTGATCAATGTTGGTATTTTGGAATAAAAAATTTGCCATGTCGAGTAGCATGGCGCACGGAACAGCTGAATCAGTGGCAGCTATGAAATCAAAATTGGCAAAATATTTGCTGTCATAATGGCAGGCAAAGATAACTCTGTTCAAAAGTAAAGAATTTGGTCTCTTGGTTGAGCTAAAGTGTCTTCCGATTGGAAGAGTAGCGATTATGTTCGACATTGGCTTTTTACCAAGAGGCGTACTAGCTGTAAAATTGTCCATTTCAATCTCCCATCCATAGCTCTTCATTTGAGAGACAATGTACTTGGAAAAATAATCCAAAATGGTATTTATGTTTCTAATTCAAAATAAAAAGCATACATTGCGAACTTTGAGATTATTTTCTGTGCCAGAAACTCTTGGAATTGCCAAAGGATTTAAAAATTTCATAAAATCCTCATAACTGCTCTTTAACGAGTCCAAATTTACACTGCTCAATCGACTTTTGTGAACCACATTCTTGAAAAATTATATTTAAACACTCTTTTAATTAATTAATAAATTAATTAGCCAATAAAACCATCAATTTAGTGCCCTTATATTTCATTCTAGCTTTTTTTCAAAAATTAAAAGTTATTTTTTTAAATTTGATTTAATTATTCAAAGCATAGATGGTTATTATACCAATATGAGCTTACATGTCTTTGAGACCGAATACCAACCATTAGAGTAAAACAAATTAGCAAAAATTTTAAAACCAAGTCCATTTTTTTTCTAATAAAATCAAAAATTTAAATCTAATTAAAAACAATAAACCTATACACCTGGTTTTTTAATACCAGTGTATCTACCAAATAATTATTTAAATGAATATTTTATGCTAAAAAATAATAAAATAATAAAAATTTATATTTTTTACTAAAAATTAAATTATTTCTTTAAATTTAAACTCTCATTAACCAGTGAATAGAAAAGACTGTTTTTATTGTTGATTAAATTTTGGACAGAGTCGAATTCGGCAACTTTTCCACCATCCATTACCAGAATTCGGTCATAGTCAAATATGGTCTGAATGCGATGAGCTATGGTCAGCACAGTAGTGTCTTTGAATTTGGACCTAATCACTTTTTGGATCAAGTTGTCTGTTTCCAAGTCCACTTGGGCTGTAGCTTCATCAATGCATATTATTTTGCGCTTGGTCAAAATGGCTCTTAGCAGACAAATGAGTTGTCTTTCACCTGAAGATAAATTTTTTCCACGCTCCTCAATCATTGTGTCAAGAATGGCCACATTTTTACCAAATTTGCCATCCAATCCAGTCTCCTGAAGCACATCCCACATTTCATCATCACTTATTTGACCAAATGGGTCCAAATTTTCGCGCAAAGTAGCCTCAAAAAGAAAAGGATCTTGTGGTATAATGCTTAATTTTTGTCTCAGATCATTCAAGTTAAGATTTTGGATATTCTTGCTATCAATTACAATTCTTCCAGAGTTAATCTCGCAGCCACGGAACAAAGCCATCAGCAGTGAACTCTTGCCAGAGCCAGTTCGGCCACAAATTCCAATTTTTTCACCATGATTAATGACAAAACTGACATTATTGAGCGCTAGCGGGGACCATCCAGTGTACCTAAGGTTGACATTTTTGAATTCAATTTTTGCCTGGTCTGGCCAAGTCTCGGCCACTTGCTCCACTCCTTGCCAATTTTCCGAGTCCAAATTTCTGAACTGGTAGGCTCTCTCTACCGATACCATTTCTTTTTCGGTCTCAGAAAAAGAAGTAATCAGACCATTGAGCAGACCGGTAACGCTCAGTATGTAGCTGAGTGCCAAACCGACCAGACTTGCATTCGAAGTGCCGTAAATATGCTGTACTACTGCTGTCAGACCCACGATTGTTATCATTGCCACACTTATCATTTGAAGTCGGAAGCTCAGCCATTGCGCTGCTGCTTGGCTATTGTAAGAGGCCCGGATGAACTTGTTCAAGTGCTCCTCATTCTGTTTGCAGTATTTTTTCACCTTCCTGAAAGCTCTTATGGTCACGAGGCCTCTTATTGTCTCATGAAACTAAAATAGATCTAATTAAGGTCTGTCTTGGTAATGTAGTATTCTATTTAATTGGCAAATTGGATATAAACCCACCACTCATTACCATTTAGATAATTAAAAATATTGTTTCATATTCTAGCCTTAAATAGAGGCTTGGAACTTGGTCATCTGTAGCCCTAAATCTTGGAATTGAGTTTGTTCCTTAAGTGGTAAGATTGGTGAATGGATACAAATGGAAAATAAAAGAATATTTTTTTATAAAATTTGCAGCATTTTTTCTTGGTTATGGATAAAAATGGTTAAAAAAAAATTTAAATCATAAATTTACCAATCTTACCAATTAAAAATTTAAAACTTTTGTTCAAAATTTTTGAAAAATATATTATAATTAAACTATCAAATATAATAAATTAATTGGGTAAAAATTTTATTTAATTTTTGTATTTGGTGAATACTTACATGAGTGTAGAGTGGCGAAAGAGAGACACTGCTCAGACGCTTAAGTTCTCTAGAGGTCCATCTGTAATAGTTTTGTATACTGTAGTAGATAAGTGATAGTGGGATGAGGGCCAGGGAAAACCATGGCAAGCTTAGACAAGTGATGGTCAATATGCCAACAAGACCGAATATGTTTGCCAAGAA
>JAESIW010000207.1:1050896-1064177 GCA_016802295.1 Brachionus rotundiformis
ATTCACCACTCATTACCACTTAGAAAATTAAAAATATTGTTTCATATTCTAGCCTTAATTTGAGGCTTGGAACTTGGTCATCTGTAGCCCTAAATCTTGGAATTAAGTTTGTTCCTTAAGTGGTAAGATTGGTGAACGGATACAAATGGAAAAAAAAAGAATATTTTTTTATAAAATTTGCAGCATTTTTTTTACCAATCTTACCAATTAAAAATTTCAGTTCAAAATTTTTAAAAAAATATATTATTATTTTAATTAAATTAATGAATATAATAAATTAATTTGGTAAAATTTTTATTTATTTTTTATATTTGGTGAATACTTACATGGGTGTAGAGTGGCGAAAGAGAGACACTGCTCAGACGCTTAAGTTCTCTTGAGGTCCATCTGTAATAGTTTTGTATACTGTAGTAGATAAGTGATAGCGGGATGAGGGCTAGGGAAAACCATGGCAAGCTTAGGCAAGTGATGGTCAATATGCCAACAAGACCGAATATGTTTGCCAAGAAAATGTTCAAAATAAATGGCAGTGAGTCGTCAATAGCGTACATATCGGTCGAGAGTCGGTTCAGAATTTGTCCCTTGGGTGTATTATCAAAAAATTGGACACTAGCCTTTACCAAATTTTGAATCAAAGCCTCGTGGACAAATCGACCGGCCGATATGCCGCTGTAGGCGAACAAAAATGCTCTAATGAGTGTAAAAAGTGTGTTTGCCATACCCAAGACTCCATAGACCACAAAAAATTGGGTTGTTTGTTCATGCTGCTGATAGCTTTTGCCACTAAAAAATCCATTTGGTGTGTAAAAATGGACTTTTTCGGCATTTAGAACATAAGTTTGATTCCTCAGCCCAAACAAAGAATTTAAGTCATGGTTCTGGGTCCAGTACGACAACCAGTAGTCGGTCAAATTTCTGCTAGCTAAGAAATTTAATTACCATTTTTTTAATTAATTAATTTAATTAAGTTTTACTTTGCATGAGAGCTAAGAATATGATTGTCAAGCTGGTTAAAAGAACACCAACTGATACACAATAATACTTCCAAACCTGATAATTAATCACACCATGTTCTTTTTCCTCTTCCTCTTTTTTTCTCATCTCCTCATCGGTTAACTTTTGCATCCAGTCAATACCATCTGACTCTACGGACAGTTGAGTATTGTCCTCATTGGAAAAAGAGGCCTTTTCTATTTTCATTATTTTTGGTATTAAATCACAGCCTTTGCCAGAGTCAACAATTTTTCCCTCATCTATTACCAATACCATGTCAGCGTTTATCAAATGCTCAATTTGATGAGTGCACAAAATTCTTGTCTTGTTCTTTAAGAGACCATTGAGACACTTGTTGACCAAGTGACGGCATACATGGGCGTCAACAGCACTGAGCGGGTCGTCCAGAAGATATATCTCCATTTTCCTATTGTAGCAAGCTCGAGCCAATGTGACCCTGGCTTTTTGTCCGCCTGACAAACAAATGCCATTTTCGCCCACTGGAGTCTCGTCGCCATAGGGCAAGTTTTCCAAATCTGTCTCCAAGCAACATGCGTTCAGCACTTTTTTATAAAATTCCACATTCATCTCAGAGCCAAAGAGAATATTTTCCCTGATTGTTCCTTGCTGGATCCACACCTCTTGACCAACATAGGCAAAGCCTTGCTCACAAGTTTGAGAATTGATGCGCAACTTGCCATTGTTTTTTTCCAACTCGGCCATTAGAGTGAGCAAAATGCTCGTCTTACCACTGCCTACTTTGCCAATCACGCCAATAAAATCTCCTTTATTCACTTTAAATGAAATGTCATTCAGTCCATTGCCATCATCAGTGGCCTCGGTCTTTTCCCAATTGAATTGACCTGCATGCACATCGACCAGCACTTGGTCAGATGCGCCCAGCTCATTAAAACTATAGTACTTTGTCCAGTGTAAATTTTCTGCATTGAGAAATTTCTCCAAACGTCTTATGGACACCAAAGACTGCACCAGACCGTTCACTACCCACGGAAAATTGTTCAATGGCATTATGAGCATATTGAACAAAGCCAAGCTGGTAAAAACTTTGGCCGGTGTGAGAACATTGCCCAGCCATACATAAGTCGAAAAAGTAAACACAGACATCAAAATTGGTGTACTAGCCCAGAAATACACACATCCAGCATCCAAGTATTTTTTCGCTCTAAGCTCACCAAGCTCTTGTTCTCTGACTTTTTTTATTCGCCGCAAAAAATAGGCCTCCCATGCACAAAATTTAATCACTCGAATACCATCCAGAAACTCTGTCATTAGCTTGGAAAAAATTTTTTTTATCTAATTAATTAATAAAGACTATTTTTAATTTACCTTGACACGCTCATCTTTAAAATTCATCATTTTAACTTGGACTTTACCAATAAAGTCGGACAAAAACTTGTTTATTGGTATTAGGATGATGACAAATATGAGCCCGACGAGGAAAGAGGGGCCAATTTGAATATAGAGCAGGTAAAGAGTGATGACCAGTTGGAATGGCAAGCTCCAGCAAGAGTGAAAACTTGGAAAAGCATTGACCACTGAATCGGTGTCAATAGACATAAAATTGACCACCTGACCAATCGAATATTTGTTCATTTGGTTCAGCTTAATCACCACTGCTTTGCGATAGATCAAACTGGTCAAAGCAGATCGGACCCTGAGACAAAACTGGTTTAACAAGTTGGTAAAGTGTATGTTAATGAGCGAGCTGAGCAAAGTGGACACAAACAACGCCATGGCATAGTAAATTCCGGTCTTTAACTGGCTCTCTTTCACTTGAACAAACTGAACCAGCTGATTGAGCAAAATGGGGCCTGAAAAGCCCAATAGGTCATTCACAAGTCTCAAAAAGCCCAAGAATAGGAACTCTTTGCCAAAATTTTTGACCAAAGTCTTGACTAATTTGCTCTTGGGAAGCAAATTTTGCTGGTCAAAACAAACATCTTCATAATTTAGATGTGTTTGCATGAAATTTTCATTTTGAAGGAGTCCTGGTTCAACAATTGGATTCTTAAGATACTCATCAGCATTGTTGTAGCGGGACATAAAGCTCAGGTTGATTAGCCGTGTATTCAAATACTTTGGCAATTTGCTCAAATCATCCACGGACTTAATGCCTCTTTGGTAGCCCTTTTTCATCACCGCTTCCAGCCAGCCAAAAGTCAGATAAGAATGGTAGCTGGCATTGTCCTCTTGCCATTCATTTATGTCATCGTATAAATAGATAAATCCTTCAACTTTATTGCGAAAAGATGACAAAATAAATATTAGATAAACTAGCAAAAAAAATATAAAATTGGCTAGAAGTATTAGGTTACATTTTTCATTTAGACTTTGGTTGCCGAAATCTTTCATTCTTTGGAAAGTATTGATAAAGTCTATGCAATTGGCAAATAGGACAAGTAGCCAAGAGACCAAAAGTTTGATTGGAAAGCGAGGAATGAACAAGTTTTTGTTGAATATGGTAAAAGTGTGGATAAATAGAGCTGACAATTTGTAGCTGTGTGGTATCAGGCTTTCAGCTTTGGTCGGCTGTTTGTTTCCAAAAGGCATGAAATAGTTGGTAAACGTATCGGCCAGGGAGATGCTCAAAAGAACAAAAGACACAAAGCGGACAGACTTGAGAGAGGGGAAGACGCGCTTGCGACCAAAGTTGCCTCTCGATCCGCAAGAGTATGCGTTGGCTACGCTAAGGAGCAGGTAGCACGGCGATACCAGATACAAACTAATGTAGCATTGGTTCAGATATTCTGGCTTGCTTGGATCTATTATTGATTCGTTTAGGCAAAACATAGCATTTTATTTTCCAATTAATTATTTTATAAACTTTTGTAAAGCTAGCTTTAGATTTGTACTTGCAAATAATTTAAGGTAAATGGTAAATTTTAATAAAAGTATGACTATTTAAATAAATTAAAATTTTTTAAAATTTTAAAAAAATTATATTTAGAAAACAAAACAAATAGTTGAATAAAATTTTCTTGATAATCTTCTTGTTCACTCTTCTGGCTGGTCTTTTCCAATGATTCATACTTTCATCCAATGTTACATTTATAAATTTAATCAATTCAGTTTTTTCCAGTTTTGTAGCAAAAATTTTTAATTTTATCTTATAATAAATAATCAAATTTGTTAAGATTTGTTCATCCAAACATACCATTTAACCAATTTTTCTTGGTTTAAGACTACCATTTAGCAGGTAAATTTTCCATTTTAAAAATTATAAATCAAAATTAACACCATATAATCAAAATGATATATTTTTGAAATCAAAATTTATACTTGTCATGTATTCAGATATTTGGTATTTTCACAAGAACACCTTTTGTCCACTGCACTGCTTTACTGAATTAAACACAGGTCTCAGAGTATAAGCAGGTTCCCCACTTGGAGAAACTTCTGGTTATTCCTATTTCAGTAAAGATTTTTTTAGAAATTGTTATTATTATTTAAAGTAATATCATAGTCAAAATTTAATTCTGAATTTTCACAGGTGCATGTCAGTCAAATAGAAAGTCCATCACTAGTTAAATATCTTTTATCTTTTTCACAATTAACAGTAAATTAAATAATATTCTTTTTATTTATTAAAGCTAAAGTCATTAATGTAAAAAAACTTGTTACTCTTTAAATAAAGCTCCTTTCAGCAAATTTATTTAAAATTAAAAAAAAATCATTAATATATTATCTTTAAACAAGTGCATCCAACCTTGCTTTTCTTTTACTTAGGAAAGTCTAGATTGGTAAACAATAGTTTTGTTTAATTTAAAGAAATTTCTTTTTTAACTTTTTCAATTTCTTTAGCTTTTTTTTAAGATGGCTTCAAATAAGCCTTTTATATTTTTAAAAATAATTTATATAAATAGTATATTAATAGAATATTTTTAAAACATAACATTTTAATAAAGTGAAGACAAAAAATGTGACACTACTAAAAAAAATTCTCGATACAACGCCCTTGACCTTTAAATTTAAAACTAAACTAAAAACAAATGGTTCAAATTTTATTTTATCTAATTTAAAACAATAAACTAAATAAAGCAAGAGCAAAGATTGGCTTTAGAGATATCCATTTTATAGCTGATCAAAAATCAACTTGCTAAATTATCAAAACAACTCTAATTTTCTTAATTATCCTTTACCATGGACAATTAAGCAGATGGGAGTTGAACATAATTGATATAATAAGATTTTAAACAGAAAATTAAAAAAAAAATTTATTAAAAAAATTGAATTGATTAATCATTAAATTGTTTAAAATTAATAAATTTTTTGAAAGAGATAAAAGATTTTCATTTTTTTATTTTGATTTTTCGGGACAGCGCGAACGCAGTCCCACTCTCATAAATTGTGCGCTCGAGTTTCCTCATTTGAGGAAATCGCAAGCTTCAGCCAGTCAGTGGTGCAATGACTAAGCCTCCATCTCGATTGCACGGTGTTCTTGATCGCCGTAGCAATAACGCCAAGTAAGTATGCTTTGTTCACGCTTCAACCACTCATTTATACCAATTGATTTCAATAGAAATTTAAGTTTACACATTTAACTTGATTGAATATATCTGACATCTTTATGACGATTGTAAAGTTGTAAATGGTTTTTGATTAATTAAGCAGTGGTAAACACCAAAGAGTGGTTTTTTTTGGTAATTGAATGGTAGATTTTCATTTTGGTTTTAATTTTGTCGGGACAGCGCGAACGCAGTCCCATTCTAACAAATTGTGCGCCCGAGTTTCCGTCATTAGAGGAAATCGCAAGATTCAGCATTATCTTAGGTGCAATGATAAAGCCTTATCCCGATTGCACGGTGTTCTTGATCGCCGTAACAACTGCGCCAGGTAAGTATGAGTTGTCGTCAGTAAGCATGTTTTATTTATTCTAAAGGTCTCTGTTTGTAAAAAGAATATTTTTTATTAATTTTTTTTATATTTGTATGTACATAAGAGACATCTTTATATTTTACATTTGAACTATTGAATTAAAGACTTAACTTAACAAAATAAAATAATTTATAATAAAATTTAATTTATAATTTTTTGTTTCGTATACCATTTTGGTCATAATATTAATTTTTTTAATTTTTTATAAATTCTTTCCCAATTATAATCCCATTAAGCTTATTTTATTGCCTTCCAATTTAAGATACCACTTCTTTGCTTTTAATTCATTTACTTATGGTCCGCGTGTACGGTGCTGGTCCAAGTGAAGAAAAGACACTTCAAATTGACCAACATTGGTTCGCTGTCTCAAATCTGTCTTTTAAAGTATAAATGTAGCTTAGTAGCATTAGTACCAAAGATTATATAAACAAATTGTGTTTTTAACTCACGTAGAATTATTTCAGAACTGATTTATCTCTAAATAAGATAACACGTTGAAAGACTGACCCTTTAACAATAAATATCATTAATACTTTTCAGTCTATGATTATAGTTTTTCTTAAATATTAGCAGTTAGATAGTTTATCTATGTAATTGAATAAAAAAGCTTAAAAAATCAAAATAAGTGCTGCTTGAAAATTATCTTCAAATTAAGTGATCCCTGTGTTGATCGGCTTAGTATGTTTATTAGCTTAATGATTATCTTTTAATATTTACACAATATTAAAATTTTCATTTAAAATAAAGCAATTAAAAGCATATTAAATTTGATCAAATATTAGATTTATGCCAAAATAAATATTATTTTAATTATTTATAATTTTAAAATAAAAGATAATTCTTTATCTTAACTCATAGGGAGACATATTCAGGCATGTTTAAAATAAACTATCTTTAAATATTTTTAACATGAGTGCACAGTTTTAATAACTTTAATAAATGTATATGGTTAAAATGTAATTGTATGGTAATTTTTTAATTAATTCTTAAGGCATAGATTTTAATATATATTTTCATGACTCATAAATTTTTCCAAACGAAATTTAATTTAAATTAATCATTTAAATTTAAATTTATAAATCATTTTACCTTTAGAAATCACCTATGTGAATGTGTCTGTGATTAAAACTATTAAAACTCCATTTTATTCAAAATTGAAATTAAAATATTTTTTATTTAAATTTTTCATATAAATCTGAATACGTAATAGAGTGAGTCAGGCAAGTTAGGTATTTCAAAAGTGCCATTTTTTTAGAAAAAAGCCTCTTATTTATTAGCAAGTTCCAGAGAGAGTTGAATACAAATATTTTAATAATTTAAAAAGATCAAATGGTCAATAATTTACTTTGTAAAGGTCAGTTAACTAAGTTGTCCAAGAATTGCGCTGCAAAACTGAATGTTTTAGTGGTAAGGTAGATAGATAGACTAATTATTTAAGAATTCTTTGAATAGGGCAATCAAAGGCGGTAAAATTAAAAAAGCAGCTTTTTTTTTGTAATTTTTATCTGTCATCAATCCAAAAAGATAAAACCAAAAAAATTCAAAAAGAAATAGTGGATACAATTAATTTACAAAAGATGGTTCAAAAGTTTAGAAGTTTTTACCATTTAATATTTGAAATGAGCGCCTTTGGCGTTATAAAAAGCCAAAGCTTTTTTTGGCATTGATTAGCTAATACTTTATTTTAAAATTATAACTTCGTAATAATCTATCATTTTTGTTAGTTAATCTGTACCGAGCTAAAGCTTCTTAGGATTAAAAAATTAAAGATCAAAAAATCAATAAAGTTAATAAAATAAAAAAATTAAAAGGTTAAATTAGATATATTATCATGTAGAGTTATAGGTTACACCTGATAAGTTTTTGATGGTTCAGGGGAAAAATAAATTTTAAAATGGGTTTGGATATTCGATATATCTTGATTCGAAGCCTTCCTTATATTCTTCTACCAGTCAGACAGCAAATGGAATAGAGCAATTCTACAATTCACGCAACATGTTTTGCTCCTTCTGACCTTGAGCTTTGGCATTTTTGATATTTTGTTTTTGTTTTTGTTTCAAATTTCACAATGACAAAAATGTGTCTTGTTTAAAAGTCATCAATCACGTCTTTTTGACTGTAATAATAATACTAGTAGTATTAAAAGATACTGCGACCATTTCGAGTTAAGCTTATTCGAAGCTATGGCAAGAAATTAGACTGTTTCTTGAGTCATTTGTTCAGGTTAAGGTCAGTGATTGATGCAGAGTGGACGATGTACTGAGGTAGACTATTCTAAACATTAGCTACTCGATTTGTTAAGAAATGATATCATTGCATGCAACTTTTTACATTTTCTCTTACAATACATTTGTTATGTCCTCTTAAGTTGTACGGCTGATTTCGAGAAAAATTTTGATCAAATTTCAAGCGCTCAATCTTGCTCAAACATCTTTAGATGCGCAATTAAATTTAATTGCATTTTTAGAAATTACAATCATTTTTCAGAAGTTTAAAAATAAAGCTTTGAAATGTTAAAAGAATAAAAAATCTGCGATGAAATTTAATTTCGCATCTAAGCGCTTGAAATTTGATCAATCTCTGATCCTTGTTATTCTGAGATTAGCTAAAGTAAACATTTCCAGTCTTTTCGAGTAGTCAAATTTTCGAATTGAAGGGGTTATTTTTGTTGTCTTTATCAGGAAATGGACACCATTAACTTATTGCAAACTATAAATGAAACAATCTCACTTTTTTGATTGAGATATGGTGAGTGAGGCCTTACAAGTCTAGCAAATAAAGGATATATTACCAGCTTAATGTAATGTAACACAAATATTGTTAATAAAGCAATATAATGGCAAAGTCTGATGACTAAATGAATCTTAGCTATTTTGCTTAATCACAAAAATAAATTAAATAAATTATAGAACAGAAATTTGTTTTTTTTTTTCTAATTAAAATTGAATTTTTTATGGGTGAATTTGTTGATTTATTTGTAACTAGTGGTGTGCTCGGGCGGCCGGCTAGTTAGTCTTGCACACGCATATACTGCTAGAAATGCGTGGAACTAGAACACAATCTAAAAGATAGCTTGGGCATTTTGTTTATCATTCAAAGATAAACAATACTCTACAAACCTGCAAGTATTTAGAAAACCTCAGTCCATTAGACCTATAATCTAATCAGCTTATGAACATAAAATTATAATTCTAAACAACCAAGCTTAACATTAAAATATTGACCTTAATTTATATATTCATATTTTTGTTCATACTTAAACTATTAGCTTTTTTTCCCAAATTTTATTCGATATTTTCCTAGTCGGGCCATGGCGATCAGATTCGCTCGGCCCAACAGCCCGCCTCAATAGGTGTCGCATTAGACTTTGGAGCTAAATTGAACCAACATGATAAGCTTAATTAAAATAATAATAAAATATTTTATCAACAACATAAAAAGTTTATTTTTATCAATTTAAAAACATAGATAATTTATAATTTTTAAATTACATAAGGCCAATTTAAATATTTATTTAGATTAGAGATTTAAATAATGCTGGCTGCTAAGACGCCTGGCTGGGAGTTGAGGGTAACTGTGCCCGAGTTCGACGTGGTCGAGCAAAGATTGCTGGTCAATGGAGAGACGCACATTGGCGGTGTGATCGTGCAGCTAATTGAACAATTGAGTAGCATACGCCATGACTGGTCAGACTTTGCGTTGTGGTGGCCGGACAAAAACAAGTGGCTAAACAAGAACAAGTTTACATTGGACCAGTGTGGTGTGCAAGCAGACGCGCTGCTTCACTTTACACCAATTCATAAATATGTGCGCGTAGGCTTGCCTGATCTGCAGGTTGTTGATTTAAATGTGGACTTTTCGGCAAGCGTTTTTCACGTGACCAAACAAATGAGCAAAGAACTTGGCATGCGGCACGCCGAGGAAATGTCCTTGCTTAGATGTTGGAACCAGAACAGGGAGAAAGCTGGTCGTAGAATGAACGAGGCCAGTAGACCGAAAGAAACAGGCTCAATTTCGAGTGGCACATCTACTTTGAACAACTCGTCAAGCAACTCGAATATCTCGCGCAACAAGTCACGTGATAAGCGTGAGAAGTCGCTCAGTTTGTCCGGAAATGACAGCTTCGGACATGGTGATGTTGACTTGGCCAGTCTATCCAATAGTCCCATTATTTGTGCCCATGACTACTTGATCAATAATACAGTTAGATACAAGAGCATATTTGACAAGACCAGAATAAACAGTCGATGGCTGGACTCATCCAAATCGCTTATGGAACAAAATGTCAAAGAAAATGACATTGTTTTTCTCAAGTTTAAATACTTTGCTTTTTTTGATTTAAATTTGAAACACGATGTGGTCAGAATAAACCAAGTGTATGAACAGGCCAAGTGGTCCATACTCACAGAAGAAATAGACTGTACTGAACAAGAGCTTATCAATTTTGCTGCTCTACAGGTAATTATTTATATTCGTTTTTAGGTATTTTGTCTCCAATTGGCTAATTTACTAATGTTACTTTTGATTAATAGCAAAAGTCTCAAGTAATGTGATTTTTATAGGCGTTTTACATAACTAGTCAAGTTAATGTCATTAATTAAATATAATATTTAAAAGTTTTGTATAAATTGAATTTAAGAATTTTTAGAGTTAATTGTTTTTGTGACATGAACAAAGTTATCGAATTTCATTTAACTTATCTTTTCTTTTAAAAAAAGACACATGTTATCCTATTATAAGGAGTTAATAAAAAGAAACACTTTTTAATTCATTTTTATTTATTTAAAAAATAATAATGACAACTACACTACTACAATTACAATAATATATTGGGCCTAGCTTAAAGCTCAAAAGCTCTTTTAATAATATTAAGCACGTCTATTTATAAGTTAATAAAGAACAAAGATTGAAATCAAATAATTAGAAATAGAAAGATTGAAACGCAATGGTCAATAGACTTTAATTTAAATTAAAATTAGAACTGTGAATAAGTGGTGGTAAACCGGTTCAATTTGAATAACATAAGTATTAAGAAAGAATTGAATTACCAGTAGACCGAAAGAAACAGGCATTGAAAATGTCCAAAAAACGCGTTTTTTTCGATATTTCAAAGTTAAATTTTTAACTCAATCCTTAACATATCAGGACAAAATTTTAGTCGCTTATAAAGCACTAAATTCTGAGAACTTTGGCTTTTAAAGTGCAGGAAAACTCTAAAAATTGACAGAGTAATTGCACTTTGAAATTTAAAACTTTTTAAATTTTTAAATTGAATGGTCACGTTCAGGACCTTATTTCTCTATGGTCCTTTGGCCTACCGAAGACCCCGAGTGCTCAAAGGTAAGCTCAGTAGATGCACTTAAACATACTACTTGGAGGTTTCGGTCACTCGAAAAGATCATAGAAAATTTTGACTTTGAAAATGTCCAAAAAACGCGTTTTTTTCGATATTTCAAAGTTAAATTTTTAACTCAATCCTTAACATATCGACTAAAATAAGTAAGAATTGAATTTTTCTCAATTGTTTTTTTGAAAAAATATAAAATTAATAAAGAAAAAAGTTTTTCGATCAAAAAATTCAAAATCTTCTTTTTACGTTTCGGATATAATCTGTTTAAATACAAAACCGGTTCCAAAAACGAACCGGTTTCCCAACCCTATCTGGAATAATGCTGCCTGCTATTGAGGGTGTACCCTCGGATAAGATTAAGTTAACGAGATAGATTCAAATTGTCTTTTATATTTTATTAAACAATTAAACTTCACAATTAATAATACAATTAAGGTCTGAGTTTAACAAAAGTTGATTGTGGAATGATTCGAATAGGAAGAATAAATGAAATAAGGTAGTTCATATTTATAGTTAAGATTTAAATTAAAAACGTGATTCAAAATTCAAAATAAACATCAATTTGAAATATAAAAATTAATTAAGATTGTAGACAATGGTCGTTGCAATAACGATTTATTAAAGCATCAAGAAAATAACTTGATAAGTTATTGATTTTCATAAGATCATAGATCATGGTAACAGGTAATCACTCATATTGGATTCCATTTAATAAACTGAAATAAACGACAGTGTATTAAATGGAATCCGAAATTATATCAATAAAGTAGTGGTTTAAATAGGAGCTAAAATAAGAGCTTTGGCTGCAGACCACCGAAGTTGAACGCTAAATAATAAGTAGAGACATGTCAAGATTTGGGTCTTAACAAAATAATTCGAGTAAAGAATAATTTTTAAAAGCAATTTAAGTAGTTTTTATCAAGAGATGACGAAACTGTTGAAGACTTTGTTCTAGTTGAATCAATCAGCTTTGTCGTTCCTCTTTGACTAAAACTAATCAAGTCGCAGTACTTTGCTGTGTAAGATGTAAAGACAGTTAAGTACGTTATGTTTTTAATTACTCTGGACTAAAGAAGGATAGGCAAAATATTATCAAAAGCTTATGAGATTTTGTTTACTCTCCCTCTACCTTTTTTCCTAAAAACAAAACAACAAAATAAGCTTAACCCTCGTACAGCTAAGAGTAGACGGGTCAAAAATGACCCTGTGTAATTTTTAAACCAATTAAATAAACTTAATTACCCAATAGAAATTTGTTAATCAATTAAATCAAGAAATATTTTCTACATTAATCTCATCTTCTTTTAACACACAATGTCAAATATTTCTTTTCTAACAAGGTTAAATTTAATAGGCAAATATTAGTCAATAAAAAAATTTTTTTTATCAAATCAAATAATTCACTAAAAAAAACGAACAAAGAATTACATCGGGTCATTTTTGACCCGACTTAGTATTGTAAAGGTCATTGGGTCAAAAATGACCCGATCAAAACTGTATGAGGGCTAACAAAAAGTCATGAATTAAAACGATCTAAACTTCGACTTGGAATTAATTGGAATTATTGATAATAATAGAATTATTATCTTAGAATAAAGGATATTAAAAAAATTAAATTTACGAATAAAATTTATGTCTTTTTTATAATAAATCTTGCCTTTAAAAAATTAATAAAAATTGACCAAGTGGACATATTGTTTGGCATAGAAAAAACTAAAAATGCATTTAAGCTTCAGATACAGCTTCAAAGCAGGGCTTTAGCGGAAAGACCAAGCGGCGACCTAAGCCGGTTGTCTTCCCATGATAGCACCTTGAGTAAAACTACCTTTTATCGGACCAACCCTCTTCTAATCGAAGACATTGAGCCTAGAGAGAAGGCCGACTTGGTTGAAGAAGACGATGACATAGACGCAGCATTGAACAAGCTCGAAAAATCCCTAGACATTGTAGATAGTGTCAAAGCACCACAAGAGCCTAGCAACAAACCAGTCCAATCCAGCAATCAATTGGAAGAAAGCCTCTTGCTGATGAAGCAACAGAAA
>JAESIW010000207.1:1066282-1102632 GCA_016802295.1 Brachionus rotundiformis
TAAGTGTAGCTTAGTAGCATTAGTACCAAAGATTATATAAACAAATTGTGTTTTTAATTCACGTAGTATTATTTCAGAACTGATTTATCTCTAAATAAGATAACACGTTGAAAGACTGACCCTTTAACAATAAATATCATTAATACTTTTCAGTCTATGATTTTATCTTTTCTTAAATATTAGCAGTTAGATAGTTTATCTATGTAATTGAATAAAAAAGCTTAAAAAAATCAAAATAAGTGCTGCTTGAAAATTATTTTCAAATTAAGTGATCCCTGTGTTGATCGGCTTAGTATGTTTATTAGCTTAATGATTATCTTTTAATATTTACACAATATTAAAATTTTCATTTAAAATAAAGCAATTAAAAGCATATTAAATTTGATCAAATATTAGATTTGTGCCAAAATAAATATTATTTTAATTATTTATAATTTTAAAATAATAGATAATTCTTTATCTTAACTCATAAGGAGACATATTCAGGCATGTTTAAAAAAAACTATCTTTAAATATTTTTAATATGAATGCGCAATTTTAATAACTTTAAATAATAAAATTTAAACTTTTATAAATGTATATGGTTAAAATGCAATTGTATGGTAATTTTTTAATTAATTTTTAAGGCATAGATTTAAATATATATTTTTATGACCCATAAATTTTTCCAAACGAAATTTAATTTAAATTAATCATTTAAATTTAAATTTATAAATCATTTTACCTTTAGAAATCACCTATGTGAATGTGTCTGTGATTAAGACTATTAAAACTCCATTTTATTCAAAATTGAAATTAAAATATTTTTTATTTAAATTTTTCATATAAATCTGAATACGTAATAGAGTGAGTCAGGCAAGTTAGGTATTTCAGAAGTGCCATTTTTTTAGAAAAAAGCCTCTTATTTATTGGCAAAGTTCCAGAGAGAGTTGAATACAAATATTTTAATAACTTAAAAAGATCAAATGGGCAATAATTTATTTTGTAAAGGTTAGTTAACTAAATTGTCCAAGAATTGCGCTGCAAAACTGAATGTTTTAGTGGTAAGGTAGATAGACCTTTTGATAGTTTAGTTTAGACTAATTATTTAAGAATTCTTTGAATAGGGCAATCAAAGGCGGGAAAATAAAAAAGCAGTTTTTTTTTATAATTTTTATCTGTCATCAATCCAAAAAGATAAAACCAAAAAAAATTCAAAAAGAAATAGTGGATACAATTAATTTACTAAAGATGGTTCAAAAGTTTAGAAGTTTTTACAATTTAATATTGAAATGAGCGCCTTTGGCGTTATAAAAAGCCAAAGCTCTTTTTGGCATAGATTAGCTAATACTTTATTTTAAAATCATAACTTGAGAATCTATCATTTTTGTTAGTTAATCTGTACAAGGCTAAAGCTTCTTAGGATTAAAAAATTAAAGATCAAAAAATCAATAAAGTTAATAAAATAAAAAAAATTAAAAGGTTAAATTAGATATATTATCATGTAGAGTTATAGGTTACCCCTGATAAGTTTTTGATGGTTCAGGGGATATTCTTCCACCAGTCAGACAGCTAATGGAATAGAGCAATTAGAGACTTGTATTAGTTTAAGTTTATTAAGGGCCTTCTAGTGCATTACATCAGATGTATAGTATCATATTTTAGATCTAAGATAGGCCTAATTAACTGAGCTTTGAATGGCTTGTATTCGATTGATGTTAGTTTCTGGAATTTATGGTTCAAGGCTTTGGACTTATAAATTCAATAAAGAGCCATCAAACAAGATAAAGTTAATTCTAATAAGTTAAAATATTCATGATATCAACTTATAATATGACAGATAGCATGGCAATTGTACAGTATGCTGCAAAAACATAAAACCAAGAAAAAAATTCCAATGTGATATATCAAATAGTAGAGAGAAAAAAATTCTCAAATTGGTGCTTTTATTTTATTTTCCTTAGCACCTAGGTTTATGTAAAATTCACAAAATAAACAACTTTTCTGCAAAACTTTGCAATAAGTCTGCAAAATTCTGAACTTTGTGTACAAAGGATGTACCGTGTGCTACAATTCACGGAACATGTTTTGCTCCTTCTGAACTTGAGCTTTGGAATTTTTGATATTTTGTTTTTATTTTTGTTTCAAATTTCACAATGACAAAAATGTGTCTTGTTTAAAAGTCATCAATCACGTCTTTTTGGCTGTAATAATAGTACTAGTAGTAGTAAAAGATACTGCGACCATTTTGAGTTAAGCTTATTCGAAGCTATGGCAAGAAATTAGACTGTTTCTTGAGTCATTTGTTCAGGTTAATTTTGAAGTCAATGATTGATTCAGAATGGACGATGTACTGAGGTAGACTATTCTAAACATTAGCTACTCGATTTGTTAAGAAATGATATCATTGCATGCAACTTTTTACATCTTCTCTTACAATACATTTGTTATGTCCTCTTAAGCTGTACGGCTGATTTCGAGAAAAATTCTTACAAAATTGATAATTTCATATCTGTAATAATTTCAAGCGCTCAATCTTGCTCAAACATCTTTAGATGCGCAATTGCATTTTTAGAAATTACAATCATTTTTCAAAAGTTTAAAATTAAAGCTTTGAAATGCTAAAAGAATAAAAAATCCGCGATGAAATTTAATTTCGCATCTAAGCGCTTGAAATTTGACCAATCTCTGATCCTTGCTATTCTGAGATTAGCTAAAGTAAACATTTCCAGTCTTTTCGAGTAGTCAAATTTTCGAATTGAAGGGGTTATTTTTGTTGTCTTTCTCAGGAAATGGACACCATTAACTTATTGCAAACTATAAATGAAACAATCTGACTTTTTTGACTGAGATATGGTAAGTGAGGCCTTACAAGTCTAGCAAATAAAGGATATATTAACACAAATATTGTTAATAAAGCAATATAATGGCAAAGTCTGATGACTAAATGAGTCTTAACTATTTTGCTTACTCACAAAAATAAATTAAATAAATTATAGAACAGAAATTTGTTTTTTTTTCTAATTAAAATTGAATTTTTTATGGGTGAATTTGTTGATTTATTTGTAACTAGTGATGTGCTCGGGCGGCCGGCTATTTAGTCGTGCACACGCGTATACTGCTAGAAATGCGTGGAACTAGAACACAATCTAAAAGATAGCTTGGGCATTTTGTTTATCATTCAAAGATAAACAATACTCTACAAACCTGCAAGTATTTAGAAAACCTCAGTCCATTAGACCTATAATCTAATCAGCTTATGAACATAAAATTATAATTCTAAACAACCAAGCTTAACATTAAAATATTGACCTTAATTTATATATTCATATTTTTGTTCATACTTAAACTATTAGCTTTTTTTCCCAAATTTTATTCGATATTTTCCTAGTCGGGCCATGGCGATCAAATTCGCTCGGCCCAACAGCCCGCCTCAATAGGTGTCGCATTAGACTTTGGAGCTAAATTGAACCAACATGATAAGCTTAATTAAAATAATAATAAAATATTTTATCAACAACATAAAAAGTTTATTTTTATCAATTTAAAAACATAAATAATTTATAATTTTTAAAATTACATAAGGCCAATTTAAATATTTATTTAGATTAGAGATTTGAATAATGCTGGCTGCTAAGACGCCTGGCTGGGAGTTGAGGGTAACTGTGCCCGAGTTCGACGTGGTCGAGCAAAGATTACTGGTCAATGGAGAGACGCACATTGGCGGTGTGATCGTGCAGCTAATTGAACAATTGAGCAGCATACGCCATGACTGGTCAGACTTTGCGTTGTGGTGGCCGGACAAAAATAAGTGGCTAAACAAGAACAAGTTTACATTGGACCAGTGTGGTGTGCAAGCCGACGCGCTGCTTCACTTTACACCAATTCATAAATATGTGCGCGTAGGCTTGCCTGATCTGCAGGTTGTTGACTTAAATGTGGACTTTTCGGCAAGTGTTTTTCACGTGACCAAACAAATGAGCAAAGAACTTGGCATGCGGCACGCCGAGGAAATGTCCTTGCTTAGATGTTGGAACCAGAACAGGGAGAAAGCTGGCCGTAGAATGAACGAGGCCAGTAGACCGAAAGAAACAGGCTCAATTTCGAGTGGCACATCTACTTTGAACAACTCGTCAAGCAACTCGAATATCTCGCGCAACAAGTCACGTGATAAGCGTGAGAAGTCGCTCAGTTTGTCCGGAAATGACAGCTTCGGACATGGTGATGTTGACTTGGCCAGTCTATCCAATAGTCCCATTATTTGTGCCCATGACTACTTGATCAATAATACAGTTAGATACAAGAGCATATTTGACAAGACCAGAATAAACAGTCGATGGCTGGACTCATCCAAATCGCTTATGGAACAAAATGTCAAAGAAAATGACATTGTTTTTCTCAAGTTTAAGTACTTTGCTTTTTTTGATTTAAATTTGAAACACGATGTGGTCAGAATAAACCAAGTGTATGAACAGGCCAAGTGGTCCATACTCACAGAAGAAATAGACTGTACTGAACAAGAGCTTATCAATTTTGCTGCTCTACAGGTAATTATTTCTATTCGTTTTTAGGTATTTTGTCTCCATTTGGTTAATTTACTAATGTTACTTTTGATTAATAGCAAATGTCTCAAGTCATGTGATTTTTATAGGCTTTTTACATAACTAGTCAAGTTAATGTCATTAATTAAATATTGTTGTAGAGTGGTTTTCTTATTCGCATTCATTGTGTTAAGAAAAGATTGTATTACTTGAGTTGTGTTTATTTATAAAACTAGAATGACTTCCTAACTAAGAAAAATCCTTTTTCTTAAATACTATCTCCAATTCGTACAAGTTAATTTCATATTTGCCTAGTTGCTACTAATTAGAATTGCCTAGTAATACCAGTCAACATATTATGACATATTTATCAAACAAGTAGAGTAATGCTTAACAACTAAGTAAGTAGATTTAACTAAGTAAATCAGCCCTATAACAATATAATATATAAAAGTTTTGTATAAATTGAATTTAAGAATTTTTAGAGTTAATTGTTTCTTTTGTGACATGAAAAAAGTTATCGAATTTCATTTACCTTATCTTTTCTTTTAAAAAAAGACACATGTTATTATAAGGAGTTAATTAAGAGAAACACTTTTTAATTAATTTTTATTTATTTAAAAAATAATAATGACAACTACACTACTACAATTTCAATAATATATTGGGCCTAACTTAAAGTTTTATTTTTGTTTTACTTTTGGAGAATATTTGATTAAGTAAGCACATCTATTTATAAGTTAATAAAGTTATTAAACAATTAAACTACACAATTAATGATACAATTAAGATCTGAGTTTAACAAAAGCTGTTTGTGGAATGATTCGAATAGGAAGAATAAACGAAATAAGGTAGTTCATATTTTTAGTTAAGATTTAAATTAAAAACGTGCATCAAAAGTCAAAATAAACATCAATTTGAAATATAAAAATTAAATAAGATTGTAGACAATGGTCGTTGCTATAACGATGTCACTTATTATTTATTAAAGCATCAAGAAAATAACTTGATAAGTTATTGATTTTCATAGGATCATAGATCATCGTAACAGGTAATCACTCATATTGGATTCCATTTAATAAACTGAAATAAACGACAGTGTATTAAATGGAATCCGAAATTATATCAGTAAAATAGTGGTTTATATAGGAGCTAAAATAAGAGTTTTGGCTGCAGACCACCGAAGTTGAACGCTAAATTATAAGTAGAGGCATGTCAAGATTTGGGTCTTAACAAAATAATTCGAGTAAAGAATAATTCTTAAAAGCAATTTAAGTAGTTTTTATCTAGAGATGACGAAACCGTTGAAGGCTTTGTTCTAGTAGAGCCAATCAGCTTTGTCACTCCTCTTTGTAAAACAAAACTCAGTGCTTTGTTGTGTAGACAGTTAAGTATGTTATGTTTTTAATTACTCTGGACTAAAGAGGGATAGGCAAAATATTATCTAAAGATTTTGTTAACTCTCCCTCTACCTTTTTTCCTAAAAACAAAACAACAAAATAAACTTAACAAAAAGTCATGAATTAAAACAATCAAAACTTTGACTTGGAATTCTTATTATCTTAGAATAAAGGATATTAAAAAAATGAAATTTTCAAATAAATTTTATGTCTTTTTTATAATTAAATCTTGCCTTTAAAAAACTAATAAAAATTGACCAAGTGGACATATTGTTTGGCATAAAAAAAATTAAAAATGCATTTAAGCTTCAGATACAGCTTCAAAGCAGGGCTTTAGCCGAGAGACCAAGCGGCGAGCTAAGCCGGTTGTCTTCCCATGATAGCACCTTGAGTAAAACTACCTTTTACCGGACCAACCCTCTTCTAATCGAAGACATTGAGCCTAGAGAGAAGGCCGACTTGGTTGAAGAAGACGATGACATAGACGCAGCGTTGAACAAGCTTGAAAAATCCCTAGACATTGTAGATAGTGTCAAAGCACAACAAGAGCCTAGCAACAAACCAGTCCAATCCAGCAATCAATTGGAAGAAAGCCTCTTGCTGATGAAGCAACAGAAATACACCTTTAAAAAATTTCGTCCATTTTATTTCATACTGGACGATAATCACTACTTGAGCTACTTTAAGTCTAAACAAGATGCCAGCGGTAAGCCTCTGGACAAAATAAACCTAAAATCTTGCGAAGTAGTGCCTGATGTAAATTTGTCGCAGCGTAGATTTGGAATCACTTTGCGGGTGCCATCACCAGAAGGCGTAAACGAACTTTTTATTCGATGCGAAACAGAACAGTCCTATGCCAACTGGATGAGTGCGTTTAAGCTAGCTTCCAAAGGAAAACCATTGTCCGATTTATCTTATTCACTTGAGATAAAGTCAATTCTCAATTTACTAAATATGCAGCAAACAAGAAACCTTAAGAGCTCAATGGCTAATCTGGACTCAATTAATAACAGTTCATCTATAATTAGTGGTACTGAATCGGACCCTAGCCAGGTCCAGGCCACTAATCTTCTTCCTATCCGAATTGTCAAGAAATTCAAACTTAAACAGGTATTTTAAATGTTCTAAAATTTCATGTCAAAATGTTAAGTTAATTCTGAACGCAAATTGAACATTGAATATTTAATCTTGGTCAAAGCTTACAGACCACTTAAGAATAGGTTTTCTGAAATTCAGTACAAAATGGCAGCAAGAACAGAAAAAAATGTAAAAAATTTGAATAACTTTTTTTCTAAAGGTTTAAACCCAATTTTGTGAATGCAGAATGGTGCAACATCCAAAGTTGCATCAAATATTTATTGCTAATTTTTTAAAATTAAATTTCAATATAATCGAGTGTAGTGCATTTTGCAGAGATTTTGCACATCATTAGCAGACTTTTACAGTTGATGCAACTTTGAATGTTGCATCATTCTGCGTTCACAGAATTAATTTTAAACTTTTAGAAAAAAAGTTATTTAATTTTTTTACACTTTGTTCTGTTCTTTTGTTCTGAACTTCACAAAACCTTATGAATAGATAATTTATTGATAAAAAATTGAAATTTGTTTTGAATAATTAAATAAAAATAGAAAAAAAAATATTATTAAATTTTTATTTAGTTAAATGATCGAATTCTTGGAGCTTATTCGACCATAAGTGATCTGGACGTAAACGAGTCAAAGTGGAGGTATATAAAAGAGTGGCAAGCGCTTCCCTCCTATGGCATAACATACTTTGCTGTCAAAATAAAAGGCTCTAGATTCAAAGAAGTATATTTTGTTTATTGAAAAGAAAGATTTTTAATTATTGTGCCCAAAAGGAAGTGATTGGAGTGACCAGCAACCGACTGATGAGGATAAGCCCAGAAGGCGAGACATTGAAGACTTGGCGATTTAATTCTATGAAATCGTGGAACGTCAACTGGGACATAAAGCAATTTGACATTGTCTTCGATGATGGTGAGCTGACATTCTTGTGCCTGAATTGCGAAGCGCGTATTCTCAACGAATTCATAGGCGGCTACATATATTTGTCCCTGCGCCAAGCTCAAAACTCTAATGGCAGCACTGCATCTGCCATTGATGAGGAAATGTTTTTTAAATTAACTGAAAAGCGTTAAACTGTGTATTTAGTTTTATCTTAAAATTAGATTTTTCTTTGTATATATATAATACTAAATGATTTGATCTTTAATAAAATCCGAAACCGTAGCTGTTTTTTTACAAATTAATTAATAGATGTTATTAAAAAATTATATTAATTTTTATTGATGATATTATAAAATACAAAAAAAAGAAGAAAAAGAAGAGTGTTCATTTTTGGCTCTGAACAAAACTGTTTCCTACTCAGATCCCAAAAGATTCAAAACACCGATTGACTTATTCTACGAAATCAAATTCAATAAAAACAACTAATCTGTCTTAAATCCTAATGTATGTATATTGCTATAAACCAATTTGTTTCAATTAATTTTACTTTTTTTTTGTATAATTCAACTTTTAACTTAATCTAATTTTGTAAAAACCTAAAAACTTTTCAAACCAGAGGGTTTAAACGAAGGCTGGCGTCGTTCGGACGAATCCTGGGCCTCAATTATATATTTAGTAAAATAAAAAAGTCACCAAAATAATACAAATCAAATCAAAAATAATTACTGAACTATCAAGGCTTGTTTTGCCTTGAGCTGGTGAATTATAAATTAATTTGGCTAGGAAACCTTTTTAAATTGGTGGTTTGATTTGCACAGGTAATTGTGATTTTTTGGTGTCAATTAAGAATAAATTTGCGGTATAAATTCACGAATTGGGTGTTAAATTTGGTAATCGAGTTTCGCCTTAGATTATTCGCCTTATTTTTTGATCAATAAATAAAATATCATTGATGAACGATAATTGTATGCCTTTGATTAAAACTTAGATTTTTTTAAAAATTTTTATTTCAAGCTTTTCTAACCATTCTTTTACTATCTCTTAATTCTAAAAATTTTTAAAAGGAATTTTGAAAATTAAAAAAATGTGTAATTTACCATTGTATTTATTAATAATAAAAATTTTATTTTAAAAATAAACATCATCTATATATTTAGACCTAAATTTTATCAGTAAGTGTACAATTTGGCTCAAATTAATTAGAAAAAGAATGAGCAAACAAGTTTTTCTGGCCTTGCACTTTGGGAATATTTCAGTTGAATAATTGTTCCAAAAAATAATTAAAATTTATAATAATTATTTTATGACAGAGATAGCTGTGATCTGACATTCTTTTGGATCAAACCGGCTTTAGTTAAGAACGCTTCCTGAGGCGCTTTATGTGAACAACATGTTTCTCTTTCTCTTAAGGTCTCTGAAGAGTTTTTTAATTAAAAATTAATAAGCAAATAAATTATTTTCCAAATAGTGACAAATCAAATTTAAAATTTTAATTTAACTTCATATAATAAAAATCTTTATTTAATTGGAAAAAATATTTAATCTGAAAATAAATTATTTGAACAAGAAAAATCGATTTTGAAAGTTTAAACTATTATTTCAAATTATTAATAATTTAAATACAATTAATATATTTGCCTTGAAATTAGTTTTAATTATTGAGTGCTATTTTCATTTGGTTCTGGTTAATTACTTCTGCAATTATTGGACTATTGCATATTTTTAAAAAAGTTTATTTAATAATTAATTAATAGAATACAAAAAATATTTATCATAACCAAAAAAAAATCAATGCACCGAATTACAGCATCATTTTAAATAATCAAGCTTAAACAAAAAATTAAAATTATCTATTTATCTATCTATCTTTTCAGCTGTTCTCTGGTTGTCTGTATTTATTCAGCATTTCATTTAACTTTTCATCCGCATCTCTTTTGCTCGAGTCCAGGTGTCTGTTCCAGTCGTCCTTTTGCTGAAAGTACTGCTTTTTGATCTCTTCAACATCGCCGAGTATTTGGTCTTTGGACGGCGGCGGTGGCAAGTCAAGGCTATTGATGGGCTTTTCGGAAATATGATGTTCTGTATTGTTGCCTCCTGTCTTGAACGGATCGTTTAACAACGCATCCAAATTGTCCTTCTTGTCATTGCCATTATCTGCGAGAACAAAATTTTACCCTTAATAGAACCATTTTGTCAACTTACCATAAAGATTAATCTTGACATCTTTTCCTGTTTTTTCCTTTATCTTTTCTTGCAGCAAGCGTATGCGTTCCATTTTGAGCTCTTTTGACTTTTGGTCATAGTCAATCTTGATCCTCGAATAGTCGACCACTAAACTGTCTTTTATCACCTTTACTTAAGGCTTAAAACAAACTCAAAAATAAAAATAGACCAATTACTTGATCGAACCATTGGTAAAGAGCCGCACATCTCTGTCTAAGCACTTGTATTATGTTCAGTGAATATCGTTGCCTTTGAGGTGTCTGCATGTCCTCGTAGGTACCAGCTGCCAGGCCTTTTAAAGTATTAATGTCCTCATCTGTGCAATACGGCAACGTGATATTCTTCAAATAGGTTCTGGTATTTATCAAATTTTGGTTGGCAGCGACCAAATTATTGCGCACTTCTGTAGCAAAAATAACCTTTTCTGGATTGCTTTTTACCAATTTTTAGAACAAGAACATAAAAAACTTATTCTGCTAATTTACTTTATGTCCAATCTCATCATTTCGGACCATCTTTGCTCCGAAGTTTGTATCTGGTTGTAGGCATAGACAAGCAGGAAACGAGCATTGCTCCATTTGTGCAATGCTTGTCTCAATTGATCTTTGGCAGCAGTCAATCTCTTGACTTCTTTTTCCAGCTGATTTTCCAAATCGCTGCCAAAGTCTCCATCAAAAGTCGAGTCTTTAAAAAAAAATTTTTTTTTACCAAATTGAATAATTGGTACAATTAGTACATAAAATGTTCATTTGTTCATTGTACAATTCAATAGCTCTTTGATTTTCTTTCTTGTAGTTTTCGAGCTTTTGTCTGCCGAGCTCGTACTGGGCACTTATTGACTTGAGCTCGGTGGCCGATATTTCCAACAAGTTCAAAGCTTGCATGTACTCTTGCTGCTCTTTGGAAATAGCCTGATTATGGGCTTGTTTGGTACGGAAAAAGCTCTGCACAGTAGGCTGGGATATGTTCTCAAAGTCCTGTCTTTCCTTGTTGGTCTGTTCGGTGAGAACCTTGTGATTTATTTCAGCTTGGCGTTTGTTCTTTTCCAACACTTCGAACTCCTCCTCGGCCATTTTAAGCCCTTGGAACACGCCATTGGCATCGTGCTTCTCAATCTCGGCCTGGATCTCTATAAACCTGTCAAGCACATTGTCATCTATTTTTTTTTCTACTGAATTTTGATTGCCAAGTCTTGCATTCAGCTTGGCACTGGCAGCCCTGGCGCTCGAAATTCTTGACGCTGGTCTCTCGCTCATTTTTTTAAAATCTATTAAAATTTAAAAAAAAGTTAAAAAGTAATTTCTTATCCTATTATATTTATTTATTTCATGAATGTTTCCAAGGATACAAATGACGGTTTTTCAACCAATGTAATGTAGTGCGCAATCAGAAAAATATCTTGTAAACCTAAGTCATTTCATAATAGGCTTTTGGTATCATTTAGTTCTTGAGCATTTTATGCTTAGCTCAATCATGATATTTTAGGTAAAAAAGTTTCCATGGTGCGCAGCTAATTTCCGCCCATGCCCATAATTTATTCCATTCTTTTCAAGATCAATATTTTATATCAAGGATTAAGGATCCAATTGCATGCAGCTTGGTAAGTTTTTATAATTATTTGAAAACTTTAAATCCGGAAATCAATTAAAAATAAAGTGATTGTTAAGTCTTAATCGATTTGGCAATTCGCATAGGAATTTCCTGCAAGCTTTTATTCAAAAAAGACAAGACTTTGTCCCCGTTGAGTTGTTGCTATTTTTGTTGAATGAAAATTAATTATTTACTTATAAAAATCGATTTATAAATTTAACTTATTATCAATAAATAAAAAATATTTTTATCACTATTAAAATTTAGTTTTCTTTCCAATCTTTTTACCAAAAAAATTTAACATTAATTGAGCACTTGTCTTTGTGGCTTATTAATTTAAAGTCTAAATTAGATCCTCTTCAAACGACTTTCTGAATTTAAGTGGAAAATTCTTTTGAAAATAAGAGCTCAATTTTACCACTGTTGGAAAAGTGAGCAAAATTTGGTTAAATGATGAAATCAGCCAATGCCAGAGAATTAGATAGATAAATTCTTTAGATGAGAAATTGGTAATTTGACCTACCATGTATTTTTATCAAAAAAAATTCGTCTGTACTGTCCTTGGTAGTTATAGAATGTCAATTGGTTCAGAAGGAAATTTGTTTATTTTACTCACAATTGACCAAGATATTAATCTTTGATAACTTGTCAAACAAAGTAAGCCTACATTGGCAAATTTAAATTCAAAAATTTTAAATAATTAAAATAAGATTTATTATTTTTTAATTGCGTAATTAATTGTAGAAGCATAATTCAATGATCAATATTTTTTAATTATTCCAAGTTGACCAAAAAAATTTTAATTGTGCCATTATGCATGACTTATGGTAATGCCTTAACATAAAGATATGCCTCTGAACTAAATCTTAAAATAAAAATACATCTAAAATCTTTATATAATAACAATTTTTAATCATAAAATTCAATCTGCCACTCTAAAAAGCTTTTTCCTCGAAAGAAATTTTTCTGTCTCACTAATTCAGTAAAAAGTAAAATTCTAAATGACACCGATTCTACCATATTTTGATTATTATCCAAGCCGTTAGTACTTTTTTCCAAAAAAGTCATTCATAAATATTGAATTATAGACTTTTTATAACAATGACCACTTCACCTTTTGAATTTTTTAATCAAAAACAATTGAAATAAATTACATTTTGGTCAAATTTGACCATTGTAAAAAAAATTATCTTAATTGTTTATATTATTTAATAATTACTTAAAATAATTTGGACATTTTTCCTTTAAAGCCTTAGAGAACTAATCGGTAACAAAATTTATTCATTACTTGGTGTAATTTTACTCTTTTGAGATTTAAAGCAGAAAAATGCTTACCTGTTTATTGATTAATAAAAAAATTAAATTAGAATTTTATTAAAAAAATATACATTTGATATTTTCTTAATAACTGTTGCCATAGTAGACTAATTCTTAGCTAAGAAGCCCATCTCAATAAACCAAGTTTAAAAAATTTTACATATTGATAAACTCAGGTGAAAATTAATTGAGTTAAGAGCTCAATTTGTTGATTAAAATTTGGTAAAAACAAGTGCTATCAATCAATATTGGCAATTACTTAAATTAACTTAAAATTCAACTATCTACCAGCATTCGTATGCGTGACACGCATTCTGACGGATTCCAACACCAACTGAAACTTAATTAGCCAAGTTTTATCCGAATTGGAAAATTCTTCTACGCACACAAAAATCCTGCCAAAGCCTGAAACCAATTTTTTATTTTTTGATCAATGTTTGCGTGACAAAACTAATTCTTTTTTTGAAATATTGACTTAAATTTCAATCAAAAATCTAAATTTGATTTTTCAATTAGTTTGCTTAACTTTATTTAAAAATCAAAACAAAACAAATACACTTATCTAATAGATAAAAAAATATTTTTTTTTATTTTTTTAACTTAAATTATTTGCTATGACAAGTTGGTTATTCTAAATTTAAGTTTATTGATTAGTATTTTTATGAGTTGAAATCGGCATAATTAAGGGCGCAATTGATAAACTCTGCTGTTCCAACACCATAAATATTTATTGCCCATTTTATTCCTGCCAATTATGGGAAAAATCGATTTTTTTGTTATCAAACTTTTCCGGATATGCCCAGTATGTTGTAAAGAATCTAAAATTTATATGACATACACCTAATTAGAGCTAATTGAGTCAATAACAAGATATTTGGCATCAAAGTGCTTCCTATTTACCATATGCTGGATTTTTCCGCATTTGGGTAGATTATAAAGTTAAAAAAATTAGCCAAAATTATATACATAGACAATTTGAAATATTTTATTATTTATTTAAAAAAAAATATTTTAAATTTCATCAGTAGAGAAAAAATTGATTTTATGTCTTAATTTATGTATATTTTTAAAATTCCAATTTATCAAAAAAATACTAAATAAACAATCGAATAATTAAAAAAACTTGATTATTTGAAAAAAAATAACATTTAAATATTTATTTCTAGTCAAAAAATGTGTTTTATTTATTTTCATTCTATTTTGAGTTAATTAGGAAAAATTTATACTATAAAAAAAAATCAAATTTGTATAATATTGAGTGTCTGTTTAAATTTGTCTTAAATTACACAACGCCATTATTAAAAAATCACTCTGGCTTTCCCTAAATGGTTGTAATTTAAGATTCTAAAATATTTAACGCTGGAAAACAAAAACAAAAGCCCGGAAGACAATTTTTAACAATAGAAGAGAAATAAAATCATTTTTTAAATCTTAATGATAGTTTTTTTTTGATTTATCATTTATCAAAAATTATTGTTAATAGATAAATCAATGATGAAATGTGACTTGTTCAGATGAGGATGCTTTACCGATTGGATTTTGGACCATTTTTTTGTTAAATTATTTTTATAACCAAATAAAATTTATAAATTAAAATTATTATGAAAAGATAATGAACACTAATCTCTGATCATGGCCTTGAGCAATATATTTCTTGCTGACGGAGCTAATCCATTAAGCTGGCTTATCAAATTTAATTCATTTTCAGATATTTTCAACAATTTAATAGATATCAAATTAAATGATTAACATATTTTTATTAAAAATCAATAAAATTGACCAAATAATTACCTATAGACCATCTATATAGTCAAAATTTTGTTTTAAAATTTATAAGAATGCATTTTGAATAATTTTTAGTAAAAGTTAAGATTTTTATTTCCAAAATGAGCCAAGATTTTTTCCAATCAATTTGAAAAACTTATTAAATACTTTGTCTTATCAAATAAAATTTACCAAGCAAACAAGTTAGTGTTTGAGATATGGACCACTTAATACTAAGACACATATACAGAAAATAATTAAAAATATGATAAAATTTTAATCTGTGCGTATATATATATATATAAATATATTTATTTATTAGTTGGATCTTCTGCATCAAAATTCTCGCTTTACAATTAAGCCCTATATAAGTCTATATATTAACTTGTTATACTTCGACTGAATAGGATATAAAAATTATAATAATAAATTAAAAAAACATTTGATAAACTTTTTTTTTTTATTTGAAAAATATATATATATCTTATAATAAAATAATTTTTGAGCATTGTCTGACTAATTAATTGACCACAAGGTATCAGGATGAATTTTTAGCTTTGGTGCCATTTGAGTGAACAATGTCAAACACATCGATGAGCCACAGAGTAGTCGATTCGAACGTAATTCAGCGCAAAAACCCGCAAGATGACTATGAGCTGATACAGCGGGTTGGCAGCGGCACTTACGGCGAGGTCTACAAGGCCAGAAACATTCACAGTGGCGAGCTGGCCGCCATAAAAGCAGTCAAGCTCGAACCAGGCACTCTACCAACTCATCTCACTTTTAATTAATCTAATTCTGTTCCAAATTAAAAGGTGATGACTTTACCGTGGTACAACAGGAGATTTTTATGCTAAGAGATTGCAAGCACCCGAACATAATAGCCTATTTTGGTTCCTATTTGAGGTTGGTCAAATTCGACTACCAAAGTCAGCAATAAATTTTTTTTCTTTTGATCAGAAGGGACAAACTGTGGATAGCCATGGAATTTTGTGGTGGTGGTTCTCTCCAGGATATTTACAACAGTAGCCCATTTTTTAGATTAGATCTCTGAATTAGTTTTTATCTTCTTAATTTTGTCAAGTTACCGGAGCTCTGACAGAAAACCAAATTGGATATGTGTGCCGCGAGACCCTCAAAGGTCTGCATTACTTGCACAGCATGGGCAAAATGCACCGCGACATCAAGGGAGCCAACATACTGCTGACCGATGATGGCGATGTCAAGCTGGCCGATTTTGGTGTATCAGCGCAGATAACAGCCACGCTTGCCAAGCGCAAGTCGTTTATTGGCACGCCGTACTGGATGGCGCCAGAGGTGGCAGCAGTCGAGAGAAAAGGGGGTTACAATCAACAGTGTGACATTTGGGCAGTGGGCATTACCGCAATTGAGCTGGCTGAGCTTCAGCCGCCCAATTTCAACCTTCATCCAATGCGTGCATTGTTTATCATGTCAAAGTCCGGCTTTAAGCCGCCCACTCTCAAGGACAAAGACAAATGGTCGGCCAATTTTCACAGCTTTATCAAAATAGCTTTGACCAAGAATCCAAAAAAAAGACCCAGTGCCGACAAGTTGTTGGAGCATCAATTTCTTTTGGGAGATTTTTCCAATCGTTTGGGAAAAGAGATTCTTGATTTTTACCGCAATGGTCCCAATTTGACCGCTAGGTCCGAGGAGGATGAGGACGAGCCTGTATATTTTTTAAATTAAATTTTACTAATTAATAATTAATTATTAATTAACAAGGATGTTGTGATAAATGCACCTAGACGCATATCTAATAAAAAACTTAACGAAACACCTGTGACTGATAACAAAATCCATTCGGTAAGGCTTAATTTACCATGCTTAAAGTTAAAGTTTTTTTATTGTTGAAAGAATGGGCATAACAGTGGACAATCGGAAATAAAGTGAGCTTTTTAATTTAAAATTTTAAAGATAATAGCAAATTAGGCTTAAAGTTTTAATCATATTTTTTTCTTAATTATCTAGGGTGGTCAAAAAATTTTTTTTGTTCACACACTTGCCATAATATTTATTTAAAGCTTTTTTAATTTTATCTGAAAAAACTCTGGCACCGAAGATCCAAAAAGGACTCTTGGTTTTTTGATTTTTGAATTACATTTATTTGGATCCATGGAATTTGTTTGGCAATTTTGAATTCAATTATTGTCCTAAGCCATATTAAAATATTTAAATTAATTGATTGATTATTAATTTTTTGCCAGTGTACCATCTGGGCTAGTTTCGTGCATAAATTTAGCAAATTTTAAAATTTTTTACAATATCAGATATGATAAATTTAGTTTATTTTCTTGGTTCAAAAGATAAAATAAATTTTGGAATTTTCCTAACTAAACTATTAATGGCCTAAATAGAATTATCATTAATTCAAACAAAATATTCAAACATTTAATTAATTGGTTTAAAAATCTCATAGTTAACCAAATTTTTTATTTAAGGATCAGTGATACCACAAAAGCCGACCAAGTAATTAACTTACAAAAAGAGCAAATTTTTTATCTTAAGCTAATTTGTCTATTTTAGTATGATCCGTATGGTACGCTAACCTCTGATAAAATAAATCAAGCCAATAGCCAAACAATTAAGTCAAATACAACCCGTGATTATTTTAAACTATCTATTTTATATTAATATTAAATGATAGCTTTTAAAGTAAACTACAATGATTGCTCACCGAATGGAAGCGGACCACCAGTGGTTCCGCCAAGACGCAAACATAGTGGTAAAATGCTCAAACAACAGAGTTCTGAGTTTACGGGCTCACTAAGCTCACAGTCATCGACAATTCTGTCCGCCAATCAATTCAATGGCTTGCCGCCCATTCCCAAGGTAAAAATGGGCGCCGGATTGGTCAAAATATTCGACCAGTGCCCGCTGGTAATTCATTGCGCTTCTACTTGGATACATCCAGATACCAAAGACCAGCTAATCCTATTCGGCAGTGACTTGGGCATCTATTGTCTCAATCTAAAGACCTATTTCAATGGGGACTCTACTCTAGAGCTTGTATTAATATTATCAATAATTAATTAACTATTTTTTAATTAAGTTTTTTCTTTTTTTTTTTGCTTTTGAATTGAAGATCTATGCCAAAAGAACCATGTGGCTCTTTGTGATGAAAGATGTCCTAATGTCAGTGTCTAGCAAATATAATGGTTTGTACCGGCACGATCTTTTATCACTAACGCAACAAAAGCACACCAATCACAGGTCATTTTTGCCAGAGAGATTGGAAAAATTTGTCAAAAAGTAAATAGATAATTTAAAAAATGCATCTATTAAAGTTGATAAGAAAAATAATTTATAAATTTTTATTAAATTATTGGTAAAATTTGAATCCTAAAGGAAGTCCTGTTACCAAGACGTGAAAAATTGTGTCAAAGTCTGCACGGCCAAGAACCCCTTCAATGGCTACAAGTACCTGTGCGTTGCTTGTGTGGACGAGTTTTGTCTCATGCAGTGGTACGACCCATTGAACAATTTCATGCTCTTAAAGGTAACCAATTCAATTAATTAAATGCTAAGCCAGTTGGTTTAATGAGTCTAACTAATCAATAGAGAATAAGCTATCCGGTTCCGAGTCCTTTGAATGTGTTCGAGCTGCTCATCGAACAGAACAAAATATACCCACCTGTCATTGTGGGCATCGCGGCCTGTGTCCACAACCAAAACGCCTACAAATTCAGAATAGTCGAAATGAAGGAGCAAAACGACAACTACCGATTGGACACCTTTGATGTAAATAGACAACTTAATGTAATTAATGTGACTCAAATAGACAAGGACTCTTTGCTCATTTGCCATGATAACTATGTCAAAATGATTGGTCTGGACGGAATTGTCAAGAAAAATCTGAGACAAATGCCGTGCATATTTGAATTCGGCTTCAAAATAGACTCGCTAGTGTGTCTTCCGGACCAAGAGAGTGTGATCGCTTTCCACAAGCATGGACTTGAGGAGCGATCTTACAAGGAAAATGATGTCATACAAGAGCTTGACGACAAGGATGCATCCAAACAATACCGTCTAGTTTCCAATGATAAGTATGCTCATTTTAAACCAAATTATGGTTACATTTTCCAATACTATTTAATTTATTAATAAAAAAGATATTTTTATATTTTGGCAAGATAAAAATTTAAATTGTATTTTTTTTTAATTAAAAAAAATTAATTTCTATGATAAAAATTAAAAATTAATTTATTTTTCAAAATTCCATTGTTTTAATTAATGATATTTTAATCATCCATTTTTATTTCAACTTTTTAAAAATGTTTATAAGGATTATAGATCATCTAAGATGATTTAATTTTTAAAATTTGTTATTTATAAGGGTTGTGGTACTCGAGTGCAAATACGAAGGCAGCAATTTGTCACATTTGTACATCTTAGCCGGACACATAGACAACACTTTGCAGTGAACTGATCAAACAGGCATGGCAAGTCCGAGAATGGAACTATTTTCACATCTTTTTTGGTCATATATTATATATATATATATATATTTATATAAAAATATATGTATTTCTATTTTTTTTTAAATTATATTGTTAATAGGTTATTTTTTTGTTTAATTTATTTTTTTAGACTTAAAGCGCTAATAAAACTCTATATGTATGAAAATTTGTTGTAATTTTAAAAGCATGAATTATCAAAATGATCACAACTTTGGTGATAGCCTAAGACTTTTATATTATATATGATTTATTTAATTCTTAATAAAATAAAATTTTAAAATCTAATCTAATTTAAAGCTTAATTTATTCCTTTTTTAATTTATTTAAAAGCAAAATTAGAAAAGAAAAGTTCGGTTGGCATGGAAACCAGTGATTTGCCATTGGATAGCGTAGTGTCGAGCCAGAATTTCGCTGGCGCTGACTCGCACGACCTGAATAGACAGGTGACCGATTTTCTGAAAAATGTTTCCAGAGAAAGCACGGACAACTCGGCCAATAAGGCCAAGCAAGCGGCTTTCAAAGACCAGGACCAGATGATTAACCTAGTTGAGCAGTCAATGCAGCTATCTAGCTTTAATCTAAATAATGAGATAATGAGTGGTATAAATGATGTGGAATTTGAGGCCGAGCTGGAAAAGTGTCACTTTCCAAGCCGGAACATAAGTGTCAAAGACTTGCGCAAAAAATCTCATGCTCAAATGGTAACAGTGTGTGCGCATGCGACCTATTTTGTAGGCATTGCCAACCGCATTCGCCGCAACATTGACGAAATACGCAGTGGCTCAACCAAGCAGAAAAATAGCATGCTTTTGAACGAAATGAAGAAAACGCCAGGCTTACAGATTGGTCTAATAGGCAAGTAAAACAAGTGAAAGGTGACATGTTTGTTTTAAATTTAAGTTTAGGCTGTGGAAAACTTGGTACTCAATTGGCGAGATGTTTTTTGGAATATGGCGAAGTGTATCCGCACGAATTGCAAATCTCTACCCGTCAGCCAGAACTTTTAAGTAACCATGGCAAATGTTGGTTTATTATAGATGGTTTTTATTCTTTTATTTAAGAGAGTTTTCATGCCAAGAATGTGAGATGCTATTTTGATAACAAAAAACTCATCAATTCTGTCAATATAGTGTTTGTTTGTGTTCTGCCCTCACAGCTCGAACAGGTCATAAAAGACATAAGAGACCACTTGCCAGAAAAGTGCATTATTTATAGCCTGGTACGACCACACAGCGCAATCCAGCTCAAAAATCTAATCTCCAATGGAATTGTTCAAAGTTTTATACTAAGGCCAGATTTTGTGTTCAATGATAACTTCAAGCAGGGGCTGATCAATTGGAACTATACCATGGACATATTGGATTGTCTTAGTAAGCCGGAAATAATATCGGCAATCAATCCATTTCTAGATGAAGAAGGTACTCACTTGTTTATCTCAAAATATTTTATAAAATTTATTATATAATTTTTAGAGTGTATGGTAACTATGAGCAATAGAAAAAGGGCTACATATATCTATTCTTTGATAAATATTTGCTCTTTTTTAAATTTGGGCAAAAAAGAAACCCTAAATGCGCTTAAAAATTTTGTTTTCTCATCAACAAGTAAAAATTTTCGTATAGAAGAATTTCATTTTTATGAAAATAAAAATTTATCTATGTAAGTTGATAAAATATGTAATATCTTTAAAATAATTGAGTGATTTAAATTGTCTTTTTAAGGCATTTGCCAATAGTTGATTTGGTGGAGACTGGCGAATGTCCAAGTGAATTTTCTAATAGACTGGATGAACACAAGTCGATTAGAAAGTCTTTGGGAAAAAAATTCCTAACATATTTTGAGGAGATAAATGCGTGGAGAGCAAGAAATGTCATATCATCATCGATCTAATATTTTATTTGAATAAAATTTTTTATTAATAATTTTGAAGAATAAATATTTCTTATTAACATTTTGTTACTTAAAGAGCCGGATCTCTTAGGATCTGGGGGTACAATACTTTAAACAAAATTGATAAAGGACATCTTATTAACAAATAACTTTAATAAGTAATCAGTGGTCACTACTAGTCTAATAAATATAAACAAGAAAAGATGAGATTTTTGTATTGCACTGAGGCTGAAGTTGGTTATGCCAAAGACATGATGGTTGAATAATTTTTTGTAGCGATAAATGCTTTTGTTTTTTAAATAATTCAACAGATAGTTTATCTCCAATTTTTACATTTTCATATATTTTTTTACAATGGTACCATTTACACATAACGTGGTATCCATTATTTAGATGTAATTTCAAACAATTAATCTTTTGTAATCTACTTTGAATAAGCCTTTCCCTAGCCAGAGGTATTCAGGGACTTAAAAGGGATATAGAGTTTAATTAAGAGAAAGAATTATTTTCCAATTATTAGTCCAGACATATATTTCCTTTAAGCTCCTTGTTCACTCCTTGGGTCGTCCAATGAAGAACTCTGTTTACACCACCTGTATATTTTTTGTCTACATTATTCTCTTTATATTTTTTATTTTAAAATGTATTTAATTATTTTTTAATTATGTATAAATTTGACAAAAATAAATCACAAATTTTCATAGTTGATTAAAATTTCTTACAAAACGCTAAAACAGCTTATTCAGTAATTGATATGAGTTTAACATTTACCGAATTTCCATTAGATGAATTTAATTTAGATGAGTTTGAATTTTAAAAAAATAATTGGTGTTTAAATAAGGATATTAAGTTTTGTTTGCCAAATGGCTTTTATTAAATCTAAATGAAATATAGAAACGGCCGTCTAAGATTTAAATAAAGTTAAATCGATAAATAGTTCTCTTAGCTTTCTCATATAAATACATAATTATACACCAACACATGTTTGTAAAATCCAATATTTAAAGTTGTTGTTTGAAAACAACTTGGCCAAACCTATGGTTAAATATAAATAATAAAATTATGTTTCATATTTTAATTTTAAACACGTGATGTCACGACATCATAGATTTTAGCTAAATATCCTCTTAAAGTAATGAATTATTTTTTGGTTTTTGCTTAAATACTTTAGAACTCTATTCCAGTATTGTATTTTATTTTTATCTAATACCTTTTTTCAATAAATTTTAATAGAATAGTTATGTAAAAATTTTTTTATTTAAATGTTGACTTTTACACTTGTGTAAAAATCAGAAAGATTTTTTTTTATTTTTTGTTCGATAGGTTTCATTTATTGTTGTTTACAGTGTAATTACTTAAAATAAGTGAATACAAATACAAGTCGACTTTTTTTTCGGAGATATGTTTACCGTAGTTCCTTGAGTCTTAGAATTAAAGTAAGTGTAGTGGAAGCTTCTTCGAAGCTATGGCAGAAAATTAGACTGTTTCTTGAGCCATTTGTCCAGGTTAATTTTGAAGTTAATCATTGATTCGGACTTGAGTTTTTGATAAATAGATGTAGGACCTTTTATAATGTCTCAAAAATGTAAATTTCATCGCTAAAAGTTAGCTTCCGAGGTCTGCCAGAAATGGATCCGCTGAGCTTGCCTTTGAATCCTCGGTAGGCCAAAGGAACATAGAGAAATAAGGTTCTGAACGCCACCATTCGGTTTTCTGACCGCTGATTGAGGTTTTAAATCTTTTTTATGAGATATGTTAACTCCTTGAGTCTTAGAATTATAATCAGTGTAGTAGTAGTAGTAGTGAATAATACTGCGACCTTATCGGGTTAAGGTTCTTCGAAGCTAAGGCAGAATATTTGACTGTTAATGATTGATTCGGAATTGAGTTTTTGGTAAATTGATGGAGGATCTTTTCTTATCTCTCTAAAAATGTATTTTTTATCGCCAAAAGTTAGCTTCCGAGGTCTACCAGAACGATCTCGATCAGACACAGTATCAGTCTCTTCGTCATTAATTAAAATCTAAACTTTTGCAACATACTGTTTACTGATTTATCTCTCCAAACTGGTTTGAGTCTGGCCGATGCTCCTTTCGCTTTTGCAAGTCTATTCTTAATGTCTTTATGCGTTCCGATTGATTCACCTATGATTTTTAAATTGTTTCATTAAATTTGATTAAATAAAACTTAAATTTTTAATTTCTTTATTTAGAAAATTTAATTTAATTTATTGATAAAGTAGAATAAAAAAAAATAAGAATAATTATTAACATCAGAATAAGACGTAAAAATTAGAAAAAAAAAAAAAGAATTTAAAATAAATTTAATAAACAAAAACTAATAATTGAGCTTAGCCGATTTATTCTTAAACAAAATTAACCACATTAATTAATCATTAAACCCATATCATTATCTATTTTATTAAAGACTAGTTAAATAATTCAATTGAAAAAAAAAAGCTTTTATTGCAATGAACAGATTAATCTTTAAGTTCATTATGGTCTCATCTCTTAAAATATACAAATAATTAAGAACTATCTTGTCTAATAGTCTAAATTACTTACACTCATCCACCAATTGTCTATTTGTGGATTTGTTTGAGCCTGTCCAGGAAGTGCCATTAGACCAGCAGCATTCAAGCCTTCATTAATGCATCCATTGCCATTCATTGACGTACTCAAACCACTTGGCGTCAAATTTAAACTTATTGGCTGATTCAGGTCTTCGGTCTTTTCCTCTTCGCGACGCTTTAAGCAAGCCGCTTTTGGATTCAAATTTCTCTCTCTTACTTGCTGCTCTAGGCTGGTTATAACATTGACCGCTTGTTGTAGAATGCTTAGCTTTGTCTGCGGCTTATCCGATTTGAGATGAATGCCGCACATTTTACCAAGTTCTTTGAACGCTTCGTTGATGTCTCTAACTCGGAGGCGTTCGCGAGCATTATTGGCAGCTCGTCTTTCTTTTTCGCGCGCCTCGCGTTCCTCAGGCGTCTCGGACTCGTCTACGGGCGAGTTTTCGACAGACGATGGCGGAGCGACCAGGTTTTTGCCAGAATTTTTACTGTTTTTGGCTTTGGGCGTGAGAACAAGGCCGGCGCTTGTTTGGGGCCCGGATACCGTATACGATTGATTGGTGTTCCAGTTTGGCGCCATTGTTGGCGATGGTATGGGTATGGGAGTGGTCGGATTGGATTGGATATTTTGTACCATTGCTAAATTTTGACTCTGGGATTGATAAACAAGCGGTTTGGTTTGTATTTTGGCAATTTTTTTCTCCTCATTGTCCTCGTCGTCCTCCTCGTTGGCCGATGATGCAGACGATTTGGTTTGATGAGATTGGATGAGATTTTTTTGCTCAGTGGTCACCGACGAGGCGGACGACGAGGAGGAGGATGCATAGTTGGCCTCAGGCGGGTAATTGAGATGGACAAGGGCAGGATCGGCGAAGCCGAGTGCCGGGTCTTGGCTCCAAGTGTTCAGGCTCGGGTTGGAAGTCGAGTGGATGTTGGAGGGGAGGGCCTGTGCGGCCAGCTCGGCCGCCGCTGGATACAACGAGCTGTGCGACGCGGACGCCTGGCTGGCTAAGTTGGGCATTGACGAATTCAGCACTAGATTCTGAGATTTTTGGTACCGAGACGAGTCGCCAAGCGGCAGTGTCATCTGCTGGCCCACGCTCGCCGCTGCCGCGGCCGCTGCAGCCAGATAGTCCCCGTTGTAATACACCTTTAACATTTTAAAAAATAAACTTATTTGTTATTTTATTAATATTTTATTTATTTAGATAAATTTTGGATTCTTTTTTGGATGATTAATGGTCAAATTTAAATGACCATAATGCAAAAGTTTTTATAATAACTTTTTTATAATTTAATAAAATGTAGTTTGAATTTTTTTCTCTGAACAAAAACATTGCCATAATCAGAAATTAAGGTCAATGATTCAGTGACCATCAATTAGCAAAATTCAAGCATGGACAAATGTTATGTAAAATTAAGATATTGGTCAATTATAAGCTTATCATTAACTTCAATTGGCCTTATTAATGTCAAAATAAACAATGCACATATTTAAAAACATATTCTAATTAGACTATTTACTCATTTGATAATTAGAACTTATTTTTTGATAAAATATATTTTATTTCTGTTATTATCTCTCCCCAATTGATTTGAATTAATCGCTTGATTCAGTTCTTCTGCTTTAAAAAATAATCCTACCGAACAAAAGGCTTATATTGGGCCTTTATCGACATATTTTTTATTAAAATAACATTTTCTAATTAAAAAAAATATGTGCCATGTGGTTCTCAATTTATCAGACTGCATTATCAAATATAATTATTATTTATTATCAAGACACTATTTAAGATACAAAACAAAAACCCTAAATAATAAAAAAGCTAAAATAATATTTATTTATTTAGTAAAAAATAAATTTAATGACTTGACGTTTCGATTCATAGACTTATCGGACAAAAAAGCGGTCGCGCTTGAATAGTTTAAATAGAGCGGACTCAAAATTGCGATATTTAAATAAAAGACAAAAAAAGTGTCGCTATATTAAGAAAAAATTGCAAACCTGATCATCGTAGTAAGGGGCCTGATGCGACTGCCAGTACTCATTAGGCGGCATCACACCTTAAAAACAAACATAAAAAAAATAAAGCTCAGCATTGATATGAGTGTACACTTTGAGTAATTACCATTCAAGTTGTTTGGATAGATGAGATCGTTTGGGTTGTTTTGATCGTGTGGTATCAGGTGTGGTGTGAGCTGTTGATGGAATTGGTGGTAGGCCTGTGTGGTGGAATAGGAGCCCGGGTAGGCCGAGTAGTAGTCGGTTTGCTGTGTGTAGTTGCTCGGGTTGGCCGATGAGGCTGGCGGCGCGCCGCTCGGACCGCTCGCACTGCTAGTGTTCGAAGCGCCTGCGGGCGTCGATCCTTGCTGTGTAGCTACACTCGGCGAGTACATGTTTGACATTCTTTTTATGTGGCTTTTAATTGACGATTTTCTTATTGTGAAAATCTTAATAGCTAACGAAACGATCGAGCATTTATTCAGATCTGAATTTATCTAAATGGAAAATAGATGAGTGTGTTTTTGATCGAGTGGCGAATAATCGATTAAGTGTCAAAATCAGGCAGTGTTTAGGCAAATAATAAAAAGTAATTAATTTTAAATTTCGTGATTAGCTACTGCTGTTGTGCTGTTGCTGGCGAAATGAAGATAAAGAGAGTGAGATAGAGAGAGAATGAGAGAGAGAAGAGAGAGAGAAAGAGAGCGCAGAGGTAGGCTGACTCGAGCCAATCAGATAGTACCTTAAAATACAATAAACGAATATTATAAAGCTATATATGATAATAATTCCTTGAACTTTAAAATAAGCAGCCATTAGCAATATTCAAATAGAACTCTTCTAATCGCTTTGTTTGTTTGTTTTCTTTTGTGTATGTGTGTGCTCTCATCTTTCCTCTATCTTATTTTAATAGTTTTTTATGTTTTTACGTTTCAAATAAAATAAATATTAATATAATATTGAACTTATTATTTTATTTATTTATATGCCAGTGCTATATTAACTAATAGATTGCTTGCGTTCTTTCATTGATGTACTTTGTTTGAATTTAAAACCTACATCATCTTTAAAAAAAAAATTCCACGCTATCGACAATTTTTTTGTCTTTGATTTTTTTTCTCGCTATTTGTGCAGTGCTTGAAATTAAATTAAATCACAGGGTCGAGGGTTCAATCCCCGCTAGGGGATATCTGTTCAGAAGTCCAGAAAAATATTGTTTCAATTTAGCAAATTATAATTAGCAATACTATTTATTAAAATCAGCAATAAATAAAAATAAAATCAATTAATTTAGCATATTTTTTACCTTGAAAATTTAAGTGAAAAAATAACTATCAATCAATAATCTAAAATTAATGATAAATTCGATAAAAAAATCCATCAAAAGATAACTGCGGTTGACCTCTCTGTGATGATGTTACAAGTCCAACTTGAACTTGTAAATCATTAAATTGATCAATTAGATCATTTAAATTATTATTCTCAGCCATAGAAAATATTTGCTAAAATGAACTTGTTAAATTTAAGTGAATGCGTTTGCTATTTTTTTTTGCTAATTTGATTATTTAATATTGCTAATTTTATAATCTTGTTAAATTAACCGTACTAAAATGAAACAGCTAAAATGATATTGCTATTTTTAGTCTGCTAAAATAATACAGAGCCTCACTGCTTACAGCGGTATTTAGTTACAGTTTAAAAAATGGGGACTGGTTTCGGCTTAAAAATGGGGACTGGTTTCGGCTTAGAAAAATTTTAAAAGGATAGTTTTTTTAACAGCTATTCGCATATTTAAAAGATAAAGTAATAAGAAATGACCCTAGAAATTTGAAATATAATTTAGGAAACAGTAATAGTGTTCCTCTCGGTTGCACACTTCTAATCTAAAGACTTTAAGTTCACTGTCATATTCTCACATGTTTTCTTATTAAAAATTACTTTTGAATTATTTAAGATTGACTGTAAATTGATGTCAAAGAATTTTTTGTTAATTCCTAATAATTTTTAAATGTTATTTTAATAGAAATTCTATGTATGGCAATTTGAAAATTAAAAAAACTTAATTATCGCCTTCTTTCGAAACTAATTATCTTAAAATAAAAACCGAAATCTTTTGATGCGTCTTGACCACTTTATATATTGACCTATTAAATTTCACTTAAAATAATAAATAAAAGAATGGATAAATCTAAAAATATTGTCTACTTTGAGAGTAACTTTCTCATCCAGTTATCATTTAAAAAAAACTATAAATAATTTACTATCTTTTTTATTAACTATTAAAAATATAGTTTGGGTTGTACCCTGGCAGTTTGGAATGGAGCTTAGTCCTTCCTATCAATCAAACAATCTAAAACTTAATAAAACGATATAAATACACGTTTAAATTTAAACTTTTTTTACGAATAAAATAATATATAATAAAATATTTAAAATAATATAAAATAATATTTTTGTCTTTGAAATTATTCTTCCTCACAAATATGTGGCTAACTTAACTTGAGCAAAATTTTACACAATCACGTAGAGCTTACTAACAAAATAAGCACCAAAGTTGTAAAAAATGCTATGAGTAACTCATAAAATCTATTATCACATAATCAAACCATGAATTGAGATACCTGACTATCTATTACTAAATTGAAAGAAAAACTTTTCTGTAATATTAATTAGGTTCTAAATAGTTTAGATCTATATGGTAGAGGTTGGTAAAAGACACCGTCAACAGAATCTTTGTTAAGTTATTTAAAAAAAATGAGGCATTTATTTTTTGGTCGTTCTTTAGACCAAGTCTGGCACGATATGGAAAATAAAGAATATGATAAAATAATCTATTTTATTTTTAATTTTGATTTTAATCTGAAACAGTTCAGTACAAGAAGTAAATAAACAAATAAATAATAGAATTAATTAATTGACCTCATTAAGATAAAACCACTTGGCATTTGCCAAAATAGAGATAAAACGAATCTACCAAAAAAGACTGGTATTCGAATAAATACAAAATTTAAAAATATCTTGATTTTTTCTTTCTATATTAGACAAAAAAACCAATCTAGTACATTTTTATGACATATTGTATGCTAAAATTAAAATAAAAAATAATACAAAAAATATAATATTTATTTTATACCAAAGAGTTGTAAGAATTCTAGAAATTGATTCTTAATTTTATTTATTTAACTATCTTTTTGATTCAGTTCTAGTTCTGGATTATTCATAAAGTTATTTTTGGAGCTAACTAATCTATTCAGTAGAAATAAAAATTAATAAATTAAATTAAATTGATTATTGATTGACTATAAAACTTTTGACTGAATAGCTAAGATGTTTCAACTCAATATTAATTCGATCTCTACGCATCTATGTAGCTACAAATTTTCTACCGAAAAGTGCTATTCTAATTTCATTCAACTTATCTAAAGTACCTTCAAATAGAAAAAAGAAGAATAAATTAATTATCTCTACTATCAAAAAAATCTAAAAAATATATTCTCTCATTTTTTTAAAGAAATAATTTTAAAGGCATTTAATTGGCAGGAGATTCTTGAACTGGGCTTTTTAATTTTATCATTAGCGTGTTCAGAAAAAACACTTTTTTATTTCAAAAATTGATTAGAAAATAAAAATTTTTATTTATTCTAGATATAAACTCATTGAAATTTCTATTAATCTTAAGATCAATGACTTGTTAAATAAAATTTTAAATTAGTACTCTTAATTTAACTTTCTAAAAATATCAAACAAAACACACTAGTTAAATAACTAAACATTTGATACATTTAATTTTCATATATTTAATATTCAATTAGAAAAAAAAATTGATCAATTTGAATGTTGTTGCATACAGCTTGATATATTTTGAATTTAATTGTAATTATTTTTCAGGGAATATCAAACCTTTTATTAAGATTAAAATTTATTTTCGGATAATTAATTTGAGCTATTGAGGTAATTAAATTTAAATTAATTCTATTAATTTTAATTAAAGCTGTCGACAAGCCGTGCACAGTCTGCAAAGCAATTATTGTTTATCATGTGTATTCATTGTCTACTCTATCTATTTTAGTTACGAATATTTTAAATTTAAAAAAAGCTTATATTTAGATACATATATGCAAAAAATTCCCAATTAGCTTTCACCAATTTATCTAAAATTAATCTTTGATAATTTAATATTAAAATTTATTTGAATAAAACTCAATAACTTTGCAAATAAAATACTTTCGATTCACCTTTTTTTTTCAAATATAATATTTAAAATCTAAAGGTGAGAAACTACTTTTTCATTATCATTTCAAATGCATACTTAATTGCTTACTTAAAACTATAAAAATGAACATGTTAAAAAAAATTCAAATATAATAATTCTCAAATATATATATATAGATATAGATAAGAGAATTAGGCTATCGATTGAAACCTTGTACTTTGCTTGCATTTAAATTTTGTCTCATGATTTTAAATTATGATTTGTAATTAAAATTTAAACTTAAATTTAAAACTGTTTTCATAAATTATAGAAGAGATATGTATTCAATAATTTTATACTATGTTAAGTTTATCTTCTACATTTTGGTCAATTTACCACGCGATATCAAGGGAGCAATTCTTTACCAGAAAATAAAGCACAGACTAAAAAAATATGACACAAAAAACTGTTCATTAGATCATGTATTTTCCCAATGGGTCAGAATACAACCGGACAAGGCTCTTTTTCGTTTCAACGATGAGACTGTGACATTTAAACAAGTTGTTGAAAAGATAATCTATTTTAAAATTATTTTAATTTTATTTTAAAGTTTGACCTAGAGTCGAATCGCTTGGCAAATTTATTTCAGCAGCGATTTGGTTTTAAAAAGGGCGACTGTGTTGCCTTGTTCATGGAAAATAAGCCTCAATTCGCCATAATTTGGTTCGCTTTGGGAAAACTAGGCGTCATCACAGCCTTGATAAATACAAACCTAAGACTCAAATCGCTGATCCACTGTGTGGAGATTGCCAAGCCCAAATTGGTCATATACGACACAGAGCTAGAGGAAGCCATGGTCCAAGTCCAGGATGAGCTCAAACTTGACCTGATAAAGCATGGAGAAATCAAGCATAACCTGAATGAAAATGTTCCCAGACTCGAGACTCTTGCAAAAGAGCATTCGGACACATTTTCTCCCAAAGAACAAGTAAAAGGCTCCGACATCTTGATGTACATATACACGTCAGGAACAACTGGTCTGCCAAAACCAGCCATAATCAAGCACAATCGCTACATAGCAGGCGGGTTTTCGTTTTTCAATTCAGCTAAATTGACCACAGAAGACATTTTTTATGTCACCTTGCCAATTTATCACAGCAATGCCGGAATAATAGGACTTGGTGCTGGTTTAGTCAGTGGATGCACAATTGTGTTGCGCAAAAAATTCAGCGCTACCAATTTCTGGAAAGACGCTATCAAATACAAGTGCACTGCGTTTTCGTATGTAGGCGAAATATGTCGCTACTTGCTCAATCAACCGCCTAGTAATTTGGACAAAATGCACAATATAAAAGTGTGCATTGGCAATGGCACTAGAGATTACATATCAAGAGATTTTTGGAACAGATTTGGTGTAAAATGCTACGAGATTTACGGTGCTACTGAAGGAAATGTAATTTTAGGTTGTTTATTATAATTTTTTTATTTATCTGATTAATTTAATAATTAATTGTTAAATTTTAAAATTAAATCAGTTAATAATGTGGGAAAATTTGGAGCTTGTGGATATATGCCATTGTTGAACAGAGTTTTGGGCCTGTTGCCATATTATTTGATCAAAGTAGATGACAATTTGGAGCCTATAAGAAACGAAAATGGTTTTTGTATCCAATGTAGTCCAGGTGAAAAAGGACTCATTGTTGGTCTTATCCAAAAAACAACCAAAGGTGAATTTAGCGGCTATGCCAACAGCGCTAATGCATCTAATAAAAAAGTAATAAACAATTTGTTCCAAACTGGTCAAAAGGCATTCAATACTGGCGATGTGTTGGTACAAGATTGGAATGGCTTTGTCTATTTTGTGGACAGACTGGGCGATACGTTTAGATGGAAGGGCGAAAATGTGTCCACTTTGGAAGTAGAGGATGCAATTAGCAAAAGATTGAACTCGATTGAGGTAGCGTGTTATGGAGTGGAAATACCGGGACAAGAAGGAAGGGCAGGAATGATCGCGATCATTACCAATTCAGATATTGATCTTAAACGCCTTTACCAAGACATTAAGCAAGATCTACCACAGTACGCAAGACCAATGTTTATTCGCCTAACTCCTTCCATCGAACATACGGGTTCTCTAAAAGCTGTCAAAAAGCAGCTTATTCTTGACAGCTTTAACATAAATGCTTTTAATGATAAGACTTTTTATTTTGATGCCAAAGATCAGGATTTTAAAATTTTAACCAAACAAGTATACGAACAGATTTTAGATAAAAAATTGAAAATTTAGTTTTTTTTGTTTTTTTTTGTTTATTTTTCCATTAGTTTTTAGTAAATTTATATTTCTGGATAATTTAAATTATCTATTCATAAAAAAATAAAATTCATTCTTACTATTTTGTGTTTATAGTTTTAGAATTTAAATTTTCAAATATAAGCATTATTTTTATCATTTACTTTCTGTGATTAATTAGTTAGATATTTGAGTCAAAAAGAGAAAAAAAAAAAGATAAATTATTTACATATTTATCTTTTAAATTTGAAGCAGATTTTTATTATTGTTGCTCAATAATTATTTGAAAAGATGCATTCATTTTGAATAATTATAAAGGAATGAGATAAATTAACTCAAATAACAATTGACTTAATTGAGATGACACTTGAAGTAAGCAAAAAGATTGAAAACAATTGCCAACTTCAAATAGTCTTGGCAAAATACTCGACACCAACATATTTTTAAAAATCTGCCATCCTCAAAGCATAAATACTAACTCTACATACATTTATTATCATTTTAACAAAAAATTAAAATTTAATAATTAATTTAATTGAATTAAGAATGTAAATATTTTGTCAATTTTATTGCAAATTTAAATTCATTATCGTCATCAACAAAGAGGAAATAATTCAATTTAAAAAAAGAAGAAAACAATTTAAATGAAATTTTAGAAATTCTAATATAAATTTTGTTGACAAAATAACAGGGTTAATTAAAATGGCATAAATAGTAGATTTTTTTTAAATAAATTTTTGAGGTAAAAATAAAATATAACTAATTCTAGTGAAGATAATCCGGGAGATTTTCAGAAAAATAAATAACTTTCTTATCTAATCTAATTTTGTTCCACATCGCCCTCGTGCTGCTTTCTGAAGCAATCGCCAGTTGGGAAGAACTCCCAGCACCGCTGTTCATACAATTGCCAAACATAAGTCTCTTGACCGGTGTACTCAGTGTCCGGTTTGTTAATTAAATGCATAAGAAAGAACATATAATTGGCAAAGTTGTGCTCGCGCATTGTGTGTATTTCGAAGCCATGCGGCACTTTGTCAAAGTACTCTTTGCCAATGCCACATATGAAGCAGTTGGCCTCAAGGCTTTCTTTTACTTGTTCCAATTGATCTCTTAGCTCACCAAAAGCGTCAATTATCAAACCTTGAACACACAATTAGAATAAAATTTTGGCAATATTTAATTAATTAATTAATTTTTATCTACCTTGAATGATCGCTAGCAAAATGACTATAATAAAGAAGAAAAATGTTATGTCAAATATTATTCTGTAAAACTCTTTGTCATCGCCGACTGGTGATTCGAGCTCGTCTCCAATACCACCACCGGATCGAATGCCAATGTATAAATGAAATTTAAAGCACTTTACAATTTAAATTAAATTATTAGAAAAATAATTATGTTTTATTTTAATTGTCATTTTACAGTAAACAAGTCTTGGCAGTTTTCTTCCAACTCGCCATCTTCTTCTTTTGAGTAGAACTTGCGGAAAAAGTTAAACGCAATCACAGTGTACATGTAGACCACTATTGACATAAGCATTATGGTGAGCAAAAGCTTTTGTTTGGGAAATGGTTTAGATTATTTGGTTTAATTTCTGGTCGAAGTTCAGCAGCTTACTTGTTTTCCATTGTGGGTGATTGACTTTAAGATTGTTGTCAATGTTTTGATACTTATGGCAACGTCGGACAAATGGCATGCAAAGAAGAAGTAATTAAAGTTGCCAATTACCGAAAAACAAAAGTACCAGAACACGTACAAAAATGACTTTAAAAAATAAAAATTTCTTAATAAATAATTTAATAGACAAGAGCTAATTTGCTTAATCTAATTATTGGAATATTTAAGTCTTTAATAGATTTCTCTAATAAGTTTTGTATTTGGTGATATTTGGCGCTTTAAAATGGATGGTCTAAAACACACTATTTTTTATTAATTTTTCGTTTTTAATCAAAATTTAAATATAAAGGTTTTTTAAATTTTGAAAAAATTTATCATTTATTTACAAATTAAAAGTAATTTACTTGACTTAAAAAAAAATATTAAAAATTTTAAGTCACTGTTTGACTTAAAACTGAGACTTATAAACAAGTTTGGTTCTTTAGTTCAAAATATGGCAAAATTACACGAAACAATCGGTTTAAATTGACTTTTGTCTGATTTATAAATTACTAAATAAATTCAAATTAAAAATAGTAAATCTATTATATGTATATATACATATATATTTTTGTATGAGTGAAAATTGGGCATATTGAAGTTTATGATCAAATTAAAATGATCATTCAGAGAAGAGAAGACAAATGAAGATAAAAACCAAATTAAGTTTGTAATAATAAGGAAAACTTAGTTTTAGAAACCAACTCCTTTTTAGAATTAAGATCTCTCTAAAGTGAATGTTGGGTTTGGTCAGAAAATCATTTAAATTCGTTGACATACACAACATAACACTTATATACAAATCCATTGTTAGACCACAACTAGAGTATGCTTTTAGTTCATAGTATCCATGCTGTGTAAAAGATATAAATGAGTTAGAGAAGTGCAAAGAAGAGCGACGAGTCTGGTGCCTGAGTTGAGAACATTAAGTTATACTGACAGGTTGAACAAAATGGATCTGAATAATCTTCAAATAAGAAGGCAGAGAGGCGTTTAAAATTTTTAATAATTTAGAGAAGGTGAATCTCGTGAACGACGCATGTATGAACGCTCAAAACAGAAAATATAACCTTGGGTCCCACAATAGAACTGTTTATAGAGAGAAAAAGAAGTATTTTCAACCAAGATTTAATTTTCTTACAAACAAGGTAAAAATTGCCAGCTGACATAGTTAATGCACGGAATTTGAACAGTTTTAGGCCCAAACTAGACGTCTGGATGAAAGAAAATTTTTATTTTCTTGAAGCGACTGCTAAAGCCCTATAGGGCTATGCTTGAGCTTGAATACAAGTTCAAGTCGGAGCTCTATTTACTACTACTACTACTACTACTACTACTACCATTTGTATTCAGTTGTTGAAGTTTAAAAAGGGTCATTAGTGATAGAGAAGTTAAATCATAATAAATCGTTAATTAAACAACAATAATTTGAAAAGTTGTAACGGTTATTTTCACACCATAACAAACCTTTCATTTAAATTTTTATTTTGCTTAAGTTTACAAAATAATGTATTAATCATATTAAATAATCCTTAAGCAATATTTTTTCAAAAAAATGCTTCTTAAATGATCTGAATAATTCTTAAATATCCTCAAACATCTCAAACATTCTGAAGAAAAGAGATATATCAAGTAAAGTTAATAAGATAAGTAAAACTTAAATTCAACTTGTAATAGTCAAACTTTTTGGCATTGTGAAATTTGGAACAAAAAACAAAAACAAAATATCAAAAATGCCAAAGCTCAATTTTAGAAGGAGCAAAACATGTTCCTTGAATTGTATCACTTGGTACGTCCTTTGTACCATCCTTTGTTATGACTCTACAAGACTCTCCAATAAGTCTGCAAAATTCAGAACTTTGTGAATTTTAGCACAAATACAAAAAAAATATCAAAAATGCTAGAGCTCAAGTTCTGAAAGAGCAAGGCTTATTGTAGAATTTTAGCAAAGTACAATTTTTGATCAAATTTCAAGCGCTCGATTTGAAAGCTTTATTTTTAAATTTTTGAAAAATGATTGTAATTTCTAAAAATGCAATGAATTTAAGTTAGAGTTTTACATAATCGTAATATTGGTGGTACAAAGGATGTACCAATTGTTAATATTTTGTTTTTGTTTTTTGTTCCAAATGTCACAATACCAATTTTCTAATCATATTTTAAATAAATTTCTTCTATTTCTTTTGATATTTTAATTCCGAGAATCTTGAGGAATCCTTATGAGAATTTTTGTCATGGATTGTAGTTCTCTCAATAGCTAAAAACCACTAGACCATCGACACGGCGCCACAAATATCATAATTTTAACATTAAAGACCAAATGCTCTAAAGTTAATAATTTTCAAATAAATTAGAACTTACATTATCAGTAAATATGACGCCCCACTTCCATATCTGGTACTTCAAGTCGACCGAATTTAGTCTTATTATTAGGAAAAAATTATAAATTTTATTAGATAAAACACTTGAATAATTGATAATAA
>JAESIW010000207.1:1106474-1160457 GCA_016802295.1 Brachionus rotundiformis
ACTTACCACGCGATATCAAGGGAGCGATTCTTTACCAGAAAATAAAGCACAAACTAAAAAAATATGACACAAAAAACTGTTCATTAGATCATGTATTTTCCCAATGGGTCAGAATACAACCGGACAAGGCTCTTTTTCGTTTCAACGATGAGACTGTGACATTTAAACAAGTTGTTGAAAAGATAATCTATTTTAAAATTATTTTAATTTTATTTTAAAGTTTGACCTAGAGGCGAATCGCTTGGCAAATTTATTTCAGCAGCGATTTGGTTTTAAAAAGGGCGACTGTGTTGCCTTGTTCATGGAAAATAAGCCTCAATTCGCCATCATTTGGTTCGCTTTGGGAAAACTAGGCGTCATCACAGCCTTGATAAACACAAACCTAAGACTCAAATCGCTGATCCACTGTGTGGAGATTGCCAAGCCCAAATTGGTCATATACGACACAGAGCTAGAGGAAGCCATGGTCCAAGTCCAGGATGAGCTGAAACTTGACCTGATAAAGCATGGAGAAATCAAGCATAACCTGAATGAAAATGTTCCCAGACTCGAGACTCTTGCAAAAGAGCATTCGGACACATTTTCTCCCAAAGAACAAGTAAAAGGCTCCGACATCTTGATGTACATATACACGTCAGGAACAACTGGTCTGCCAAAACCAGCCATAATCAAGCACAATCGCTACATAGCAGGCGGGTTTTCGTTTTTCAATTCAGCTAAATTGACCACAGAAGATATTTTTTATGTCACCTTGCCAATTTATCACAGCAATGCCGGAATAATAGGACTTGGTGCTGGTTTAGTCAGTGGATGCACAATTGTGTTGCGCAAAAAATTCAGCGCTACCAATTTCTGGAAAGACGCTATCAAATACAAGTGCACTGCATTTTCGTATGTAGGCGAAATATGTCGCTACTTGCTCAATCAACCGCCCAGTAATTTGGACAAAATGCACAATATAAAAGTGTGCATTGGCAATGGTACTAGAGATTACATATCAAGAGATTTTTGGAACAGATTTGGTGTAAAATGCTATGAAATTTACGGTGCTACTGAAGGAAATGTAATTTTAGGTTGTTTATTAATTTTATTTTATTTATCTGATTAATTTAATGATTAATTGTTAAATTTTAAAATTAAATCAGTTAATAATGTGGGAAAATTTGGAGCTTGTGGATATATGCCATTGTTGAATAGAGTTTTGGGCCTGTTGCCATATTATTTAATCAAAGTAGATGACAATTTGGAGCCTATAAGAAACGAAAATGGTTTTTGTATCCAATGTAGTCCAGGTGAAAAAGGACTCATTGTTGGTCTTATCCAAAAAACAACCAAAGGTGAATTTAGCGGCTATGCCAACAGCGCTAATGCATCTAATAAAAAAGTAATAAACAATTTGTTCCAAAGTGGTCAAAAAGCATTCAATACTGGCGATGTGTTGGTACAAGATTGGAATGGCTTTGTCTATTTTGTGGACAGACTGGGCGATACGTTTAGATGGAAGGGCGAAAATGTGTCCACTTTGGAAGTAGAGGATGCAATTAGCAAAAGATTGAACTCGATTGAGGTAGCGTGTTATGGAGTAGAGATACCGGGACAAGAAGGAAAGGCAGGAATGATCGCGATCATTACCAATTCAGATATTGATCTTAAACGCCTTTACCAAGACATAAAGCAAGATCTACCACAGTACGCAAGACCAATGTTTATTCGCCTAACTCCTTCCATCGAACATACGGGTTCTCTAAAAGCTGTCAAAAAGCAGCTTATTCTTGACAGCTTTAACATAAATGCTTTTAATGATAAGACTTTTTATTTTGATGCCAAAGATCAGGATTTTAAAATTTTAACCAAACAAGTATACGAACAGATTTTAGATAAAAAATTGAAAATTTAGTTTTTTTTGTTTTTTTTTGTTTATTTTTCCATTAGTTTTTAGTAAATTTATATTTCTGGATAATTTAAATTATCTATTCATAAAAAAATAAAATTCATTCTTACTATTTTGTGTTTATAGTTTTAGAATTTAAATTTTCAAATATAAGCATTATTTTTATCATTTACTTTCTGTGATTAATTAGTTAGATATTTGAGTCAAAAAGAGAAAAAAAAAGATAAATTATTTACATATTTATCTTTTTAATCTGAAGCAGATTTTTATTATTGTTGCTCTATAATTATTTGAAAAAATGCATTCATTTTGAATAATTATAAATAGGAATGAGATAAATAAACTCAAATAACAATTGACTTAATTGAGATGACACTTGAAGCAAGCAAAAAGATTGAAAACAATTGCCAACTTCAAATAGTCTTGGCAAAATACTCGACACCAACATATTTTTAAAAATCTGCGATCCTCAAAGCATAAATACTAACTCTACATACATTTATTATCATTTTAACAAAAAATTAAAATTTAATAATTAATTTAATAGAATTAAGAATTTAAAATATTTTGTCAATTTTATTGCAAATTTAAATTCATTATCGTCATCAACAAAGAGGATATAATTCAATTTAAAAAAAGAAGAAAACAATTTAAATGAAATTTTAGAAATTCTAATATAAATTTTGTTGACAAAATAACAGGGTTAATTAAAATGGCATAAATAGTAGATTTTTTTTAAATAAATTTTTGAGGTAAAAATAAGATATAACTAATTCTAGTGAAGATAATCCGGGAGATTTTCAGAAAAATAAATAACTTTTTTATCTAATCTAATTTTGTTCCACATCGCCCTCGTGCTGCTTTCTGAAGCAATCGCCAGTTGGGAAGAACTCCCAGCACCGCTGTTCATACAATTGCCAAACATAAGTCTCTTGACCGGTGTACTCAGTGTCCGGTTTGTTAATTAAATGCATAAGAAAGAACATATAATTGGCAAAGTTGTGCTCGCGCATTGTGTGTATTTCGAAGCCATGCGGCACTTTGTCAAAGTACTCTTTGCCAATGCCACATATGAAGCAGTTGGCCTCAAGGCTTTCTTTTACTTGTTCCAATTGATCTCTTAGCTCACCAAAAGCGTCAATTATCAAACCTTGAACACACAATTAGAATAATAAAAATTTTGACAAAATTAAATTAATTAATTAATTTTTATCTACCTTGAATGATCGCTAGCAAAATGACTATAATAAAGAAGAAAAATGTTATGTCAAATATTATTCTGTAAAACTCTTTGTCATCGCCGACTGGTGATTCGAGCTCGTCTCCAATACCACCACCGGATCGAATGCCAATGTATAAATGAAATTTAAAGCACTTTACAATTTAAATTAAATTATTAGAAAAATAATTATGTTTTATTTTAATTGTCATTTTACAGTAAACAAGTCTTGGCAGTTTTCTTCCAACTCGCCATCTTCTTCTTTTGAGTAGAACTTGCGGAAAAAGTTAAACGCAATCACAGTGTACATGTAGACCACTATTGACATAAGCATTATGGTGAGCAAAAGCTTTTGTTTGGGAAATGGTTTAGATTATTTGGTTTAATTTCTGGTTGAAGTTAAGCAGCTTACTTGTTTTCCATTGTGGGTGATTGACTTTAAGATTGTTGTCAATGTTTTGATACTTATGGCAACGTCGGACAAATGGCATGCAAAGAAGAAGTAATTAAAGTTGCCAATTACCGAAAAACAAAAGTACCAGAACACGTACAAAAATGACTTTAAAAAATAAAAATTTCTTAATAAATAATTTAATAGACAAGAGCTAATTTGCTTAATCTAATTATTGGAATATTTAAGTCTTTAATAGATTTCATTAAAAAGTTTTGTATTTTGTGATATTTGGCGCTTTAAATGGAATCAGGTCTAGTAAAAAGGGTCTAAAACACACTATTTTTTATTAATTTTTCGTTTTTAATCAAAATTTAAAGACTAAGGTTTTTTAAATTTTGAAAAAATTTATCATTTATTTACAAATTAAAAGTAATTTACTTGACTTAAAAAAATTATTAAAAATATTAAGTCACAACATTGACTTAAAACTGAGACTTATAAACAAGTCTGGTTCTTTAGTTCCAAATATGGCAAAATTACACTAGACAATCGGTTTAAATTGACTTTTGTCTGATTTATTAATTACTAAATAAATTCAAATTAAAAATAGTAAATCTTTTATATGTATATAAACATATATATTTTTGTATGAGTGAAAATTGGGCATATTGAAGTTAATGATCAATTTAAAATGATCATTCAGAGAAGAGAAGACAAGTCAAACAAACTCCTTTTTAGAACTAATACCTCTCTAAAGTGAATAAGATGTTGGGTTTGGTCAGAAAATCGTTTAAATTCCTTTACATACATAACCTAACACTTATATACAAATCCATTGTTAGACCACAACTAGAGTATGCTATTAGCTCATGGTATCCATGCTGTGTAAAAGATATAAATGAGTTGAAAAAAGTGCAAAGAAGAGCGACGAGGCTGGTGCCTGAATTGAGAACATTAAGTTATACTGACAGGTTGAACAAAAAGGATCCGAATAATCTTCAAATAAGAAGGCAGAGAGGCGATCTTATTCAAATGTTTAAAATTGTTAATAGTTTAGAGAAGGTGAATCTCGTGAACGACGCATGTATGAACGCTAAAAACAGAAAATATAACCTTCGGTCCCACAATAGAACTATTTATAGAGAGAAAATGAAGTAATTTCAACCAAGATTTAATTTTCTTACAAACAAGGTAAAAATTGCCAACTGACATAGTTAATGCACGGAATTTGAACAGTTTTAGGCCTAAACTAGACGTTTGGATGACAGAAAATTTTTATTTTCTTGAAGCGACTGCTAAAGCCCTATAGGGCTATGCTTGAGCTTGAATACAAGTTCAAGTCGAAGCTCTATTTACTACTACTAATACACTATTTGTATTCAGTAGCTGAAGTTTAAAAAGGCTCGTTAGTGATAGAGAAGTTAAATCATAATAAATCGTGAATTATACAACGATAATTTTAATAGATGTAACGGTTATTTTCACACCGTAACAAACCTTTCATTTAAATCTTTATTTTGCTTAAGTTTACAAAATAATGTATTAATCATATTAAATAATCCTTAAGCAATATTTTTTCTAAAAAATGCTTCTTAAATGATCTGAATAATTCTTAAATATCCTCAAACATCTCAAACATTCTGAAGAAAAGAGATATATCAAGTAATGTTCTTGATAAGTAAACCTTAAATTCAACTTGTAATGTGAAATTTGGATCAAAAAACAAAAACAAAATATCAAAAATGCCAAAGCTCAATTTTAGAAGGAGCAAAACATGTTCCTTGAATTGTATCACTTGGTACATCATTTGTACCAGCAATATTATGACTCTGCAAAATTGTGCAATAAGTCTGCAAAATTCAGAACTTTGTGAATTTTAGCACAAATACAAAAAAAAATGTCAAATCTCAAATTCAAAAGTGGCAAAACATGTTCCCTAAATTGTAACAAAATATCAAAAATGCTAAAGCTGAAGTTCTGAAAGAGCAAGACTTGTTGCAGAGTTTAAGCAAAGTAAAATTTTTGATCAAATTTCAAGCGCTCAATCCTGCTCAAACATTTTTAGATGCGCAATTAAATTTCATCGCGGATTTTTTATTCTTTTAACATTTCAAAGCTTTATTTTTAAACTTTTGAAAAATGATTGTAATTTCTAAAAATGCAATGAATTTTAAGTTAGACTTTAGCAGAATCATAATATTGGTCGTACCAATGATGTACCAATTGCTACAATTCACGGAACATGATTTGCTCCTTCTGAACTTGAACAAATATGTCACAATACAAATTTTTTACTCATATTTTAAATAAATTTTTTCTATTTCTTTTGATATTTTAATTCCGAGAATCTTCAGGAATCCTTATGAGAATTTTTTCATGGACTGTAGTTCTCTCAATAGCATTAGATACAAAATGCTCTAAGCTTAACAATTGCCAAATAAATTAGAACTTACATTATCAGTAAATATGACGCCCCACTTCCATATCTGGTACTTCAAGTCGACCGAATTTAGTCTTATTGGAAAAAATTATAAATTTTATTAGATAAAACACTTAATAATAATTGATAATGATAAAAATACTTTGAAAAAAAGCCTCTGTTTTCGTGTGAATTTTGTTGAGCATTTTGACCAGCGGCCTTTTTGATCTCATCAAAATTGTACTCGTCCAATTTGGCATCGATGCCGAGCAATTTGTTCAATTGCTGCATGTCAAACTGTTCGGCATATTTGCTCTTTACTTTTTTCTTAATAAACTTGTCCCAGTACATGTCCGGAAAGGTGCGCGTGCCGAGCACCAGCTTGTCCCAGTGGCTCTTGAGGTCGTCCTCGCTCGGCTGCTCGGCTATCCACATGCCCTCAAACTCCAACTTTCTGGCTATTTCCTTCTCTCGTTTGAATATGACCAGCGGCACTTTGAGCACATAGTAGGCGACCATGATGCCGAAGGCGACCAGCGAGTGCACACACGCCAGTCCCTTGAGCAAATGCTCAATGTAGTACTCGTCCTGGTCGACCACTATCAGCTCTACTAGGCTGTCTTCGTCGAGCTGCTCCTCGTCGCCGCTCAGCTCGGTCATCGTCTCCGAGTTGAACTTTTTGGCCTTGTAGAAAAGCATCAAAAAATTGATCAAAAAGGCGAGTATGAGCGCCAAGTATTTGAGCTTGTAGAAGTTTCTGGCAAACATGGCGAGCACTTTTTTGGCACTTGAAGTGGAGCGAGCGGGCGCAGGCGGGGGCGCGCTCATCTCGGCCACCACCGCTGCCTCCTCCTCGTCTGCTTCCCGCCGGTCGGCCAGCAGCTCCACCTCGCGCTTCTCTTGGCTCGTTCGCCTCTCCACCTGCTGCTGCTGCTGCTGCTGCTGCTGTCCCACTATCATCAAATAGACACACTTGAACATCAACCAGACCAAATGCGCCAACACACCGCCCGCCAACACCATCAGTCTCAGCACCACGCTTGCCAACCACCACACCACCTCTGTTTTGCTCATTTTTTTAACATCGCACACAAACTGTTTGATCTTGTGCGGCGATAGAGCGTCGACGAGCGCCAACGTCGAGTCCTTGACCTTTGATAGAGCGGTCTTGAGCAGCGAGGACTTGTGCGCGTCCGGTGGCTGGTAGTCGTCGTCGCCGTCGCCGCCGCCGCCGCTCGAGCTAATCGAGGCCGCGTGCTGCATTTCGAATATGGTATCCTCGCAAAAGTTGACAAATTGTTCCAATTTTTCCTTGTCGTCTCCCTCGTTGACAATGTCGTACAAGAATTGTCTCTTGGACTCTTTGATCTGCGGCTTGTTCCATTGTTCAATGTTGGACTCTTTGATTTCGAAGTAGACGCGTTCGATGCGGCCAGACGAGCCGGTTATTTCGATTCGGCCCAAGAACGGCTCGAAATAGCTCAAAAAACTGGACGCCTTTTTCATCAAGCGGTCGAATCGCGCCTCATGGCTCATGTGCTCGCTCAGATTGGTCAACAGCACGGCCATGTTGAAGCCGATGTCCTTGGCCGGGTTGTGAAACCGCTCCGTAAACTCGTTAAAGTCTATTTTGCCGTCCTGATTGGTGTCCACACACATGAGAATGTAGTCGATCTCTTCGGACGAGTACATTTTCTGGGCCTCCATGGCGCGTCTAAATTCCCTCGGCGATATCCAGCCGTCGCCGTTCTGATCGAACTCCTGGAACGCCTCGCTGGTCGTCAAGTCCTTCATTTTGAGGAATATGTCGAAAAATTTCAACAACATTTCGACATTGGACTGATTTTCGATTAGAGTGTCGACCATTTGTTTGCCAATGGGGCCGTTGAGCACGTTGCCCTCGAGCATACTCAGCAGCATGATGATCATGTCCTTTTGTAGCTTCATGAGCTCGCGCAACAGCTCGATTTGGTGCGGGTCCTTGCTCAATTTGTCCTGCAGATTGGCGAATATGTAGAGAAAGCCGCCGATGGCGTCCCAGAGACGGCTGTGCGCGAGCGTCAGCTGGTTGCCGACGCACGGTCCCTGTATGTACTCGGTGAGCGTGTTGAAGACTTGTTTGGCGACGTTGATGGCGCGGCAAAAGTTCTCCTTGCCGGCGGCGTCCACGCTGCTCTTGCCCGAGTAGTGCCAGTAAAAGTCCATCAGGGACTCCTGCAGCCGGAGCAAATAGTCGACCGTGCAGATGATTATGTTGACGGTGGTGTTGTTGCCGGCCTGGGCGCGCAGGTAGTTTTGAAACTCGATGTTGTGACCTTCGCACAATAGCTGCAGAAATCTGAACAGCGAGCACGTGAACTCGGCGTCGTGCAGGTTCTTCTTGCCGGCCATGTCGGCCGAGTCGTCCGCGCTGCTCACGCCGCCGAACTGCTCGGCCTTGATGCACCGCTCGAACGTGTCCAGGTCGAGCACGCTGCAGTTGGCCATGAGGCCGGCGAGCGACGTAAAAAAGCCGACCTGTTTTTTGTCCTTTAGGTGCTTGAGCATGCGCTGTTGTACGTGCACGTTGCCGCCGTGCAGCAGCGATATGCCGAGCTCGAGCGTCTTCTCGAGCATTGGGCTCTTGTCGCCGCGCGACGCCGACACGTACAGCAGGCACATTTCGGCCGCGCCTCGCTCCGCCAGCCGGCCCTGTTCGTACAGCAGCTTTTGTTTCTGCATTTCGGCCAGCTGAAACGCGTTCGACGACGACTGCTCGTCATCGTTGTCCGCCGCACCCGCTGCCACCGCCGCCGCCGAGCTGCTCTCCTGCTCGCCGCAGCCGTCCGGGTCGGCGCTCGCTTCGCCGCCGCCGCCGTTCTCCTCGCCGTCCGCCACACCACCGCCACTCGCTGTCCTCTTGTCCACTTGTGCGCCGCTCTCCTCGCCGTCCTCCTCGTCGTCGACTATTTCGCAGCTCTTGCTCATCTTGTCCGCGTACATTTGATACAGCTGATCGTCGGCTAGATCACTCGAGCCGGACGTGTTCGTTTGCTGTGTAGTGGCGGCGCGGTTAAAGCAGGCGATTAGTTGTGTGAGCGGGTCGGGTTTTAGGCTGGTCATTTCAGGAACAATGGCCGACTCGTCCTTGTCCTCGTCGTCAGGCCGCTCTATTTTGGGACACAGGTCCGATATTAGACACGCCATGTCCGTGTCGCAGTCGGCCTCTGTCTCCAGCCAATTGAGCTTGTACGACTTGAGGAACAAATTTATGGCTCGATGATGCGGCAGCGAGTACAGAGGCGCCATGCGGAAGCAGGCCATGACTGCTTTTTTTCTCTGGCCGGATATGAGCTTGCGCCACGTGCCCTTTGACTTGGCCGCCGGATGCTCGACCATGTGCAGGCCGTACAACACCTTGGCTATGTCCATTATCTTCTCGATTATTCTCTCCTGGCTCAGGTTTCTCATTGTGGACAATAGGTGCCGTTTGGAGGCTATTTTGCGGTAGAGCACGCGCTGCCACTTGGTCTTCTCGTATGTCTGCTTGTCTATGGTGTGGTCGCTAGTCGAGGCGGACATCTCGGACGACTTGAGATAGCGGCGTATGAACTCTTCGACAATGTCCTCCTGGTCCTTGCTCAGCTCTAGATGCGTGTGATCGTCCTGATTGCCGCTCGATGTGGCCACAGAGCCGCTCGAGCCTGTGCTCGCGCCGCTACCGGTCACTTTTTTGCCATTCAGCGTCAAACCATCGCTCAACACACCGCTCTTTATGTCAATAAACTTCTGCTTGGCCATCTGTATGAGCTCTTGTTCTTTGCCTTCGAAGAAATTGATGCCTATTTGAAAGAGACGCTTTAGGCCGGCCACTATCAGACTGGTGAACTTTTTCGGCTGGCTCTTGTCCGTTCGGCCGCGTTTTTTCTTTGACTTTTTGTCGCCTTGTGGCGGCTCGTCGCCGGCCAGCACCGGCAAGCTGCCCAGTCCGGCCACCTTGTTCGGCATTATGAGCATCATGTTGTCTATGTTATTGGCGCTGACAAAGTTGGCCTCTTCTCTCTTGAACATTTTGGACCTAAGCCAAATGGTGAACACTTCGGCCACGTCGTAGTACAATTTTTCCGAGTGCTCGTCGGGATTTTTGAGCCAGTAGGCGCGGTGCAAGTCGACGTATTTGATTAGTAGTGGATAAAAGGCGTATATGTTGCGTATGATGGTCTCGAGGTCGCGCTGCACTTCGGACTCGATGTTTTCGCGCTGTGCAGCGCTTTTTGAGTGCGTGCGTATGGAGAGCTCGCGCTCGTGAAGCTGACGGGCTCGTTCGGCGATCAGGCTCGATAGCGGCAAAAAGTTGTGCTCGAGCATGTCGCTGGTCGAGTTGGATATGATTAGCTGCGAGAAGCCGGCTATGCGGTTCATCCACGAGGCCTCTCGTTCGTCCAGGTTGTTGCTGATTAGTTTGAGTATGAAGCCGAGGCATTTGTTCATTGTTTGCGAGTTGACGCCGGTAACAGGGCTTGTTTCGGCGCTGGTGTCGGGTTTTTTTTGGCCCGGTGCGGCCTCGATGCTCAGCTTGGCCTCGCCGCTCCTCGAGCCGCCGTTCTCCCACCAGTGGTGCAAGTAGCTGCACAAAGTCGGCAACAGGATTTCGATTACGTGCGGTGCGTCCTCGTAGCGGCCGCCTGTTTCGCACAACTGGCCTATTTCGTTTATGATGTCGTCCAGCAGGGGCAAGTTCTTGGACAATTTGGCCATTACGTCCTGGGCTTCGAGCGAGTGCTCGCTCAGATTCGACTCGCTCAGGCCGTACATTATTGAGTATTTGTTGTTCAGGTTGTACTCGGGCTCGAGGAAAGCTATGGGAAAAGAGGTGGCAAATGAGCCCAGGCAATCGCCGATCAGCGGCCTGTGTCGGCTCAAGTCGTTTATTATCCATTCGCGATCTATTAGCTTCGTGCCCAGCGTTCCCAGTATCCACAAAGCATTCAATATTTTGTACGAGGCTAGTTGGATCTCTCCAGCTGTTTAAAAAAAATTGTTAATTAAGAGAAACACTTTTTAATTAATTTTTATTTATTTAAAAAATAATAAATATAATACAGTATGATGCAAAAGTTTAGAAATTGGTTATTTTATTTATCTTAAATTGTTTACTTGTTGTATTTTACGAAAAATAAAATCACTAATTTGTAGAATTTTTTTTTCTCTACAATTTGATATATGACACTCGGAATAAAAATATAATTAACTTTTAAATATTTATAATGAAAAAACTTTCTCTAAAAATAAAAAATAAAAGTCGGTGCAAAAGTTAAGAAATTCGGGTAAACCTAAAGTTTTAGCAACCATTGTTACCTTTTTTCACATCTTAATGATTAATTCTTAAATAGCTTCTAATTTTGATTAAATTGTGCTCTTAAACTGCTTAAAATAAATACTCTCCAACTACTTAGGTCCTTACAAAATAACTTAACCAAAAAATCTTAATTTTGCCAAAAAATGGGTAAAAAAAACGTAGTTTTATTTTTGTTTTACTTTTGGAGAATATTTGAGAAAAAGCTGCTTTAATAAAAGTAAGCACATCTATTTATAAGTTAATAAAGTCCAAAGATTGAAATAAAATAATTAGAAATAGAAAGATTGAAACGCAATGGTCAATAGACTTTAATTTAAATTAAAATTAGAACTGTGAATAACGCCACGATATCCTGATATATTTTTTTAATTAAAATTTAGTTTTATTACTATATTTTAAAACATTTCATTTACATACTATACTATTAGTAGTCATAGCTCGGTTATAAATTAAAGTAGTATGCCTTTAAGACGAGTTGGCGTCTTTATAAGCCCTGAGATGGTGGAAATTTTCTTTAAACTAAATATGTTATAAAGATCTAAGTACGCTTTACAAGAAATCAACAAAGATATAACAAACCATTTTTGATTAGCTTTTAAAAAGGGGACCCTAGGGGGGCACTTATTTGCAAGGGAATAGGGTATTTATATTTCAACACTACTAAAGAGACCAAAGATCGTGCTCATTTAAAAATTTAAAAATTTAATACTTTTCTAATTTTGTATATTATTTTTATTTAAAATCTTATTTATATAATTATGTATTCTGTTCTTAAAAAAAAACAATATCTGATTTTAAATAGTCTAACAGCAAATGATTGATAAATATAGAGTAAAGATTTTTCATAATAATCATTAAATTTTCCTTTGAAAGGCACAGTGTAATCATTTGAATTTCTGTGACTTTGAACTTCTTTCCATAAGTGGTAATATGTATAATTTAAATGACCAAAAAGATTTTAATCATTTTTAGTAATAAAATAGCACAATTTAAAATTAAATTTTATATAATCTTAAAAATTTTATTCTTTGAAAAAATCTGGCATGATGGTTTTGACTATGGAATATTTAGGATAAATTTAAATGGTCAAAGAATGGTGTTGAATATAATATTACAGCAGCTGTTCACTCAAAATTCAATTATAAGCTCTTTACTAATTAGTATATTTATTGGTGACATTCTTATGGCTGCAAGTTGAGGAGATAAACAAAAATTGCTTACTTAGCACATCAGTTCCGTATTTGTTGGCGCCCAAATGGTCGAACATCGATGCCAATACGGGAAGTAGTACCATGTGTATGTAGTCCAAGCTTGCGCTTGTTTTTTGACTGGTTCCTTTAATGTTGCTCAGTCGAGAGTTGGTCAAATCATCTATAATGCTGCTGAGGTCATCGGCTGCATAGGAAAAGAATGGCAGAAGCGATGCTCGCACTATTTCCTGACTATTCTTGATCACCGAGCTCACATCCACAGCTCTAATCAGAACCTGTAAACATCTTACGGTAATGTTGGTATCACTACCAAAGCTGGTCATCTTTTTGCGCAGCAACATTGCCAGTTTACAAAAAAGACTACATGTCATTTCTTTTTCTTTGGCAGTGGCGCATCCAGATCCGGGCTTATTGGACGAGGACGACTTTATGATAAAATAAGAACGATGTGATTTAAAATATTTTTCGATCAATGGAAGCACCACCTTTTTAATTTAATAATTTTAATTTTTTTGGGTTTCTTTTTTAAAACTTTAGTTTAAATACTTTGGTAAAAAATTTAACATCGCCACCAGAAGTTTTGAAGCTGCTTTTGCGCGAAAATTTGGCACTTTCTTTTATTGATTGCATGTTCACCGCTGCCTTTTCCACATACTCGAGCAACTTCTCGAGTAAATTGAAAGCAAAGCGTATCTCAGTTCTGTCATGGTTGACTTTTTCACTTTCGTCATGATGCATTCTGAAACAAAAATATTTTTAAATAACCATAATTAATTTATCATTTAAACATTTAACATCAACATACGTGTTCAAGGCAAGTCTTTTTTCATTTAAGCTAGTCTCAATGCTTAAGATGAAAAAATACACTACATATAAAAACAAAACTAATTTTGCTACTAATCTTACTTTTGTAGCCTGTAGCCATTTAGGATTAAGAATTTTACCAAGCCGAACGTGAACTGAAGCTCGTTGTCTCGTTCACGATCGGTTAGTAGTTCATAAGGCACTAAGAGATGGTGCAAAGCTGCGCCTACGTTTTCTAGTTCGTTTTTTTTCTTTCTTGACCAAATGTGGTGGCAATTGACGGCCAAAGTGTTGGCCAAATCCTGAAATTAAATTGCTTATGTTGTTTATTTCCGAATTTAGTTATGTCTTACATCTTGTTCTTTGGTCAGGGTTATGTTGCTCAAATCGAATGGTCTAGGCGTGTAACCATTGGATACAATTCCGTCTTTGAGCTTTTTGAGAACCAATCTTGACGCATTCTTCAAGTTGTTTGCCGCAGCTTCTGACTTTTCAATCGACCAGCCAAGCACTTTGATGGCTTTCAACGAGTCTCTGGTCAAATCTTCATATTTCAGCTGATCCTTTTAATTAAATTAATTAGTTCCTTTTTTTTATCATCTTTAAAAAATAATGAATAAAATTTTTATTTAAATTTATTGTTGGTTGTTGGTTGAGCAATTTTTTTTCAAAGACATAAACATTTACCTTTCTTGACATGCTTTGGTAACTTTTCAATGAAGGGTGCAATTGTTCCGAATCGCTGTATGACTGGCCATAGGACCAGTTTTGCTCAAATTTGCCATATGACCACAAGTCATGGACGTGCTCTGAGTAAATTTTGATCACATCTTCAAAATCTTGAGTTAATATGATGCTGAAAAGATATAGATCTTATTAGTATATGGAATAAAATATTCTATAGACAAGTACTTGTTGATATTTAAAGGTATTGGCTCAAAAGGACTGGATCTTTGAACCGCAGGTGATTCACCATACGAGTGATAGTTTAACTTATCGCTCTCGGACACTGTGTACGAGTAATCGGGTGATAGAGCACACCCGATGGCAGATAAGCATGGAAGTGCTTTGCTGAACAGTTCAGGATCATAAGTCTAAAAGAAAATAGATTAGAATAATAGATAGAAAACAAATGCATATTAAGTACTCTTGTGGCAAGAGCATCAAATATTCTGGTAAATAAGGTCATGGTGAGTTTTTTTTCTTCCTCGCTAGCTTGTCCAATGGGACCAGCGCCATAATATTTGCCACAGCGCTCGTACCAAAGTGTTAGCATCTTTAAAGGCACAATTGTATACTCTTCAAGTGTAGGCAAGTCTTCAATTAGTTTTTTGAGTAGATTTTTCATCATTGGTGGTTTCATTTGACTTTAATTAAATATTTATCCAAACTTTTTTTATAGTTTTTTAAATAATTACTTTGTAAATGCTATCAAAAAGTCACACACAACATCTAACTGACCATTGGTCAAGCTTTTACACTTGGACAATTGATAAACTGTGTTTAAAATTGTTTCCATAAGAGAGGCCTTATTTTCTGAAGCATCGAAGTACTGGGCATATGAGGTCAGCAATGGCAGTACCGAGCAGCATAAATAGCGATTCAAGGCCAAAGGCATGTCTCCCTCAGCGCAAGTACTCTACAAAATTGATAAAAATCAATCATAATAAAATAATTGTTAAAATTAATTTTTCTTTTCAAAAATTATGCACTAGAGATAATTAAAATAAATTTAATTTGATTAAAAATTTATAAAATTTAAAAATTTTAAATCTATTTAAAGTTTGTTAAAATATAAAAGTAATTGGTTTTTTTAAAGATGATAAATTGATAAAAATAGATTACCGAGTCCAATATAGTGGCACATCTGATGTCTGGCAGAAATCCGGTTTCTAATAGGCGGAAAAAAGTGGTCTGGTCAGGAATACCATAAACCCTTTCCAAAAAGAGCACAATGGACATCTTATGTGAGGGCTGAATTCCGGGCAAGTGTTCGCTAAGACCCGGTATTGGAAGTATAAATCTCAGAGATAAAAAGCCTTCTAAATCTTCCATTGATACCAAACTTCTTAAAATGGACCTAGCTCTAATCGAGTCCGATTTTCCCATTTTAATTGTTTCTTCATTAGGGGCGCACCGACCCAAAAGTTCCACTAAAGAGGCATAGAACGACAAAATAGCTTCGCCAAAGTCAATATAGTCCTCGTCATCTTCAGATGGTATTCTGGAAAAATCATATTTGCTATTATTCAAGAAATCAATGCTCATTTCAGATTCAGCATCAAGAGCAGCAGCCATGACCACTGGATTTTGGACATTTTGTGTCGCTGCTATCTGCAATGACATCCTAATGGCGTCAATAGTGGCCTTTAGCAAGCCACCACCTTCGCCTCTCAACGCAGGACCAAGACACTCAGGTCTTCTAATCAATAGTCTAACTATTAAATTGGCATTCTCCTCTACACTATCACCATTCACCCAAACACAAAATTTCAAAAAATCTAAAAATCTCTCGCCTTCAACAGGATCCCAGCCAATGTCCGGATAACCTTTGGCAAATAGTTCTGAATTTGTCTGCAGACCACAACGAGACAAATAAGCTGCTATTTTTTCCAAATCAGATTCTCTCAAAGCCAATGAAAGATCGTTGTTGTCCATGAGTGAAGAACAAGCCACGTCCAAAGGACAGGATCCACGCAGTGATGGACGGGCCAACAACATGGCACTATTGTCCAACAAATAGCTCAAGTGTTCGAACATGGCCCTTTGGTTGTGGCGACTTGTGCGACAGAAATAAGACAAAAATTTACAACATACAACCACTAGCTCGGCATTTTCTTCTTTGGGCGCTTCATCGCCCTGCTGAGACATAATTAACTGGTTTGAGTTGACTGTGTTTGCTTGATTGTCCATATTGGAGATCATTTCTCCGGCCACATCTTGTTGATGTTGACGCCTGTTCAGCCAATTTATCATCACCTGCATCACAGTCTCGTGCACACACAGAGCCCGCATTAGATCTGGATGCTGGAAAAATATCTTATTGTCCATGATTTCGTTGAGACAACTCTTCATTATATCCTCTTCGATTTGACTCATCTGGACGGACAGAAGACCGCGGACAATGCTCAGCGATTGCAAAAGACTGGTCACATCTTTTACACTTGTTTCAGCTATTACATAGGTCTTGGGCAAACAATCGGCCAGCTTTAAATTTCAACTTAATTAATCATTATCTTATTTAAGGTTAATTTACCTCGCCGAGTGAATTGTACTGGCGGTATATTAATGAGAACATTTCGCGGATCAAGTCTTCATTATGGATAAATGAATTTTTAGCCCAATCGACCACATTTTGGGTGATTAAAAGCGACAATGCATCTAAAAGATAATAATTAATTAATTAAATTAGAATAAATTTTATAAAACTTTTTTTTTTTAATTATTAAATTATAATATTAGTCTTAAATTTATATTTTTATTTTAAAGATGATGAATTGGCTTCTGCATTGGTCAATATTGCCATAAAGTATACTATTTTAAGAGCTTTGTTGGAATTTTTACCATTCAACATGGTATTTTTGATTAAAATATCCGAATATAAATGATTAATAAAAATTTAATATCAATTAAAAAAACGTGGTATCTGTGAATGCAATCTTGGATAAAAGTTGGGAAAAATTTCTTACTGTGACTATTTTCATTTTTGACAGTTTCATCACAAATGGCCATCAAATTTTCTTGTGTATGTTCAATTTGATCTTGGTAATCAGCAACAGTGGAGTACTCACTGGAAAAAAGAACCTTGACTATTTTGGACAGAAAACCAGATGAATTGGCATGGTTGTCTTCGATCTTGTGCTCATCTGGTCTCTTAATTTGACTAATTTGGATCAGACTAGAATGAAAATCGGTTAATTTGTTCTTTATTTCCTCTGATAGGTCAATGTGATTGTTGGATGACTTGAAATCGACCAGAGCTTGCATCTGATCTCTTGCCGGACACCTGAATTCCTTGGTCTTTTTGGCCATTACTGCCGAAGGCAGTGAAGATTCCTTTAGCTCGTTGTATCTTCTTTTTTGATCAGACTGAATCTCGTTCACATACTCAGAGCTAAAGCTGACCACTGCCTCCACGCGATATCTAAGAACATAATCGCAAAGGCTATGCAAAAGCATGCAAATCTCATATTTTATTTCGTCTTCCAGATTGGCACTGAGCAAGCCTTCGGAAATCGAAATAGATCCGGATATAAACTTTGCCGGGTCCAAATAAGCCATTATCATATTCAAATCTTGCTCGCTGAACACATCCATTATCAGCAACTGGTTTAGTAATTTTATCAGTGGCACAAACAGATAGGAGTTGGATCCGCCAGTTGGATCGCGCACATGTGATATGCAAAGCTTTACTGAGTCTGGAAAAGAGCTTAGAACAAATTGTTTTAAAGCATCGATGTTGAAATTTGGCGGAATTAGATAAAGCCTTTGATTTGGATCTTTGATCAGCGACTCGTTTATTTTCAATGGTCTGACAGATACAAATTCATCTTTTCTGGGAAATTGGCCATCTTTCATCAACTCTTTATGATCTTTTAGTCTATTATTTACCAATTGGGAATTTAGTGGTATAACATATTCGTATTTGGTCATTTGTCGCGAGTGTGAAAACGATTCCAAATGTAGTTTGATCAATAGGTCGTAGAATCTACGCCTAATTTGGCCATTTAGATACGGATTCTGGATACAGTACATTAGCTGGCTTTCATCTATTTGACTACATAGCTGGTGTGCCACATAGTTGTTGCTCTGAGCACACACAGCCTCATAAAGCATGAGCAAATTATGAAAAAATCTTTATTAAAATTAATAATTACTTAAAAATTAGCTAATAAATTAAAATTTTTAAAATTTACTCTCTATATTTTTCATTTTCGTTCAACTCAAGAACACTTATCCATCTATCTCTTTCTGGTATATAAATCGCTTGATTATACACTTAGATAATAGAATATTAAGAAAAAGTAAATTTTTATCTATTGGTAAATATTGACTAGTACAATTAATTAATTAAATCATTTATACTATAATAAATTTTTTCAAAATCTATTAATCAAAAAATTGGACTAGCCAAATTGGTAAATTTAATTTCAATCTTGAATTACCAGATTCTTCACATAGCAAGCTCCATCCAAGAACATTGTTCATTTTAAGACAATGAACTTTGAGGTTGGAATTTGGTACACGTGACCATCTAATCGGTTTCAGGTATTGAATGCGCAATCTTGGCGGTAGTCTAGGTTCGATGTGTTTGCCAAGACTTGGAAAAAGTGCAGCTGATAGTGGAAGACAATTGCGTGCCCTGCCGAGCTCAATTTGAAGTGTTTCTTTGGTAGTTGGTTCGACAAACACTGCCGGATAAAGCTTTGTTCCTGGCTCTACTTGAAATTTGTGCACTGTTTCCTTTCCATTTACAGTAAATGTCAAAAATCCAGTTGATAAATCAATCAAGCATCCCAGTAAAATACTATTGGCGACTTTTTTGGACAATTGTGCATTAGGCTGCTCTGAATTGTTTATCAACTCAGCAGCCGATACCATATAGCACTCTTTGCGCTCAAGACTAGATACTATTGAGCCATCATTGGATGTGTTTATCAAAGTGCATTTAGATACTAAGCTATGGTCAAAATTTTTGTCCAATTTCTCATTAAGGAGATGGAATCTTGATCCTGTCCAACCAACAAAAACTTTAGTAGCATCTTGACCAGGAAATATGCGCACTCCGTAATAGTATTCATCTATGTAGTCAATTATGGCTTGAATTTCAGCTTGGTCAGTCTCGGCCAAGCTTTGATCTTGCTCAGTGCCCATCATTTCTTCCAAATTAGCTTGCGATTTGCCAGAATAAACCTCTTTTTGTAGAGTGCTTGTTTTTGGTAAAGGATTAGTGACATGATTGACCAATGGAGATTTAATTCCGAATTCGGTCGAACGCGATATTTTGCTTTTCGAAGCGGAATTTTTGTTATTTTTGGCCAAAGATTTAATATTTTGGGCACTTGCGGTGTTAGGTGAAGCCTCTCTTGAAACTCTATTCATAAACTTAAATGGTGATTTTGACCTGTGCTGTTTGTGTGTTATTTTATTGAGTAGAGATGACAGCGGCTTGGAAGAACTAGATTGGCCTAAGTTTCTTTCCAATGTACTTGATAAAGACTTGTCATTATTTTTATAGTCCATATCTGGTTGGTCAAAGTTGAAAATTTGTTGGTCTTAATAGAAATAATAATTTAATTTTTTAATTAGGTTTAATTGTTGGTAATGAATCTTTTTTTTTTAATATTATATAAATTAAATTAATTAAATAGAGTGAAAAATTTTTTTAAAAATATAACTTAATATTAAATTCTTATTTTGACTTTGGTAAATATTATTAAACCATGAATAAAAATTGAAATTTTTTATCTATTTAAAAGAAAAAAAATATCTTACTATCTGTATCGTCTTCTGTTTGACTTTTGAACATGTGCAGAGCTTGGATGCGTTTTTCTCTTACCTTAGATCGAGATATAAACTCATCTTTGAACACAATTGGTATGCTCAATCTCAAATATTCCATTTTGGTCTTTTCAGTTCCAAACAATTTGCTTACTAGTTTGATATAGGGAAGCGATTCACTGCCAATGTTACGTGTTATTTCCAAAGAATCGTGATTGTCGTCTATGTACTCAAACACAGGAAGTTCGTTTGTATACCACAAAGTGACATGTTTGGTCATATTTACAGCAAATGGTTCGTAGCCTTCTTGTAGGCCGCAATTGGTAAAAAACTTGAGAGAATTTACATCTTGACCGAAATTGGGGCGAATTTTTTGACCAGACGACAAACTAAATGCTGGAACATACCCTTCGCCAATGCTAATATTCTCAAAAGCTGATTCAGATCCGACCGAGTCCATTAGCACTTCACCATTGAGCGAAAAGCTTATCATTTTGTCCTGAAGGTCAATCATGACACCAATAACATCTCCGGGCTGACATTTTTTTCCAAATGGATCACTTGTTTGGTGCCATTTAAGAGCATTTAAACAATCAAATGAATAAGATTGAGCATCTGCACCAATGTCTGTAATTGGCACGCAATTTATCTCTGACCAACCAATTTTTATACTTCCAAAAGTCAATAATTCAACTTCATAGTACCATTTTCCGCTCTTAACGGCATAAGTTTTTTCTGCTCGGTACGTTCGTGTCGCAAAACGCTGATTTGGTATTTCAGCTGAGTCTTTTTTTAAAATAGATAGATAGAAAGATAGAGTTTTTTGGCACAAAGTGGACAACATGCAAGGTATTAACACTTAAGATAAACACACACAACACCGATAAACACTCATAGATATAGATATATATAGATTTATACCATTTTTTTTCTTACGAATCGATTCCTCAAATTCAAGACTTGGCGATTCAATTATGTATCCATAAGCAAGCAAAGTCTTGACCGTGTCCAGAGCAGTTTCTCTTAAATTTTTATTTTTAATTAAATTTAATTGTGGCAAGTATATTTAAAAAGTTAATTAATTATTAAATTAAAATTATTTTAACAAAATTTATCTGTTTTTTTCTTTTTTAGAAAAATTATTTATTTATTTATTTAAAAAGAAAAGTATCTACCTATTAGCTTTTTTTATTGATGAATCAACTTTGTCATATGGCAGTAAATATGGATGTCTTTTTTGTGCCGAATTCTTTTAAAGAAATAAATTTTTACAATTAATTTAATTTTTTAATTAGTTGTGTAAAATTATTTATATATAATTTAGAGATAAGCACCTCTACAACACCATAAGTCCAGCCATTTTTGATTCGCTCCTTGGCCCAGACATTGTGAGTATTTTGAGCCAGCTTTTCGACCAACTCTTCTAGTTTGGAGCCCAAAACCACAGTGTTGAGGTCTAATGGTTGTGGCTTGTATCCATTTATCTGCAAAAATGTATTCGGCAATTTGATCAGCTTTAGTCTTTTTTGATCCTGTTTATTGTCCATTAATATCTGATATCCCATGGCAAACATGGTTCTTGAATAAATAGGCTTTAAATAAATGAAGACAATGGATTTAGTTACCTGAGAGTTTCAGTGGCCAGGTTCGTGTCATATTGCTTTTCATCAATGGGAAGCATTTCAAATTGGCACAGACAATTGTGAAATTTTTTCAATTCATTTCTTGTCTCGGCATACCTCCAGCCTTGTTCTATTTTGTTCATAGCCCATATTTCATGCAAATTTTCGGCCAAACGGTCCCGAACACCATCTATAAAGTTGGGCATCTGAATATTGGATGTATCTACTGGATCCGGAGTGAATGCCACTTGTTCCAAAGGCTGTGCAGGTCCCTGAATAACATATTTATTCATATCTCCAAATGAAAAACACTGTTCAAGTCGTATTTTTTGCTTTTGGAGCATGGCTTGATAGATGGGCGCGCAGCCTTCGGGCGGTCCATACTTGAACCGTCCGTGCTCGTCGCCGAATAAAAATCGACAGCTTATCTTTGGCGAAACGCTAATGACCGGATAGAACAGGCCCGATAAGTTAAATTCCCTAAAAAATCCTTTCATTGGTACTCCGTTCAGAGAGAACCAAATTTCTGGTATGCTCAAGTCCAAGAGCGATCCAATAACGTCGCCTTTTTTGAAACCAGCGAAGTCTTCGTTGTTAATTACTCTGTTTCGACCCGAGTACCATAAACTTTGGCCATCAAAGCCATACGAATAGCAATCGTCTCCAATGCCAACACATGAAAAGCCGTCCGCACTGTCCGGCGTCGGATGGAACTCGGTCGAAGCCCAGCCAATGCGACAATGTGGTTGCGAGCTTGACAATGTCTCAACAAAATCAATCTCTATCTCAAAGTACCATTTTTTGTACATAGACTCGCCTTGTTTAGCACCGACCATTATGTTTGGACGTAGGCTAAACAAAAAGTTAATTTTTGTTGGTTAGATGTTTATATAAGACATAATTAAGATATTTTTACCAAGATATTTGTTCAATTAGACGAGATTGCATTAAAAGATCTCGTCTTTGGAGTAAATTTTCGCATATTAGATTTTGGTTTAGACGAACAGCGATTCCATTGTTTGCACATAATGAAGATAAAACAGCTAGTACCTAAATTTTATAAAAATTTATCATTAAATAAATATATATCTAATATTGTTGTCAATATTTTATTGTAATTGTCAATAACTTCATTCTAATAATTTTTTAAAAAAATTAATTTTATATTATTATTTTTTTATTATTTGTTTAGAGCACTAGTGGCCTTTTTTTTATTATAAATAGATAATTTAAAAAAATTGATGAAAAAAGATGAGTAAAGATGAGCTTTGACGTGGTCAATCCACTGGTCAGCCAAACTGTTTGAGTCCTAATTAAAATTAGTGCTTTTTTATTTAATTTTTTCATTTAATCATTTGATATCAGACATCTATAGGATTAGATTGTTTGGCTGACCGGTTGAGTGACCATGGGTCAGTCGAATTTATTAATGAAGGAAATTTTTTATGCCAAAGTATCCTAAATTTTAAAAATTCAAAATTATTTATTAATTATGTAACTAATATCGTGGTTTTATTGCCATTTTGCTGTCCAATACACCACAAGCAGCAGTCACAACTCAATATATTAATTAAATATTCCAATTTAGATTTAATTTTGTATTATTAATTATAATATCTTTTGATTAAAATGAGCAGAATAAAATTTTTTCTAAATTTTCTAATTACTTTATTAAGCTTTATACTTGAGAATAGGATATTTTTTATGCAGGCAATATAATTTGGCAATGGGAAATAAATTTTGGTTCTAATTACCTTCGGATCGCGTCCGTTTCGATCTAAGAGCGATATGATACCTTGAATGTGTCGTTCTTTGATCATATTGAGCGCCTCGGGACTGTCGATTAGGATGCAATGAAGCACCTCAAGCACACCTCGTGATGTTTGCTGGCTGGTCAAGCGTCCTATTAGACAATCAAGTCGATTTCCCTGCGCAAATTGGGCACAATTGTTCCTATTGCCCTTGATCATGGTCGCCAACAAGGCATACAACTGGTCATATATCTCGTCAATTACTTGCTGCTTGTAGCCATCGAACAACTGAATGTTCATCTTGCTGGCCTGGTTTTTGGTCTCGCTGTATTCGCTGTACTTATCTATGGTGTCCAGTACAAGCGCGATCATTCCCTCCTCATGAAACAGGTCTTGACGATTGCGCAACGCTTTCAGCTTGGCTTGGCACTCTTCGTGCGATATGTCCTCGCTTGGCTGCTTGAAAAACTCGATCAAATCGTCCAAACACTTGAGCACCTTTTCTAAGCTTATCTTTTTCCAGTATCTATTTTTATCTATTAGATTATCAGTAGATGTGTCCATTGCACGTATGAACTTGGTGAATAGGCTCATGCATTTGCGAATGACAAGTGCCGAGCGGGCCTCTTCCTCTTGAGCGCGCACTATGGTAAAGCAATCGTCCATGTGGCCTTCTTCGTGCAATGTAGCCTTTTTCTCCTCTATTTTGCCAATGCCTCTCTTTTTTGTCTCATAGGTCTGATACGAGAGCCAATTTGAGCTCTTGGCATGCTGTATATACACCAAAGTGTCACCATATTTGATTGTCGGCGCGCCCATTGTCTCCTCGGATTCGATTTCATTCGATTTTTTGTCATCCTACAATCGAATAAATAGATAAATAAATTATCTCAGCTATCATGGTTACCTTTATTGGTGTTAGCAGAAAAGTAATAGCGTCAGCAGTGACCTTATCGCGATGAATGACACACACTTCCCCGTTCATTACTCCAAGGTACCGGCCTGAGGTTATGTGTCTAAAGCGAACAAGGCTGTTCCAACACATGAAACCACCATACCAACTAGAACAAGATAAAAAAATTATTCCAAAGCAACAATTGGATTATTAATTAGCAAAAAATATGTCCATACCGAGTTCTTAGAAACTCCAATCGCCACAGCGATCTGGCATGGTTACACACTGATCCAGTCTCGTAGAAAATACTGTACGGAAACTCGCTAACTCCAGGCTGTGGCAAAGTGAAACATTGGTCCATGTTGCCGTGAAATAGACGCAGAACATCGCCGCCAAAGACAAATCCATTGCTTTTAGAACGAAAGTTGCCAGACGAAATGGGCAGCAAAGTCCAAAGAGTCTGCTGAAATGAGGCATTTACTCTATGAATTATGTTATCAACTGAATAGATATGCTATAATAAATAAAATGTGAAAAAAAAAATAATCATCTTTATTTCTTTTATTTAATTAGTGAAGGAAAAAATATGTACCAGATATCTTTCGGAAGCCACTGATACTAATATTATGTCGTCACCAATACGGACTTTTTCTCCTTCAGATCGTTGTTTAGAAGCCGGATGTATGGTCCACCAGCACGATTCACCTTAGATAAAGCAAATTGTTTATTCGAATTGTTTTAATCTCAAAGCTCATTAATCTTTCTAGATGGTTAATTAATCTTACCGTGTGAATTTAGTTGTAGACCTACATCGAATGCTAATTTATCATTTGATGTGCTTGTCGATAAACAAGTCAAATACTAACATGGAAAATTATTATTTTATTTTATTATTGTATTAAGTTTATTGTTAACACTTACCATGTTCGAATGCAAATGACGAAGTTGAACCGCATGACCGTATAACAAAGTTCGATGTCCTGATTGCTGTATTGTATTCACCTTTAATTTTAATAAATGATAATTATTAATTTAATTATAGATAATGTTATATCTAATAATAGATAATATTGTATCTAATAGTAGATAATTATGTATCTAATAATAGATAAATTTAGCTTACATTCGAATTTTCGCTTGAGTTGACAAATTCCTGCAAGGCTCGTACGGACAAAGCTTGCTCTAGTACAAAAATACATGCCGGAAAGTCAGGCGTTACATTCTTTTAAAAATGAGAATTTGTGTTTGTTTATTGATTAACTAAAGAAAACAAGATAAATTGTTACCTCGAGTGTTATGTCTTCGAGAAAGCACATTTTGTTACCAAAAGCTTCAGCAGCAAGTGCCATACGACGACTGATTCCATTTTGAGTAACAACAGAACAATTGAGACATATGTAATCTTCCTTTAAAAATACAAAAATAAACAAAAGACAAATATAGTCGATTGCTGTTGGTGTACCGTTCTCAAAAAAGACAAGTCGTCCGGTTCACCGTTTGATTGCTTATCTTCCACAGATGCCATTTATCACCATTTAAAACTAAATCATCAATGAAGATAAACCCTATGTGTGCCGTAAAGCCAATTGATGTCTACCTAATTTAATCTAAAGATACAAATTAAAATAATTATCATGACAACATTTGTCTATATATTCTAATTATTATTATAAACACACACGCACATACAAAGTCTATTAGCAGCAACAAATACTGATTTAAGCTTTATTCGTTTTGTTTTTTTTATCTGGGCCTCTAAAATAGAAGAAAAAAACTCAACAAATAATAGATAATACAATAGAATATTCTAATCGTGCATAATTTTGCCTGATTGGGCCAAACTCGGGTTAAACACAATCTATTCAAATAATTAATTATATAAGTCAATCTATATCAATCTATCTATCTCTCTCTCTCTCTCTATATATATATATATATATATATATAATTTTTTTTTGTATAGATTTGTTACTGCAAATTAGGAAAATATTTATTTCTAAATCAATCGCTCTCTTACTCTTTCATAAGAAAATAAAAATTAATAATAATAATTTATGATACTTAGAGTTGGAACAAAAAATCACTTTTAAATGAAATTCTTAAACCAATTGCTTATCGGCTTAAATTACAAGCCATTTAAACCCCAATGGGTCAATAGATAAGCATATTGAATAATTTTTTATGCAAATTAGATAATGAATTGTACGTCTATGGTGGTGGTGGAAGAATGCGCGGGCAAGTACTGTGCCAGAACTTGGCTGAACACGAGCACTTGCTTGCTATCCGAGTGCCAAGTATAAACCACTGACCGCTTCTATCTATCCGCATTTTAATTAAAGAAGAGTCTTTTTTTTTAATAGAAATGTGCGCGCGGCTTTCGTCCGCACCAAGGTCTGTGCGAGCCATGCACCCACTCGGCCAATCTATACGACTACATGTATCTCATATTCATGTTCAATATCACTCTTGTCCTACACTTTTTCTACATAGACAAGTCCTTTTCCATGGTCAAGAAAAAAAAGAATAACCTAGCCGACTCAAAGTAATTGTACATGTGTTTATTTAGAATTATTTGCCAATCTAATGCTTGTAGAATAGCGATTGTGTACGCGTTGCCAATGGTCGAGTCCACTCTTGCCCTAGTAGCCACTTTGCTCGTTTTTCCTCCCTATGGCTCATTGGCTCTCCATTCATGCCAGATTAACGAGCTCAGCGACTGGTACAGCGTGCTCTATAACCCACAAATTGACTATGACAACCAGTTAAATTGTACCCAGGAGGTAATTTAGCTTTGCGTGTGCCACATTGACCACAAGATTATATTTAGATTGTCTATCCATTTTACAGCTTTGTAATGGTATTTTTGCTACTAGTGGTCGTGTTCATGCTCCTAATACGACCCATTGGCAAACGACTTCTATTCAACAACACCATATACACCATTTTTGTTAACAAATCAACATTTTCAGCCCTTTACTTTGTACCCATGCTGTTCCTAATTCACACCACCTCTGCCGGAGTTATTTGTAAAAATAAAATAAAAACAAAACATAAAAAAGCTTCAATTAAAATTATCTAAGATTATACATATCCTATAATAACACTAGTTGTTTTCTTAATATCGAACAATTTTCATCTATCAAGTTCGGTTAAAGATGAGCCGAATAAGAATGGTGTAAGTTAATTTCCTAATTTGAATTTGGTTAAGTTTATCTAATTGTATATTTTTTGTAATTTGAGCTAATCGATTCATTGAAAAAGTTGGCTAGCAAGAGAAATTTGTTCATTCAATTGGTACATGTGTACTTTTACGTGTTTGGCATAGTGGCGCTGACCAAATTGCGCACCTACTACGACTTGTTCTACTTGTTGTGCGTTCCGGTGCCCTTGATGTTCTTCGTTTTGTCCTACAAGCACACCAATCCGAAGCGCCTGAGCACATATTGGGAATAAGTGAAAAAATTCTATGTGTATTTAAATGAACTTGGCATTGCTATGGTGAGATATGTTCTAGGAAGGAAAGTGGATTTTCCAATTTAAAAGGCTTTGGCAATAAAGAAGCATTTTAAAGCACAGTGTAAATAAATTAACAAGACTAATTAAAATTAAGAGCTTTTTTCAAATGCCAATATAAATATATTGAATATAAACTGTATAAACAGACAAAATCCGCTTTCTTTCCTTATCTATCTCGATTATTAATAGTATTCTTTTATTTTTTTAAATTTAAATAAACAAACTTCTTGTTAAATTTAAAAATTAATACTAATTATGACTCTCGAGCCGTCAAGAGACTTTCGATTAGCAACTAATGACCAATATTGTTAGTCGATATTATGTTCTGACGCTTAAACTCTTAAAAATAATTATTTAGGAAAAATCCTGCCAAAATTATTATAAGTTTAGACTTAAGCTGGTATAAATTGTTTTTATAATTGAGCTTTGATGTAAGAAGGCAATTTTGAAAGCTTAATTTGGGAAACATATTTGTAATTGAATAGCTATTATAAAATATCTTTGGGTACATTCAACACGGAAATGATGCCTAAACAAACTCATCAAATTTAAATAGGAAATAACTAAACTCAACTATTTTAATATTATTGCTTGATAAATAATTAAAATAATAAATCAGAAACTAAAACTGCTAATTTTGATTTTATTTGACAAATATAAATAGAAATATTGTCTTAAATAATTGAGTGAAAATATATAAAAAAAAAATTTTACATTCAGCCCATTCCAATTGAGAAATTATCTAATTTTTATCATTGTCATTTCTCATTTGGTTTATGCGAAAAATTTGTTCACAATAAATTATTTTTAAATAACAAATTTCTTATCTATTTATCTAACCCTGGATACCAACCAGATGTTGAAAAAATTCCTATGATGATTGCTGCGATTACTTCTGAAAGCTTCTATCTCCTTTTCAACTAAATAATTTTTCACTACTTTACTTTAAACAAATAATAAACCCTCTAGTTATTATAAACCGAATCTTAACAAATTTTAGTTAATGCCTTAAAAAAGTAATTTATTTTTTATTGATTAAAAAAAAAATTTTAATCTTTGACATAATTTAATTCAGAAGAAATAGCAAAATGGTAATAAGAGAATTTTAAAAAATAAGAATGAATAAAATTTTAATTAAAACATTTAATTAGAAATTTTGTCTCGTACAAAAAAACCTGTTGGAATTTAATTTTTGAATTAAAACAAAAAAAGACGTCTTAGAATATAGTAAAATAATCAATTGAAAAATTGTATTTTTACTCTCACAAAAATAATCTGTTTTAATACATGGAAATAAAAAGTTAATAAAAATGCAAAAATATGATTATTCTAATAATATTCTGCTATTTATCATGTAAATAGGATTTTTTAAATACCTAATCTCAAATAATAACTCAACTAACAACAATAATAATAATTTAGTCAAAAAAACTTAAAAATTTACAGATAATTATAGTTCATGAACTTGATTTGATTTCATTTGAAAATACAAATGAAGGAATCCAGGTTTAATTTAAATTATTTAAGCTTTACCATTTATGAAACCGAATACGTAAATTATCAAATTTACGTCATTTAAAATAATTAATTTCTTGACGTTATTTAAGTGGAAAAACAACTAAAAATATTTAACTTTTGTTCCAATATTTTTACTAAATAAATTGTTTTTTGGACCCTAAAGATATAGTGATTCTAAAAATATATTCATGTTTTTTTTTCAATAGTTTATAAACATATGGAAGTTTATTAAATAATTCAATTTATATGGAAGATTTCTTCTTAACTAAATTTTGTTTGAAGTTATTCCAATCTTTCTGAATTTGTAGTTTTCTTTGTAGGTCATACTCATTCGGGTATGGATAGATCTACAAAAGAAAAAATATAAAGCTTTATCTCAATAATAATTTCTTTAATTTTACCAATGTTTTAAGAAAATTTTTTAAAGGTGGAGTCAAGAATTTGTTAAAAAATTTCTTATGTACCAAAATGCATTCAACACCTTCTGATATGAGCATGGTACGGTTTTGTTCTTCCTCTAGATTGTACACCATTTCGACCAATCCCTTTTTTTTTTAATTGTTATAAAAATTAAGCTTTATTTTTGTTGAAATGATAAAAAATTTACAAAAACTTCTTTTGATTCTAGTTTTTTGATTTCAATGCAAACTTTGGTTTCTCGAAGAAAAGTGTTTTTATCAGCATCATCCTCTGGATCGGAATCAGACTCAATTAATGTGTCAAAATTGTACTGTAAATTCAATTCATTATGAATTTCATGTCTTAAAATTGAAGTGTATCTTTTATTATTGCTGTGGAAATCTGTCAACAAAAAAATCTAGTTTTTATACATTATTCTATATACTCAAAAGTACCAAGATAATTTAGCGGAGAATTTAATGGCTTTTTGGCAAAGGCTAAATTTTTCTTAGAAACATTAATTTCTTTAACAATGCGGCATGACCCTTGTTTGATGACAAAAATCCAGTCATTTTTGAGGCTATTTTTGCATATTAGGATTCCTTTGCGGAAGAAAGTCAGAAGACATGTTTTCGGATCGTCGTAGGGTAGCTGATCTAGTGGCCAGTTTGTTAGAATATCAATCTGGCGCAAGAACGCGATGTGATCAGGCTCTTGGCCTTCTTTTTGTTCCATAAAAATCTTCAAAAATTCATCTCTATCTATTGTAAGCAGGCTAACATTGGTGTGACAGATGACATTTTCTTGTCTAGTTGAACCATTTATTATGGCAAGTTCCTAAATAAATATTAATTACCTTAAATTGTCTATTTTATTTAAAATTAAAATTTGATTTTTAGCATTTTATGCTGTCATAATTCATTTTTTTGAAAAAAATAAACAGTCAAATTTTCTTTTCATTTTTAATTTAAATTATTAAAAAAAATAATTAATTTCTTAAATTTAATTTCACAATTTAAAAAAGAGCAAATAGTTATTTCTAGAATAATTTTTAGCCTTAATTAAAATATAGTACTCTTACATCAGTACCAAAATCTTATCTGTCAGCATTAAGACTTGTATGTACCAAAAACATAATTAAAAAATACTTAATTTAAATCATATTATTAAAAATAATTAATTTATGTAATGGAAATATATTTTTCTAAATTAATATTAAATTAATAAAACTAAATGACTTAAAATGGTCTTAACAAAGCTATGAATGCATTTTACCAAATCACTTGACCAATTTTCGTTGCCAAATCATTCATTTTACTACACAAATACATAAGACAATTTTCAAAGCTCTTTCGAATTAATGCATAATAACTATACTTGTAAAATTGACCATAATATTTTAATATTTTTGAATAATAACAATATGAAATTGTTATTTTGTACCAAAAGATAAATGCTTTGGATTTAAATGTCTGATTATAAAGGTTGTCGCTAGACAATTAAACAACCTGTAAACACGTAGTCAAAAATCTACATAAACACACATACACACACACACATACATACAGGTTAGCATGCTGATTCAACATTTGTAGAGTTTGGAAAAATCTGTTGACAAAATTTTCTATTTTTCAGAGACAAGATGAGGCCTTTGGTGAAAAATAGATCCAAATTGTTAATACTCTTATCATCTGTAGTAATTTTCTACAATGAAGTATTTGTTTACTGGCTGGCGTATTTGAATTGGCCTTCGGTTCACAAAAACTCTTTGTTTTACCATAAGAATGGTTCGTTTATACACAACTTGAATGAGAGACCGGTTCGGCTGCTACTGGTGGCCGATCCGCAACTAATTGGCGAAAACGACGAGCCTTGGTTTATCGGATGGTTGGCGCGCTGGGACGCCGACCGCTACTTGCGCTCATGCTTTGTTCTAGCCAATTCATACATCAGGCCCGATGCGACCATATTCCTGGGCGATTTGTTCGACGAAGGCCTCAAGGCCAGCGACGAACAAATGGACAGATACTTCAATCGCTTTGAGTCCATTTTTCACACCAGAAAAATGTCACATGACCACAGAATCAAGCAAATTTACATCTCAGGAGACAATGATGTTGGTGGCGAGTATTACGGAGACCGCAACAATCGTCTGGTAAAACGATTTGAGAGGTATTTTGGCCCCAATGTGGACATGTTCAAGTTCAATTCCTACATTAAATTTCTCAAATTGGACCTTGATTATACAGCTAGTTTTTACACCGGGAATAAACGTAAGCACGTTCGTTCCCTGGTCGAAAAGAATAGACAAGAAGATAGCCAGATGAACGATGACAAGTTTACCATTGTTTTGAATCATATATCTCTAATTAGAACAGATAAACACCAGCTAAATGCTTTGAATAAAGATACTGATACAAGTCTTATAATTAAAGGCGATAATCATTTGTTCGAGATCATCAAATACAATTATGTGAAAAATACCATTGATGAGTACATTACGCCATTGAGAGACAAGACTGGTAATTTTTACATGCTGTCTCTGGACACCGAAAAGCCGAAAAAAGGAGTTAAATGGGTCTATGAGCTGTCGATTCCGACTTGCTCGTATAGAATGGGCGTGCCAAACATGGGCTATGGATTGCTTACAATAATGCCAAATGGAAAAGCCTATGTCTCAATTTTGTGGCTACCTTCACGCTATCGAAGCATTAAAATTTATCTAATCTATTTGGTGTTCATTTTATGCTATTTTCTATTCAATTTATTTATTAAGAAAAACTTTAAAAAAATTAATTTTCTCTTTTCTAATAAATTAGCCTAGCTAAACTTGATTTTTTTTTCAATTTTTTTCTCAAGAAAAAGTTTTTTTAATATTTCTATTTTTTTGGTACAACTCAAATAATGGTCAATGTTTTGACATTAAAAATTATCTTTCATAAATTCATCCAGAATTATTTAGTCATTTTGTTTACTAGTTATAAATAAAATTTTATTTAATTTAAATTTTTATATGGTTATTAAATATCCAATGTTCCAGTTACGGGCCAATATTATTAACAACATCTTATAAGCATCATCAGAGATGGCCATAATTTTAAATAAAATCATTAATTTAATAATTATCTTGTTATAAGAAAATATTTAAATAATATCTTTATAACTAATTTTTATTTTTTTATTTTTATTATCAATAACTCTTAATATTTTTTAAATTTTTCGATTTTGATTTTTTTCTTTTTCATTGTTGCCCACTGGCACAAATTTAAATAATTATTAAATTTAAACTTTATTTTCAGTTTTAAAAAATTTAATAAAATATTTAAGGTTATTGATACTTATATCTTCTATCGTTATCTTAAAATCAAGATATTGCAAATTAAAAAAAATTAAATTAAAATACTAATTAAAGACTATTTAATAAGTACCCCAAATGATTTTCCTTTTCGTAAAAAAGCCACATTTTTACTCTCTGTCTCACCAGTAGATTTGTTCTTTTTTGTTATAAAAACAGACGCCACACCGGATATTATAAAATAATAATTATCGGCACGATGATTTTGTCGTATAATCATTCTACCAGTTTCGAATTCTTGCAAAATAGCTTTTTCGGCTATTGATTTCTGAATTTTTGGTGTAAATTCCATAAATTCTGGAACTGCCTCGACTAGTGATGCACATACAGTCTTTATATGATTGCTATTACGTTTTTCAGGTGCCATTCTAAGAATTCTTTTTGTTTCCTCATTTAATCCAATCTAAACTTAAAAGCAATTATAACTTATTAGACATTTAAAAACATTTTACTTCTTTTGGTCTGGAAAAATTATTTATGTCGAACAGAACTCCATCCAAAGCTGATTTTTCTTCCTCATTTTGTTTAGCTTGTTCCAGTTTTTCATTTTTCGGGTTCACACCTACAGAATAGACAGCTTGGTGAAGTAAAATCAACATTTTACTTAACCTTCGAAAGCGTTTCAGCGTTGTCTAATTAAAAAAAGTATATCGTTTTAAGAAAAAGAATACATTGATTTACTTCATCTTCGTTATCTTCATCTAAACCCTTAATAGAAGCATATTTTGGTTGCTGGAGAGTTATATTTTTTCTATTACTCATCAATGTTACCTTAATAAGAACATTTAATTAAAAAACTTGGTATTTTTCTAAATGTCAGAAATGTGTGGAAAATGGAAGCCGATAGAATTTTAATTTAAATTTGAATTTTAATTAAATAAAATTTGATTAAAACTAGAAACCATTCATGATACCTTTATAATGGTCTGATTGTTGATTATAAACAAATCTTTAATTCAAGGATCATTCGATTATAAGAATATAATTAAAATTTTATTTAAATAATAATATTTGTTTGTCTATTTACTATTTGAATATTTAAAGAAATTTATATTAAAAATCCTAGGTATCTAAGTCAATCGAAAGATTTCTCTTACTAAATAATAAATTATAGACAGTCATTTTTGTGCATCATTCAAAGATTTTTTTTATTTTTACTTAAATAATTAATTAAATAACTTTAATTGTAATATTTAAATTGTCTAGTTATAAAATTTATTGCTGTCAAACAGGCTATTGGGAATCAAATTAAGAAAATTTTAAGTATGCTAAGTTTTATTTAAAATTAAAGAAATTAATTATTTCAGTTTTAAGAAATAACAAATGATTAAAAGAAAATAGTTAAAAAAAAATAATTTATATTATTGGCAGCAGAAATTTTATTTTAAAGTTAAAAGATTTTTAAAAATTTAATTTTTTAAAAATAGAGCTTTATTTGATATTTACAAGTCTCTTTTCTAAAAAATCTTAAATTTTAAATTTCACATTAATAAAATCAAAAAAATTTTTTTAATATTTTATTTATTTTTTTGCTTTTTCTATTTTATCGTTTAAGATTAAAATTTTTATTTCGGTCTGATTGTAATCCTTTTATCAGTATTATTTGACATAGACAAAAACTATTTAACATTAGTTAAATTAAATTAAAAAATATTAATTAATTAATCTAAACTTTGTGTATTCAATCGGAGTTAAAAAGTAAGCTTGTAGATCCATACTTGGCAGATGTTTTGGTGCTAATAATAGATAGAGAGTAAAATGTGTGAATATGAAAACGCAGGACTAACTGGACTGGAAATAAATGGGACCAAAGCAAAAGTCATGTTTATAAACATCAAATTTGATACCACGATCACCATAGATGGTACAAACATTGAGTTTGCAAGTGAATTCACATACTCAGTAAGCATCATAAGTGGTTGGAAATTTTCCAATGCAGGATTTGATTTGCCAGACTCAAACCAAAGTCTGGAAATCAAAATGCTACTAAAAAGAACAAAAAAAATCAAGATATACAGCGCTGTAGTAAAAGCTACACTGATGTGAGTAAGTGAATGCTTGTTGCTGAGTTAGATAGAAAAAGCCTGGAGAACACCTTCCAGACTGGAGATGTACTTAGAATGAAAAATAGCTCTGCAATGGACATGACCAGCAATAACTTGGAGATCAACAAATAACGAAAATTCCTAATAGATAAAACATAATCATTTTTTAAAAAACATTTTATTAATACAAGAAAAAAATAATTAATATAGCTACAAAAAAGGCTGTAAAATTATCTTTGAGTAAACGATCTGGCGCTGAAGTTAGGTGATACCGGATTTGTTAAAGGCTTACTAGACGGCTTGACCACTACGGGTTTAAAAAGCTTAATTGGATTCGATCTAATTACACTATTTGACCGGATCTTTTTGATTTCTTCCTGTTCAATCTGAGTTCTGCTTGTTTCCAAATCTTTTTTGATCATTGAAGCAAGTCTTTCTTTGTCTCTTTTGATTCTTTCGTATTCCATTCTCTTGTAAGCCCTTAGCTCGGTGTGAAGCAGGCCCGAGCCTGAGCTTGACCTTATATTGGAGCCATTCAAGCTTTGGTTAGTTTTGGGCGTGCTACTGATATTGTTGCGCTGACAAGATTTGTTCATTGAGTTCGAACGATATTTAGATTTATCTAAAAATTTATCAATCGAACCTTTGGCGCTTAAAGGCATGTTTTTAGGAACAAATTTGATGCCATGATAAATGGGAAGCGGAGCTCTTGATTTGTCACATGAACTTGGTCGGCTAATAATGGACTTTTTAGCAGTTGGTGCCGGATTGGCGTCGCTGTTGATCTTAGATCTTGATTGACGGGTATTTTTGGCTGGCACGTCTAAAATTATTGTCTCATTTTTGCTGTATGTTCTGGTCCTATTCAAGTCTAGTGGTGGTGCGTGAATGATGCGAGGGTTGTGGATAGGTTTAGGGCCTTTGTTCTCGTTTAGACTTGATTTGGCATTTTGTTTTACCAATTTAGGCTGAAGAACCTTTTTATTAGTGGTGTTTGTTTGGCAGGGGAGCGAATTGGTCAGGACAGGCTTGCTTTCGGTCTTTAAATTTTGCTTTGGGACTGCTGACCGGTTGGTCGAGTCCTTTAAAACAAGTGGTTGTTCGTATGCGACCACTTTGACGGGCTCATTGGAAATTTTCAATGCAGGAAAAGTCCCCAACTCAGCCAGTTCACCAACTAGGCCGAGATCTTAAAATATTAAGTTTATTTTTAATTGGTAATTATATAAATGGCAAAATGTCTTACCAAAGCAAAAGTCGGCGCCGTCGTGTATGTTAAATGCTTCGTTGGAAGTGAAATCAACAAATTGGGGACAGTTCAAGTTGTCAAGTTCCATTTTTGTCTATTAGATTAATTTTAAGGGATTATAAATCAACTTAACCACATAATAAATATTGTCAGTTACAAAGTAATAAACGGTCATCTAAGGTCAGATGATGATAGCTGATATAATTAACATAGACGTCCAAATTGTCTGTTTATTTTGATTCAAATACAACTCTTTGTATTAGTGACAGTTCATTTAATAAATTACCGTAATGCCTTGCCCCCTAATGCGGCATTTATTTTCAGAATTCTGGATTTTTATGCATGCATTTAACCCACTTTTTTTTCCAGATACGCTGCGACTAAAAATGCTGCAGTTAATGTCAAAATTTTGGTATAAATGCCGCATTAAATAAGCAAAAATATGTAAAAAATAATAAAAATAAAAATTAATAATAAAAAATTTTATAGTTAATTATTTTTTTTTAATAATTATCAGAATATTTTAAAAAAATAAATTTTTTCTATTTATATCAAAAAAATAATAAAAAAAAAGTTAAGCGATACCGAACTAGTGCTGTGACTGGAAGTGGCAAAGTTAGACCATTTTATCTTTTTTATTATTTAATTGACAAAATTAACTTAACACTTAAACCAATTTTTCAAATTTTTCCTCTTTTTAAAATTGAATATTTCTTTCTATAATCTAGAATTAATAGGATAAAATAATTTATGTTTATATTTTAAGTCTAATTCTTTTAATAATTTTAATTAACTAATTTTTTTAACAAATTTATTAAGAAACTTATCAAAAGGTTCATTTGATGTGTTTGGATCATAAGCTTAATTACAGACAATCACTCAATTCATTTCAAAAAATGCATTTAATTTTTTATATTTTTTTGATTTTTGATAAATTTTTAATTAAATTATAAAAAATTTTAGCTTGTATTGTTAGCGGAAATAGTTAAAAATAGATAGAATTAAAATGGTTTATCAAATAACTTTGATAAAAACTTAAAATTAAAGCTTTCCTCCAAAGATTCCTTTTACGTTCATTAAGACATTATATCCTTTCTGGTTGACAAATTTTAAGTATCTAAGACAGCTTAAATACCTAATTTAATAACTTCAAGTTATATCAGAAACACATTGTAACAGGACTAGTTCATACAGTAACTAATAATGAAAGTCCCAAAGTGATGGACAAAGATTGGCAACCATCACTCGCTAGCGGTATTATACAAAAATTTAAAAAACAGATAAGTTGGCGTTTCTGTAGATAAGTTGAAGTTGTCTGTTGTACTTACTCCCTGCAGATAGATAAGTAACTTGGTTTCCAATACCAAGCTACAATATATAGATTATTATTTTAAGTATGATTGAAAGGTATTGTTTAAAATAAATTTAATTAGCCAGGTCAAAACTGTTTTTAAGTTGGTGCCAAATTGGATTGAAAAATTTTTTTGTTCCTAACTCTTTATTTATTGTCATTAATAAATTTAAAAATAAAAATTTTTTTTATCTTTAGTTCTATAAATGAAACCAAGTGCGGAAGTGTGCAAAATTTGTGCAAACGAGATAATAATTAATTATAATTTCAACCTAATTGTCATTTTAAATTAGGTTTAATTATTTGAATTAAAATTTCAATTCTAAATAATTAAAACATAAAAAAATAAATTATGTAATTAATAATGATTTACTTTATTGAATTAAATAAAATGAAATTTGGGATTGGATTGGAAAAAAATTGCCAATAGCAGTGCTTTTAGTTAAAAAAGTAAAAAAAAAAGGCCTAATTTAAATATCATTTATTTTAAAAACTTTAAAATATAAACAATTCTAAAACAAAACCAAAAAATACAAAATTCTAATCTATCTATTCAAACTGTTACTCGGCGGTCTTTTTACATTCCTTGACGCTGATCTGCTCCTCGATGAACTATCACTCTGGAACAAAATAAACTTAATAACCAATTAATTTAATTAATCAAATACTCACTTTAGATATTAGCGAGTTAATTTTGGACTGTTCATTGACCACTCGCTCAAGCAGACCGCTCATGTTCGAATAAAGCTTGGTATAGTCGTCAATAATTTCATAAATTGTCTTTAAATTGTTAGATTTGGAGTATTTTAGCTTTAGTTGTACCAAGTCCCAAAAAGATATCTTATCATGCAAGCTTGAGCCCAAGTATTCGGTCAGTTCTTCTTGGCTGCTGTTCTCTTTCAACAAATTCCACAAATAAGAGCGAGAACTTTTGCTCTTTAGGTCCAGACTAAGTCCATTGTCGGCCTGTTCTTCGGTGTTCAAGTCCAAATTTTTCATATGCATCAAAGTGTCATTTTCCAAATTGGCAGAAAATGCTGAATTGGTAACGTCTGGCTGCTCGAATGAAATGACAACTATTGGACTCGACGGAGACTCGACAGCGTCTTTTTTTTTGCGCTTATTCTGAATCTTATGACTTGACGGACTAGGTGGCGATTGCACCGAATCGAGTGACTTTTTGGCCGAATATTCTTGTTCCGTCGAGTCCAGTGACCTAAAGTATTTTAAAAATTTGTCCAATTTTTGCTTGCATCTATTTGATCCATCTTGACCTGCTTGCTCCTGTGAGTTTTGGGAAAATTTTATGCGTTTGGCAATTATTTCTGACAAACTTCCGTCCTTGGTATTAATTAGCTCTTTTTCGGAATTCAATGGAATTCTTTTTTGTTTAAATTAATTAATTAATTAATTATTCAAAAATTAAGATCAAAATTTTAAAGAGAACTTTTTATTATTTGGTTCTTGATGAGATGAGTCGTCTTCGGACGAATGCAGGTCCAAAAGACTAAGTTCTTTTATTTGCAGGTCGAATTCGTCACGCTTTGGCGTTGAAGATTGGTTAACTGCTAAAGCTTCCGTGTCAAAATTGGCTGGTTTTGGAATCGCTGAGTCATTGCTTGCTTTAGAAGAACTTATTTTAAGATTTTTTTTGTTCAGTTTTGAATTTTTTGGCTGATTGAATTTGAGAAAACTTTGACCATTGAGACTTGGACCATTGTTGATGGTACGATGCTTGAAATTTTTGCAATTTTTTGCAAGAATAATCTCCTGGTTTGACTTATTAAAAATTCTGGACCGCTTAAAAGATCTTTTTGATTTGGTAACATCAGGATTAGAAGTGGATGCAAGATCGGCTTTTTTTTTGCCATGTTTATCGTTTAGGACCAAAAATTCACTAGAAGGTTTTTTAAAAAGATTGTCATCTGTCTCTTTGTAATCAGAGATGGGAAATGCTTGGGAAGAGAGAAGGTCAGACGGGTCAAGGAGAGGCTCTTCAAGGCTAACAATTGTAAGCTGATTAGATAAAGGTTCTGTCGAACTAGAGTCATAATTCAGCTGGAGATTGTCGAATCCAATACCAAGATCAAAATCACTCTTTTCGACCAAGTTATCATTTAAAAGTGTGTTGGCAAGAAGATTTTGCAAAAAATTCTCTTCGTCTTTTAAAAAAGAAAAACTAAATAAAAAATAAAATTTTTTAAAAATCTACTTTCATTCCAAACAATTTTTGGAGAAAGATCATCAGGTGGCACATTGTCTATTGAAAAAAAAAATTTTAGATTTAAAATATTTTTGCCATCATTATTACCAGAACTCATTTCGATTAAAACTAATCGAATTGTAACATTTTAATAACGATTAATTAAATTAAATTAAAGGTAATGAGAAAACAAAAAACTATATTAAAAAAAAATTATGCTAATAAACTAAAAAAATTATAGAAAAATAATTGAAAATAAAGTGAAATAAAATAGCATTAGAAACAAAACATAAAGTCACGACTTTTAAATAAGAAGATGTATTTGGCAAAAAAATTCAAAATTAAAAGGACCATTCAATTTAAAAATTTAAAAAATTTTAAATTTCAAAGTGCAATTACTCTATCAGTTTTTAGAGTTTTTCTGCACTTTAAAAGCCAAAGTTCTCAGAATTTAGTGCTTTATAAGCGACTAAAATTTTGTCTTGATACTTTGAGTATTGAGGTCACAATTCAACTTTGAAATATCGAAAAAAACGCGTTTTTTGGACATTTTCAAAGTGAAAATTTTCTATGATCCTTTCGAGTGACCGAAACCTCCAAGTAGTATGTTAAAGTGCATCTACTGAGCTTGCCTTTGAGCACTCGGGGTCCTCGGTAGGCCAAAGGACCATAGAGAAATAAGGTCCTGAACGTGACCATTCAATTTAAAAATTTAAAAAATTTTAAATTTCAAAGTGCAATTACTCTATCAGTTTTTAGAGTTTTCCTGCACTTTAAAAGCCAAAGTTCTCATAATTTAGTGCTTTATAAGCGACTTAAATTTTGTCTTGATACTTTGAGTATTGAGGTCACAATTCAACTTTGAAATATCGAAAAAAACGCGTTTTTTGGACATTTTCAAAGTGAAAATTTTCTATGATCCTTTCGAGTGAAAATCTTTAGATGTTTTCCATATTTGTGTAAAATATTGTCCATGTCTAGTTGCATATTTGTAGATGAACGTGACGAAAAATAATTAGCAAACTATTTTTACTCATATTTTTAATTTTTATACCGCAAGAAATAATTAAAATATTCCGATAATTAATTTTTCTATCTATAACATTTTTTAATCTATCATTTGTACGAAATTTTGAAACTTTTTTAATTTTAATGTAGCAGAAGAATGAATTTTTGTATCATTATAAAATATTTTTGTTCCTTATCAATGTATATTTTTTGTTCAGACGTTTTTTTTGTCAATAGACTTTTTTCATAATTCAATTTTTTTATTTAATTTTATTCTGAATTTTTTTAATGCATGTATTTTTTTTAATTTTTTAATATTGTTATCAAAATTAAATTTAACACTTTATTCCATTCAGAATAATGTCTAATTTTAACCAGTCTTTATTTGACCATTCTACCGAACGTTTTCATTTCAAACCTTTCACTCATTTTTCAACCAGCACACCGTTTGTTTATGATAAAAAAAGTAAAAAACACACTTTTACCAATGGCGAAAGACTCGTCAACAGTCTTGTTCATCACACATCCAAAATAGGGAAAATTTCCAAGCGGAAAAATGAAAAGTCCAAACCAAACTTTGGAATTTACCAAGTAAAATTTACTCTTGGTCAATAGACCCCATCATCATTTTTATTTAGTGCTTCGATCTAATTGAAAAAGAAAAATTCCGCCAGCTCCTTAAATCAAACATTGTTACAGTTAATAAAAAAAACCAAAATTGCGATCCACTTGTGGAAAAATACACCAATTCGTGTAAAATATCTGCTCAATATACTCGCAAAATAAGCATTCCAACCGAGCAGAGCATAATTGAGCTCGACCTTACCAAAGACGAGTCGAGTTCCAGCGACAAGAGTCAAGTTTCCGTGAGTAAAAAATCAGCTCAAAAAAGACCAACCTCCCAGTCTGTTTACAATGACGAAAATGTCAACTCACTGTCCGTCTTCGAGACCATATCAAAGGTTAACCGTAGGCTGTCCGAATTCGAGAAAAAAATGAACGAAAAGCTCAACAAAAGCCATTCTGTGCTGGACATAATCATAAAAAGTCAGACAAAACCCAATGCTTTGGTCCTACAAGAGGCCAGATACAACCAGAGTAAAATTCAGAAATTGGACCGGGAAAAAATTGAACGCGACTTGGCCTACAACTTTTCACAAAAGCTGCATTTGGAAGCGAACAAATTGACTGGCATTGTTTTCGAAGAGGAAGAAAATGTGGCCATTGAAGACGAATTTGGCGAATTGAGCGACGAACAAGAATTACTTGTGAACAGCTATTTGGTTCCGTGTCCACAAGACCAAGTGCTGGTAAACGGCTTCGGTGCAGACATAACCAGAAAAGATATCCAAACACTCAAGGGCCTCAATTGGCTCAATGACGAAATAATCAACTTCTACATGAGCTTGATATGTGAGCGCAACCAAAACGATCCATCATTGCCCAAAGTATACGCATTCACCACTTTTTTTTATCCAAAGTTGACCAAAGACGGGTACACCTCGCTAAGAAGATGGACCCGAAAGGTGGACATTTTCTCTCACGATCTTGTACTTGTACCTGTGCATCTTGGACTTCATTGGACGCTGTCGTGCATCGACTTTGCATGCAAAGAGATCCGCTACTACGACTCGATGAATGGCAACAACAATGACTGTCTCAAGGCGCTCAGAAATTACCTCAAGGATGAATATGCCGACAAGAAAAGCTCTCAATTCGATTTTACAGATTGGAATTGTTTCCATGTCAAAGATGTGCCACAGCAAATGAATGGCTCCGATTGTGGCATGTTTACTTGTAAATATGCCGAGTTCTTGAGCCGTGGCAAAACAGTATTCAGCTTTAATCAGGTAGTTGCCACTTTAAATTTTATTAAATTATTCTATTCAAAATAATAAACAAATAAACAAATTTATTTTATTAATTGATAAATTAATTTTTTTTTCCTAGTCGCATATGCCATATTTTAGGAAGCGCATGGTCTGGGAAATTGTTAACAAAAGACTTATGTGAATTTTGATGTAAATTTGGTTCTTTGGTGTCACGTGATCAACTTTAAACAAATAAAGCAATGATGTTAAAATAGAAATTTTTATTTATATTTTACGGTATAAAAATAAACTATTAAGCAATAATTTAGACAAATAAAGTTTTTTATTTTCTTTGGCTTAATGTATTGTTTATTGATAGAACAAAAAATTATTTCATTTAAAGTTAGATTGAAATGGGTGATCAGGTTAGACTGGTTTCGTTAGACCAAGTTGTCCGCTTTTTAAAAGACCATATTGGTCGCCATGTCGGGTGTTTATACTCGAGTCATTTAGAATTGGTTGAAAAAGTGACCAACTCTCAGCCAAACGATTCTCAGCACATAAAAAAGTAAATCAATTGAGTTTATTAACAAGCTAATTAATCATTATTTTTGCTTTTCTTCCAAGCTTTCTACATTGGTGCGAGAACCGCAAATATGTTAAACTAGTTAAAAGTAAGATACCTAGCCAGATATTACCAGGTAATTGGCATCAAATTTTTAATCCAGTCTTTTTTACCAAATAAAAATTCAATAATGGAACTTCTATTATAACTATTTAATTTATCAGATAAATTATAAAACCATTAGTTGTTTCCCAAAAGAAAAATAGCTGGTTTAAATTTGGCAAATGAAAACAAAAATTAGTTAGTACTTTTCAAAAATCAAATGATAAAATTTAGATACTTTAATTTTATTGAAAAACTGATTAACTGTATATTTCTATAAATACATTTTTTTTCAACCATAAATAAATTATAAATCTAAATTAGTTAAATATTTGAAAAATATGAACTAAATTATGAAGAATTGATAAAATTAAATATATCTAATTGACAGCTTGAAAGTGTTTGCTTTACCAAGCGATTCTTAATTGATGGACAGAAAACTGTTTATTTAGAAAAAGAGCTTTTAAGTATTGTTAAATTTTAATCTTTTAGAAGCTACTTTGATAGACATAAAAATAAGAACCAGAGGTCCTGATGACCGAGTTTTTGATCGAAATGAAGATATACGATCAAAAATCGCTCGTGGCAACTCGATTTTAGTATATGAGGAAAATGGTATGGAAGAGGCCAAAATTCTCATTTACGGATTGAAAAAGTTTACAGGTGGACTTGGCGATGAAGACGAGTTTGACAGAAAAGCTGGCGAATGGCGCAAATACTTTCTCAAAGATATAAAATACTCTCAATATGTGATCAGTCTTCAAAAAGCAAATGGTGAAACAGCTCATCTGAGCTGTTCGTGGATCAACGATGGTTTTTTGTTGTGCACAGGGTCTAAAAATGTTCACATACTATTCAAAAATAAATGTACTATCATTTATCAATCTATATATTTTTTTTTCAGTCCTTTTTTCTTTTAGCTGATCTGGCTTTATATCAAGATGATAGACACAAACACTCAGTAATGATATCAAAAACAATTGTTAACTTTTTGGAAACAATGACAGCTGAAATTCGCTCAATTTTCTTGAGCTTTCTGTGCTGGTCTAATTTGACTGTTATTTTTGAAATTCTACTACCTTATTTGCAGCATATCGAAGATATATCTGCTTATAAAGAGTAATTATTTGCTATCTTTATTTATATTGAGAAATATTTTGGTAATTTTTAAGACCATTTCTTCAATTTATTGCATTTACTGAAAATAAAATTGTAGAAAAGCCACATAGTTTGTGTGTAATGCCGCCTGATTGCGCAATAGAAGTATCATTTAATTTTGAGTATATTCTCAATTTACTTTAAGATTATTAGTTTGGAAAAATTTTTGGACTAGTTGGCGTTAAATATGAAAAAGTTTTTATTAATCAAATAGATGCTCATATATCAAAAGTAAATGCTTATCATTAGAATTTTTATTTTATTTTTAAATATGAATTTAAAATTTTATTTTTCTTAAAGAAAATTATTTGGTTTTAAAAAACAGTTAAATAAATTTATGAAAATATAATGTGAGGATACACCTATTAAACAAAAAAATAATTAATTTTTCAATTTTATAATATTAATAGTTAACAGATTTATCTAAATAATCAAGTTTTTTTTTACCTGTTTTTAATAATGTTTTTTATCAGGTAAGATTAGATCATGCATATGAAGGCGTGGTACTGTATTTTATTGATTCAGATTTAAACATTATTGGCATGCTTAAAAAGAAAACAACTTGGTACATCATCTTACGAGCTTTAAGAGAAAAAGTCAAAGTTTATCTGTCACCTAAATCAAGTTGGAATGTTGCTGATCTCAAGGAAGCAATTACCAAGCGTCTTTATGACATAAGATCTTGGATAGGTTTTAGCTCTGAAGATTTAGATAAGTGGGAAAACTTGTGTCATAAATTTTGCGAATGGTTTTGCAATAGCTTTCAATCAAATCCAAAGATAAAAAGAGATTTCCAGGAACGCTATCCAGTAGTTTGGAATAATTTTTTATCTAAATGTAACCTATCAGATCGAATTAAATTGCATATAGAAAAAACTAGTCATACTAGACTAGGTGACCAAGAACCAGATAATGAAATATAAATCAGCTTTTTTAAGGCTTTAAATCCTTAAATAAAAAAATTATTTTTTTTTTCAATATTATTTTTATTATTTTTAATAGTAAAGATGGAATTTGAAGATATTGTTGATTTTGACACAAAGCTTACTGCTGACGTGACTGAATGGAGACCAATAGACAACCAAAATCACTTGGCTTGTGGCACATACTTTTTGAATAAGGAAAAAAATTCACGATTAGGAATTCTCTATTTGCTTAATATTGATCATATAGATAAAAAAATAGATATATCTGGAGCTATAGATTTTTCTACAAGTGGAATTTTGGATCTAAAGTGGTTAGATAGTGAGAATATAATTGCCATTGATTCAAATAACTGCTTAAAATTGATAAATGTTGACCAAAATTTAAAAGTTATAAAAACTGATGAAATAGAGATAGGTAATGATAAATCAATCGGACTTGCAATTGATTTCACAAAAGATTCCAATCAAACTAGAATATTGACATCAGATACTTTAGGATATTTAAATCTAACACTGTTAAATGATTCAATGAGTGTTAAATCTAAGCTTAAGGCTCATGACTTGGAAGCATGGTCAGTTTTAATTGACAAAAATGATCATGATTTGATTTACTCTGGCTCTGATGATTGTAGTTTAAAATTGTGGGACTTAAGAAGTTGCAAAAAAATTGGTGAGTGTAAAATTTTTGACGGAGGAGTGACTTCCATTTTGTTACCACAAAAATCAGACGGGTCTTGGTTAAATGCTTATGGTCAAAATAGTTTGCTATGTGGGTCGTATGATGAAAAAATATATGAATTAGATAAGCGAAATTTGAAAAGAAGCGTCAGAGAATCCAAAAAGTTGAATGGTGGGGTCTGGAAAATGAAGTTAGATGGTGAAATAGGTCTAATCTTGTGTGCTTGTATGCACATAGGGGTACATGTTGTAGATTCAGAAAATTTTGAAAGTAGACTTTATTATGATAGGCATGGTTTAGACAATCTTGCATATGGATGTGATTGGAAAAAAACTGGTCAAGATTCACTTGTGGCTACATGTTCTTTTTATAATCATCAATTAAAAATTTGGAAAATAAAATTTAATTAAAGAAATATTTTTTTAAAGTATTCAGTTTGATTAAGAAAGAAACTATTAATCAATGATAATCACAATAACTAAACATAATTTAAAAAATTTTTAAATTTATAAGTTGATTTTAATAATTAATCTCATATAATTAGCATATATAATTTTGTTCTCTTTGTTACCTTTCTACAATATCTTACATAACTTTTTGACAAAAATAAATTATTAAAATTTCAAAAGATTGAGTAATAATTTAATAAAATCCTAAGATCAAACAGAAGATTTAAAATTTAATTGCTTTTAAAATTCAGCTAAATATGATTTTAAAACTAGAAGATTTAAATAATTTTTTTAAATCTAATTTATCTGAGGCTAATTTTGGCCAATTAGCCAATTTGAACAAAATTCAAAATTCAAATGACGTTCAAGAGTAATTGACAAAATAGGAAAAATCTTACTAAATATAACAATTTAGATTTTTGTCATGGACAAGAAAAAAAAAGGATCTAAAAATTATCACCTATGATATACCTTCCCATATATTAAAAGGTAAGTATAAAATTTATTACATTATTTTTTCTGAATTTTTAGTTAATAGATTCAAAATTGCATGACATAAAAATTGATTCTCGAGGTCCTGATGACAAAGTGTATGATAAAGACGAAGAATTTCGCTTAAAAGTGCTTTAAAAAAATAAATTGTCAAAAAATTAAAAATTATTTTTTATCTTTATTTAGATAGCTAGAGGAAATTCAGTAATAGAAATAAATGACAATGGAAAAATAAGCTATAAGTTAATTGTTTATGCGCTGAGGAAATTTACCGGTGGTCTTGGCGATGAAGACGACTTGGACAGAAATTCCAATGAATGGAAGAATTATTTTATTAAAGATTTTAGCAATGTAGGACAAGTAATAAGTCTCCGGAAGGCAAATGGTGAAGCAGCTCATTTTAGCTGCACATGGCTTAATGAGGAATTTTTGTTTTGTGCGGGCTCTAAAAATGTTCATTTAGTATTTAAAAATAAAAGTAATTTAAAATAGATATAAAATCATTTTATCTATTGAGATTTTTCAAATATTTTTTTATTAGATGATTTAAAAAATTTTACCGAACAAAGATATTCATATGCAAAGATAATTTCAGAGGCTATCCTTGACTTTCTTACACGATTAGACTCTGATCTAAAAGATAAATTTTTGAGTTTTATCTCCTTATTTAATTTGACCGTAGTTTTCGAAATACTTAACCCTGATACTCAACATGTCGAAGATCTTTCCTATCTAAAAGAGTAATAAATCTTTTCATATAACTAATATCTAATTAGTAACCTAAGGCCTTCGCTGATGTTTATAACATTCACATCAAACGTAATCGACCCCAAGCCCAACTCACTTTGTTCATTGACTCCTGATTGTGCCATTCAGGTAATTAAATTAGAAATTAAATTCGCTTAATTATTAAAAATAAACAAATAGATTGCTAACTTATTCAAATTGAATACTGTTCAAATGGAAATAATTGATAGATCAACAATTGAAGATCATCTGAACAAAGTGAAATTTAAATTTAGACTTTTAATTACAAAATGTATCTTATTATTTAATCAAGGTTCGAAGGGACCATGGCTACGAAGGAGTTGTGTTGTATTTTTTAGATTCTGAATTTAATGTAATTGGTTTATTGAAAAAAAAGACTGTATGGTAAGACATTTTAGATAATAAATTATCAATTAGTAAACTTTTTAAGATAATATATTATATAAATAAGATAAAATGATATTTGATACAATTTTCTAGAGAAAAAATTAATATTTAAAAAAATGCTATTTATAAATTTGTTTTTTTTTATTTATTAGAAAATAATTAGGCTATCATAGCACTTTTATATATTTAAGAATTTATTAAACGGGAATTTTTTATTTAGGTATATAATACTTCGGGCAGTAAGAGAAAAACTTCGCTATCATACATCACCTAAAAACAATGCGTCCATATCTGACCTGGAGACAAGGGTAAACAATTTGTGTCATTTTATTATTTTAATTTATATAGTTTTATTAATTTTATTTAGGTTAAATCTAGGCTAAAATCAATACAGAGTTGGATAGGCTTTAGTGATAACGAATGCGACAAATGGTTTACTTTGTCAATGCAGTTTTGCTTATGGTTTGATGAAAGATTTAGGAAAAATTCAATCAAAAGAGACGACTTGTCTAACAAATTTCCAGTCTTGTGGTCAAATTTTCTAGCCGAGTTGAATTTAACAGATAAGATTGAAATAACAATTGACAAAAATGAAAATCACAAAATTCATAAATTGAATGAAACTTTAGAAAAAATTACCCTCAATTAAATTTATCATATCTTATTTATTTAATTTAATAAGAAATAAATTTCAAAAAAAATTAAACATTTGTGGAATTATTAGCAACAGAACTTGTAGCTGTCTGAATAGGTGTTTGTGTAGTGATATTGTCCAATATCACGCTATTTGTAGTTGTGGCCAATGTGGTTACTTCAGTAGCGTTTAAGGCACTTGTTGTGACTGATGTTTGGCCAATTGCGGCAGTTGTATTAAGAACTGGTGCTGGAGCTACAGTTGTGCTTTCAACTGAAACAGTGGTGCTAGCTTCAGTCACGGCTGCTATTGTGCTATTGTCTTGGCCATAAGCTAAGTTAACAAGTATTTAATTATTTTTTAATTTACCAATAAATACAAATGTATACCAATAGCCATAAAAGCAGCTAAAAAGCTAAAAAATAACAAAATTAGAATATTTTTTTAACAGATAAATAAACATTTCTTACACAAAAATAATTTGTTTAGACATTTTAGGAGAAATAATTTTTATTTTACTTGTAATTTGGTCATTTTTTGAAAACCATTTTATATTATAAAATTATTTTATTTTTAGATATATTTATTTATAAACTTGGTTTTACAAAAAAAGAATAAATATAATTATCTATTTTTTGATTAATTTTCGCAATCTTTCCAAAATCAAATCAGAAAACCTTGTATAAACTTCATCCAAGCTATTATCTGTGTCACTTGTTTCGATTACTGAAAATTTCAGTCTTCTTAACAAATTAGCTACCTGAGCCAGACTTTCATTTTTACTTCTGGTACTTTTTAGTTTTTTTTTCTTGGAAAAATACTCTTCCGAAGAAGCTACTGGGCTTTGATTTTCCACCAGAACAGGTTCGATACTTTCAAAACCGTCGTTTGATGGTACCAACTGATCAACCGAATTAAATCTTAAGCTAAAATCTTGTTTAAACTAAAATATTAAGCTTTTAATTTGACAATTGAATTTTGTCTTACCATATGAATGAAAGCGATCCAAAAGACAAATTATTAGACATACAGTCCTAAATGATATATAAATTAAGTAAATGGATTTCAGCTTTTTTATCCAAAATTACCAAATTCTGCTCATTTTTTCAAAATTAATTTCAAGTTTATTTCAAGTCAAGTTTTAACGATCAGGATTTATATATAAAGTAAATTTAAAGTGGTAAGAATGTCTCAAATATAGATTAAAAATAAGGATAGAATGTTTGGTCTAATGTCGGTCAATAATTAAAATCTTATTTTCAGATGTTTTTTTTAATTATGTAACTCACAATTTATTATCCCTAAGCTTTGAATTTTTCAGAAATTATGTCTCAAGGTAAAAATTGGTTCGTGCCACGTTTTGTTAAAACTGACTGATTTTTTTAAATTAATTATAATCAAAGCTAGAGAAAATATAAACTTTAAATTCAATCATAAAATATTGTTTATTTTTTTTGAGTTAAATTAAGGAGTCTTTATTTAGATCGAGTTGCGTCAAATTTTATATTAATTTAAAAAAAACGTGGTTAAACTAATTTATTTACGCAGAATATTACATTGTTATAATTGTTAATAAAATAATAGGAAAATCTCATGTAGCTTGAACGATTTGAGATATTTGTTTTAGGCCCATGATTATTTAAATTCAAATGAATTTAAAATTTGATCTTTATTTTTCTTATAATATATTTTTTTATCGCTGTAAGTAGGAATTGGATAACATTATCTAGCTTCAGAGACAATTTACTTTTTTTTCAAATAAAACAAACTGATAAAATAAAATTTATCAGTATAATTTTAAAGAATAAATTATTAGTTTAATACAAGATAAAAAAAATTTTATTTATTAACATTGCGATTAAAATTATTGTTTTACAATTCAAGACATATTTTTTGAACATGATTTTAAGATTAAATCTATTTTTTAAAATGTAATCGATATATATGAATATAAAATTCATTAGTTGACTCGTGACTAAATATTTTTTAATAATCAATATTGAAGGGTTTAATAATGAAATATTTATTTAAAATTCATTTAAATTCAAATATACTAGGTCTTTTTTATTGGTTTTGTTATGATTTTAACTTAATAATCTTAAGAAAAAAAACATCACCGTATTTTATAATAATTTAAAAATCATGCGACTAGTTTTAAAATCTAAATTTTTTTAAAGAGGTTAAAACAATTATTAACTTTTTTAACAAATAGATAAAAATGAATTGATTGTTAAGTAGTATAGTTTATTCCTTTTTCACTTAAGATATATAGAAAATTTAAATTTAAGCAAAATAAAAAGAAATATTAATTAAAGGTTTGATTAGTTTTATTTCGAATTTGTAACAAAAAAATTAGTTTAGTTTAATCGATTTTTTATTAAACTTAAATTTAAATAATTAAGAAAAATAGAATTTATTTGCTTAGGGTCAAGTGTGCAATTAAAGTATGCCTTTTTAGTATTTTTACTTCTAATTTATAATTTAGTCCACTTAAAATATTGTTTATCTTTCATCAAATGCTTATTTCAAGGTGTAACATTTGATTCAAATAAAAATATATTTTTAATTGAATTTTGATTTATTTAATGAAAAAATTATGTTTTAATAGAAAAATACTTGAGAAAAATTCATGTTTTAAAAATTCAATTCTATCAATTTATTTAAATTCTGAATGTCATTTATTAGTCTTTGGATTAATTAGTGGTGTTTTTTTTTTAAGGTTTGAATAAAATATTAACTCTAATATTCTATCAGGTATTTAAATTAGAGGTAAATTTAGCACGTAAAAAACCAGTCACAGTCAAAATTTTACTAAAATATTTTGTAAAGATAAAAAGTTGTACAAAATCTGATTTTAATATTAAAAAAAGTATAAAATTGACAATAAAACGTGTCATTTTTTTATTTTAAAAATTATCATTCATATCAAAAAGTGAGTAGTTTTGCTTTTGGTGAGACCTAAACTCAAGAGTCAAAAAATTTTCATAAAAAATTTATTTGCTCGATTAATTTTGCTATTTCCTGTTAGACCAAAATCAATCGAATGGAAAAGCTGTGAATTTATTGTGTCAAAGAACAGCTCTAAGCTTTTTTACAAAGCCCAAAAGCCAAATCTATTTAAATAATGGCCCTAAATTGCACTTTGCATATTTTCTATTAATTCAAAGAGTTCAAATAATAATTACCTTTTTAATTTAATTTAAAATTCATGTGTTTATTTAAGAGTAAACATAGTTCGACCTAAAATTTACTGTTTATTTCTGCCCTCCCCCCAGGCTTGAGCAAATAACATTGCTCAATTAGAATAACTAAATTGGTCAAGTGACCAACACAGCGTATTTATCAACTGATAAAATACTTCTCTTTTTTGAGTTTATCAAATATTTTTTGAGTTTATCAAAAAATCCATTTTTTTTTGGTATTAAATTACCTAGCTTGTAAAATTTTAAGTCATAATCTGTTATATCAATATAATTAATCTAAAACTCAAATCGATAAATTCCGGCAAAGTTTATCTCCAAAAGGTATATGTCACATTTGCATTTACATTTAAAAAAGAAAATATTTTCTTGTTACCAAGCAATCATATAACGCTAAGTGTAATTAATTCAGGAATTTATTACTTAACATTTGATGATTCAATAAAAATGTTTAGAAAAATGTTGTTTTTTTTTGTTTTTTTTTTTTTAATAAATAAGTTTATTAAATATTTTTAATTTTTTTATGCACTATAAATTAAAGATAGCCAAAGCTCATTATGAAAATATAATTTTTAAAAATTTAACGCTTGAAGACTTTTGATAAAAAATTATAAAATTTTATCAAGTTTTTTTTAGTTTTATCGATTTTGGAGCAAACTAGATAGCTTAGTCAAGCACAAGTCACCGACTTAGCATTTCGGATTAATTAATTTTTTAAATATTGACTCAAAAGCAGGTAAATTAAAATGCTAGAATATATTTTGGAGAAAAAATCAATACACTGACCCATTTTTGAGAGTCGTATTTCCATAGTGACCGCTTCTAAATAATCTTTTTTTTTGATTAATTCAGGTCAGTTTTTGTGTATGGACATTTCAAGGTTTTGGAAAAAATCTAAGTGCCAATTAAATGACCTTATAATCAAATGCAAATTGTTTACATTCGCGCATTTATAAACCGAGGACTGTTTCAATCAGAAAATAGCGCTATTAAATTTCTTCGAGAGCTTCGTGACTTGGGTTTAGATGCTGAAAATTATAATTCCATATTTTTTAATTTTAGATAAAATGTTATAGAATGGATGAGTCAAGCAAGAGTCAATTGCCAAATATTCAGCCTCAGGTGCGAAAACTTTACTTCAAGTCCTCGGACACGGAGGCCTTGCATTCGGCCATACTGCTCAGAGCGCGCAATTCAAATCAGAAGAGCAAGAATGTGACCAAAATGCCGAGCATTGGCTCCACGACCAGTGCCAAGGCTGACTCGGATGACTTTGAGCTCGAGTCGCCTATCAGAATAAAGGAAAACTTGCAGACCTCTGTCAAGACGATTAAGACTGGCTTGGACATGCTGCGCAGCTCCAGCGACGACGAGGACAGTCACTCGGACAATGTGGAGCGCAAAAAGCCGGACATTATCTTGCTGGACATAAACAAGAGCTTGAGAAAGCGCGGCAAAGAAGAGGCCTTGTCCAGCTCGAGCAGCGACGAAGAGGAGTCCAGTCTGAAGACAAACAAAGAGACAAGCTTGAATTTGAACCTTAAATCCATGGGAAACAAGCCGCCTTTCATTACACCCGTGGTCAGTGCTAATTACTCAGCCAATTATCTAGACACCGAGTTAATCACTTCGCCCAATTCTCTTCAATGTCCTTCGGGCTTCTCTTCGCCTCATTCTGTCAAATCCCATAAGTCGTGCTCGGACCAAGAGTTTTCAAGTATTTACAATTTAGCTTATTATTGTCTTGAACCTATTTGTTTATATTTTGGACCTGTTAGGATCTGGTGGTACGGCTTATAACAAAATTAAAGAGGTTAACTTAGTATATAATAACTTATTAATAAATGGCCACTTCTAGTACAACAGATAATAAAGAAAATTAACAAAAATAATAGGAAAGAAGATAATAATTAAGAAACAGTTAACTTTTTCACACAGTGACATGACTTGGTCCCATAGAAGATCGCAGTATTGCACTGTAACTTAGAGAAATTAAAATTGACTGGAGCTGGTCTTGTGGTTATTCAGAGAGCTACAACATTATCTATTTTTTAAATAAATAAATAAAATAAATATTTAGTTGATATTTAAACGTTTTATTGAAAAGAATAATTATTGATCTG
>JAESIW010000207.1:1160884-1189176 GCA_016802295.1 Brachionus rotundiformis
AATAATAAAGAAAATTAACAAAAATAATAGGAAAGAAGATGATAATTAAGAAACAGTTAACTTTTTTACACAGTGACATGACTTGGTCCCGCAGAAAGTCACAGTATTGCACTGTAACTTAGAGAAATTAAAATTGACTGGAGCTGGTCTTGTGATTATTCAGAGAGCTACCACATTATCTATTTTTTAAATAAATAAATAAATTAAATAAATATTTAGTTGATATTTAAACGTTTTATTGAAAAGAATAATTATTGATCTGAGAAATAAATCTAGTTGCACAATAACTATTAGAAGTTTTAAAGGCTAGTTAATATAGATGCTGGCCAACGAGGACAATTATTGGCACAATTGCGAAATTTTCTGAGAAGTTAAAATTAAAAAAATATCTATTTATTTATCTTATTTATTTTAAGTTTGGTTTATTAACTTTCAAGTGTTTAAAGGGTTTTAATTGTTTGCCAAAAGCTTGTTATGAGAGCTTTGAGTTAATTTTGTCCTTATAGTATTATCTCATTTAAATTTGTCATTTAATAATTCCTTCAGATAAGATATTTTAAAAATTTTTACTTGATTAGCTTTGTCTAAATTATTATCTCATTTATACAAAAATTAATAGATAAAATTTTTATTGTGAAAAGTAATTTAATTTTTCCATTTAAAGACTCGCTGGCATCAATTAGCTCGCCGACAAGCTGCTGCAGCAGCTTGGCAACAAATGACGGCCTGTTGGACTTTGATGACTCAAGCAGTACGGCAAGTGGTCCGGTGTATGTGCGACAACCAGGCTTTGAGCATCATGCCCACGAAGTGGTCAAGCAGGATGTAAAGCTCAGCAGTCTGAAAAATTTTGTAATAAACGACAAGACAAAGAATAAACTTGGCAAAAAGCTGAATACTTCTTCATCAACAGGAGCCCTAGTGGACAATAGTGAGACAAAGCCAAAAGCCAAGAAAAAAATGTGTGTAATGAACCCGGAATGTTTGGCTGGCGAGAACGGTGAGAGCTCAGTGATGCTCAAGCCTATAAGACAAAAAAGAGAACCACTACCATTAAGACTGCGCGCATTGCCTGCTTCTTTCTGGGAACAACCAAATTTACCCAACGTTTCTCCAGCGACCATGTATTTGCCGCCCTTGCATCGTAACGAAATTGAGAGTGACCTTGGTGAGCATTTCGGTGAAGAGTATGCGCACAATTCTAGTTTGCCACGTGAGCGCGAAGTCCGAGTATCGCCGGCCAACACCGAACTCCTATTCAAATTATTTGACAACATTGAACAGGTCAAAGATAAAAAGCAAGTTCAGCTGATATTGAACTCGAGAGGCCATTCAAAAGTAAAAGCAATGACCAAGGCATTGATCAAAGGAGAAGATCCCTGTATTCAAGATGCCGAAGGTCTTTTTCCACACTTGAAATTGGAAGCGAAAAATGAGACCAATTATAGTACCAGTTGTTCAGGCTCATCGTCCAATTTGCCCCTTATTGAACAAAACTATAGCCAAATGTTGTCAGAAATAGTAGCGAATTTGTAAATTATTTTGTAGAAATGAGCCATTTGAGTTGTCGAAGCTTGACCTCCTTTTGCCAAGACCCACGGTCTTCAGATTAAATTTTATTAAGGAGTTTGATTTTGATGAGCAAATGAATCAATTAATTGGCTAAAAAACTAGTTTATTAAAATTTATCTTGTATATTTTTTTAAAATTTTTTTTTCGAATTCCGTCCTTTTTAAGTTTAATTTAAAATTTTTAACTTAAATTTGTTTTTTTTTGTTGGTTTATTAATTTTAGTTAATTAAAATAAAATTTTTAATTTAAATTTGTGACTATTAACTTAATTTTAGATTAAAGATAATAAAAAATAATATCATTTTTATTTAGTTAATTTTTGATTTGTAGTTTTAAATTACAGAAATAAAATAATAACAATTATTTTCTTTTTATTTATTATTTTTTTACACATATAGCACTAGAAGCATAGATACGCAAAAATTTTGGAATTTTATTGACTCATTTAAAAAAAAATTCCTTAAATACAAACAATTAATATAATTAATATGAAAAAATGGAATAAAAAATACAGTGGGCACTCTTATATCCGCAGCGCCTTTATTCCGAATTCGGTATTCGGACAGATTTTAGGCTTTTTAGTAATAAAAACTTTTACTTATTCGGAATTTTTAGTAAAAGTTTCTATTAATAATTATTTTTAATTTTATTATTAAAGGAATATTAATGTATAATTGAAAAACAGGATATGATCCGGAATATTAATTATTAAAAATATATATTATACTATTCATCTTAAACACATTTTTGTAAAAGTCTGAAAATATAAAAAACAAAAAAACAGAACTGATATGTCTTTTTCATAAAGAGAATATCCTCAAATCTTTTCTGAAAAAAGTGAATGAAATAAAATGATTATGAATTGTTATCTAATTTAAAAGAAAGACTGTACGAGTTGCGTTTTAATAATTTAATTAAATTAAATGTTGATAAATCAATTCTAATTTGTTTTTTATTAAATTTTATGACTTTAAATTGTAATTGTACTTAAATCAATAAATTTTTTGTGTCCGGATTCTTTTGGTATTAATTTGAGTCTTAATAAAAATTTCAGGAAATTAATATTGACAAAGATGAATAAAATAAAAAATTAAAATTAAATTTAATGATTAAGATTCAATCACAATTTATTTTGAAATTTAATTTATTTTGAATATTAAATTAGAGAAAAAATCTATTATTTTAATTAATAATATGAAAGCCAAAGACTACTCACTGATTTACTTTTGAATTGAATATAATCTGACTTGATAATGGTTAATATTTCGATAAATAGCCTTCAAGAGATAATTAAATTGTCTTTAAAAGAATAACAAATGTTTATTGATAAAAAATTTAAGTTTAATTTGATTGAGCCAAGTTAAAAATTGAAAGGTGTTCAGAATTTTAGTTAAATAAGTAACCAAGCAACAGTGTATAAGTAAAAGCTTTTAAAAGCATAAATATAATAATTCATATAAAAATTTTAATAGACTAAATTGGTGATAACTGATGTAATTGAGCTATGGCTAGCAAGATAGTTCCGGGCCAGTTAGAGCCCATAGATTTAAACCAGAATAAAAAAATTCCGCCCATACAACCGAATCGGCTCAAATTAACCGATTCGTTGGTAGCTCCGGTTGAAAAAGTACCAGTTCCCAACCATCTACTTGACACTAGTAAAACATTTTAAACCAATTTTGTTGCCAACAATTTTCCAATTGTTTTTTTTAATTTACCAGAAATATTTGCCAAACTTGAACGCAACAACACATTCGAAGTGTCGCCAGTAGAGGTCCACTTTGCCGGCTTTGAAATTACCAAATCAAATCAAAAACGATACACCCAAATACTCAAAGTAATTAACATATCTGGTCAACTACAGCGTATGACTGTCATACCACCACAGAGCAAATTTTTCACCATACATTACGTCAAACAAGTTAGCCACCGAGATACAAACTCATCCATTCAAAGCATTTAATTAATTATTTTTAGGAACGGCTAGTGGCCGGCTTTGCCCTAGAGATAAAAATCTTTTTCAAGCCAGAAGAGTACAAATACTACCAAGATGCTATTCGCATATATTCACAGGTATGAACCAAAATCGAAAATAAAAAACTTTAATTGGTTTTACTTTTTATTCAGTTTTATAATTAAAAAGAAAAAAAAAATACATAAAACATAAATAACTGAGTAAAAAACTATTATCACAAATCAGATTTTTTTTTGCTGGCATACTTTGGTTTAAGTTCTTCTATTTTGCGGATGAAGTCGCTTTTCTCAGCCATGCCAAATGTGCTCTCGCCCCAATCGGACAAAATTTTCTTCAAGTCTTTGACTTTGAGTTTTTTCAAGTCGACTGTGTCCAAGTCGATTTGTTTCTCATACTTTAGGTCACATATCTGCGAGTCCTTCTTGAGTAGCTTGTCACGGCATATTTTGTCCGCCGGCATGCCCCAGCTCATCGGCTTGGACATTTCGCCAATGATGTAAGTTGCCGAGGTGTCCAAACCACCCACATAGTAACACTAAAAAAATTTTTTTTTCTTTATTTGAATAAATATGCTGGTCATTTGGTCCAACTTACAAATTTTTCTTCCCTGCCCTTTGCTTTTTTGCAAAATTCCTTGAATTTGAGCTCAATTTCGTCCTGTTTGGCATCGTCTGGCAACTCGGCCCTCAGCTTATTGATCACCGACTCACACACTTCGCACTCTTTGGCCAAACTAGTGGCCACAATTGAAAAAATCACCAATGTTATCAACAATATGTTTTCCATATTTTTCTGTCAGGACTTAGATTTTAAAAAATATATTTTTATATTGTTTTTTAAATACGTTTCAGTAGATGGAAAATTTTTTAAATATCATTTAGTACACGTACCAATACTTGTAAGCTTTTTATTGGCTTGTTAGATGGTGCAAATATAAGACAAACTAAATTCGAGTAAATTCTTTTGACTTTATTTGATGAATTATGTTTTATGGTAGACCGTAAAACTCTGTTTAAGGCTACAAAGATAAAGAATTGATTAAATTATTTGATTTTTTTTAAATCTTCATTTAATTATTAATTGAGATAAATTTAATTTTAATTATTTCACTTTTAAAACTTTTATTAAAATTTTTAAATTAAAATTTCAAATGTATTCATTAAATAAAAATTTTGCCATATTGATTTATCAAAGATTATCTGGAAAAATAAATAATATTAAATTTTGTTTAGGGAGATGAGAACCTTTTTGTCCCAATACACGCGTATCCAATTTTGTCTTCATTGGAATTTCCGACTAATTACAAATTTCCCAATCTGGCCTTGGGCAAAAGGTAATTTTTAGACAAGTTAAACAACGAGCGAAAAGTTCAATTGCGGCCCATAGAATAAAATTGGTATAAAATATTGATTTTATCTCTTAGTTTCCATGGAAACGTGGGGAAAATTGGTTCAAAAGCTTAATATTTAAATACAATCTTAAAAAATTTTGAAAATTTAACTATTATATGACTAAATTAGCTCATCATAATCAACTAAATTATAAATTTTAAAAATTAATTATATTCAAAGTAAATTATTAAACTAATTAAAATTGAACTTTTCAAAAATTGATATTTGGTCACAGGCTTTTAAGTGAGACTTTTTCTTTAGTTTGACGCGAAGTTTTAACCTACGAAGCTCGGCACCTATCGAGTTTGAGTATTTTATAGAAATTTTGGAACGTAACCCAGCTTTCCAAATAGAACCATTGGAAGGACTCATACCATTCAATCGAGACGCTACCATAAATGTAACCTTTACACCAAAAGAGTTCTGTACAGCAGTCATGACCATTCAATTGGTCATATCTCAGTTTAATTCGAAGCCCATTGTGTGTACATTTTTTGGCTCATCCACTCCAGGTCTTGGCAGGTACGATTTGCCAATTTTAACTTGATGGTAATTTAAAATTTTAATTCTATCAAGGGATGAAGCTTTGAACAAATATCAAAAATTGGCACAAATACCTGAAAAAAAGACAGAAGAACCAGAGGAAAAAGAGGATGACGATGAAGATGATTTTTTCAACGAGTACAAAGATGACGATAGCTTAAATTCAAGGTCATTTATGGGCGATTCTGGCATGGCATCGCCAAATATACGCTCAGCAAAACAGGCTAACATCAAAGAATTAACATCCATATCTAGTAAAGATGTTGCTTTGAAAGAAGAGCGCTTTGTGGATTATGATGGCTATCGAGTGCCGGTCAACTTAAACAATCCATGGGCTATTTCCAAAGTTTTGATCCAAACTAAAGGCAAACTAAGTCTTAGAGAGCTTAAATCTTCAGCTAAAAATTCATCTAAAATATCCGCTCAGGCTAAAGAGGCCCTTTTTTTGCAAAGGGTCAATGAATTAGAGGACGAGGAGCGCAAAAATCAGCTCAAATGGCAAGTTAAACTTGGCGAGTCTCCAGTTGATCCAGAAGTTAGGGAAGATATATTGGCCAGTCGTGCCAAGGCTGAGTATGAGTATAAAGTATGTTTATTGTATTAAATAAAAAAGAATTATTTATCAATTTTTTAATTTTTTAATTTTTTTTAAAGCTTTCTGCAGGAGTTCCATTTTTGGAAAATGAGATAAACAGGCAGCGAACTGTTGAACTCGAATGCAGAACTGTCAGAGATTATAAGAAAGTAAGATTTTAGTTAATTAATTAATTAAATGTATTTTTTGATAAATTAAGGTAGGTCGAACTGACATTACTTTCGACACATTTAAGAATCAAATATGGCAATTGAGGTTTATGGCCTTGGACACCTTTATACAAGCAGTTAGAAAGGTAATTCTTTAAATTTAGCAATAAATAATTTATTTTATTTGATAAATTTTTTTACTCAAATTAACAAATAATTAAACTTATTGTTTAATTTTTAATATTTTAATCTAATATTGAATAAAAAATCATATTTTTAAATAAATTTTATAAAAAGATTTAAAATTATAATATAAGTAAATAGATAATTAATTAATTTTTATTAATTTAAAAAAAAAGGTTGTTTTGAGAAATCGTTTGCTCAAAAATTTAAGTCTGATAAAAAAATTTATCGACTCGTGGAACGAGGCGCTGAACGATTCGGACACTGTAGAGGACATAAAATTCAATATCGAAAACTACATAGATATCTACACCAAGCGATCCCGTGGCGAAAATGTTGACCAAAACGCCTTTCTAAAAGTTGTGTCCAACAAACAAATGGGAACCTACTTTTTCCCACAAGTGGTTGAATTCAGAGAATTGCAGGATCAGCAAGCCAAACACTGTGAGAAGCTATCCAGCATATCAAAACTAGATTCTCTAGGCTATGTAGCTGTAAGGCCGATTGAGTTCCAGGTTCAAACCGAAACCCCCTATCTGAATCTAGCTGTACCAGTTTCATACAAATTAAATTCATATAAACCTTCATTGGAGAGCTATTTTGTACCAAAACATGAGTCGCGGATCCAAAAATTACGAGTGGGTGCCCAAGATGAGCTGACCCAGATCGACTCAGTGCCTCCAGTCATGACAAAATCACAGAATCCGACAGAACAAGCATCAACTCAAATCTTAGACCTTAATCCTTCCAAAGAACTCTCTCAACCACCCCAATTCCATCCACTTCATATTTTTGTATGCCTAATTTAAATAATTTTTTGCCTAAGTTTAATTTTTAAATTAGAATCCGGCACCAGGCCTAATTTCATACCAAAAACTATTGCCCTATTCTGGCATAGACCTAAACCATCATTTAAATCCATTGCCACGATTTGAACAAGACCAAGCTTTTAGCACGCAGAAAAAATTCCTCGATCATGATGATGTAATCAAAGGAATAATGGCATGGAAAAAGTTTCCAAGTCAGGGTCTCATTTCTTTGTCAAATACGCCGACTATAACCGATGTATGGGTGCCAAGATGGTCCAACAAATTTGGTACTGATCTAATGCCAATAGAAACTCCACATCTGCTCTCAGGACTGCCCGAGGACGACAAGAAAGCTTTGGCTGGAGAAGAGTAATTTCAAAGATGGAAAATTATTGAAAAAATTATTTCTATTTATTTCTAATTTGCATAGAAATGAAGATGACCACGTCTCTTCAGTAAGCAAAGACGTAGGCTTAAAATTAACACCAGAAATGGTCAATTCTCAATTTTCCATCCCGGAAATATTTGACTCAAGAGAAAAAGCAGCTCGAGAAGAGTAAGTACCACAACTAAAATAAAATTTTTGTTTTTTATAACTTGGAATTTTTAATAAAAACTAATTAGAGCTCTTAGACTTTTAAACAAACCACAATACTTTAGAGTAACACCAGAGTAAGTATAGAACAAAGCCTGCCTATTGCCCTTGATTAACTAACGCTTTCCTCTAATCGAACCATATTTATATCTTCAAAAACTAATCACTTGTTTTTAGGGTACCATTTCCCAATGGCGAAAAGCTACCTGCATCAAATATGCCTGTTTCGCTGTTCGGACAGGTGCCGCGTGACCAAAGAGATCAAGAATTGGAGTATTTTATAAACAAACAGTACAATACGTTGGGCATGAAAATTCAGAATAAATTGGCCACTGTTGACCAGCAATTTTCGCCCAATCCAACTATCTCTATTCCCTCGGCCAAGGCTGGCAATTCGTCAAGTCAGCCGAATACCCAGTCCAATTCGCATATAAAATCAGCGGCCACCATCTCATCCGCTCTCATTTCGAACTCAGCTGCCACACTTAATTAATATTTGTATTTAAAGTATTTATTTTAAATTTAACCTATTAATAAAATAAGATGAAAAATATTAAACAAATAAAAATATTAAAATTTTATATTTTAATTTTATTCAAAAAATCTATTGAAAATTAATTATGATTTTTTAATTACTTAGTATTTCAAGACTTTGGTTTTTAATACAATTATTCTATATTTTGGTAAAATTCAGAAACAAAAATAAACCATATGCTTCTATCTATTTTTTGGCGTCATATTTGTTTTTATAAACATACTTAAATTTCTTAAATTAATATTTTTTTTTAATTAAATTTATGAATTTTTGTAAAATTTTCGACTAAATATTTTAAGCTTGTCTTAATATACTTTGCACCCTTTTTATCTTAAATTAATCTTTATGATTTTAGTAATAGAAGTTTATTCTACTAATTATTAAGATATTTACAACTACAAATTTATTTTTGAATTGTGACAATTAAATTCAATTTTTTATTGATTAAAATAGTTGAAAAATCATGACATCTACTTTTAGATAACTTTAGGTTTTACAAATGCATCTCGTACCAAAGAAATACGGTAATGCTTACATATTATATTTTTCTTACTTGCCATATCTTTGATAATTTTTGATAAAGTGACTTTTATCATTCTTTTTCGGAATGAAAATGTTTTTATGGCCAAGTTCTTAATACCACGTTTTTTATCATGTTTCTAATTTGATTATCAAGAATTTTTGATTTTAACTTACAAAATTATTCGTTTATCCTAAGAAATTTTTTAACTATTCGAATTGCATAAAAAATCCCAATTCCATGTTAAATTCCCAAATTTTACCAACAACTAAGTTTAAGAATAAAAAATCATAATCAAATACACAAAAATTTGTCAAATGTTATATCCAATATTTATTTTAAATTTATAAAAAAATATTTTTTTTCAAAATAAAAAATTTTTTAAATTTTAACAATTTACTATAAAAGCCAATATATTCCAAAAAAGCTTTGACAAAATTGTTAAGTAGCTGACACGTTTTATTCTAAAGCTTGTATAATTAATGACACACTGATCTTTCTTCATTTTCCCCTTCTGATGCTCAATCAAGCCTACAATCATCAAATTTATCATTTTAAAAAAATATAATTTTAACACTTTGGTCTCTTCTTAGGTTAAAAGTAAATATTTTATCATAAAATAGTAAGAATAGAATAAAAAACTCAAGCAAATTCATTAATTATGTAAAATTATTTTAGAAATTCGAATTAGTCAAATTGCTTCCACAAACCATGTCTGAACAAGAGGACATATATCCGCTTCACAATGACGTTTTCCAACGTTTGTCCAAGTACCAAAAAATTCAAGTTAATTCCAATAAAAATTTTCAAAATTTAATTTTTATAATAATTCAAATGTTAAGATTGCTCTGATGACTTTTACCCTGGTTCCCATCCGGATTATATTAATGGTGATTGTTTTGGCCATTCTTTGGCCTTTATCTGTTTTGATTACTTATGGACAATGGGACAAAATGCAACAGGCACCAATATCTGGATGGCGAAAGTAGATTAAAAGATTAAATATAAAGTTAGCTGAGCTTAATCTCTTTTGTCTAAGATCAATGTATCCTTTGGTAAGATTTGTGTCTCGTTGCCTGTACTTTTTTGCTGGTTTACATTGGATCAAAGTTTATGGACAAAGAGACCCAAAATGCAGAATTTTGACCGCAGCACCACACTCTTCATTCATGGACTCCATATTCATAGTGTACATGAATTTTATAAGCATCATAGCTAGAGCTGGTTCCGATCGGGTAACCTTGTTCGGAAATTTGACCAAAATGTGCCATCCTATTTTGGTAAATAGAGAAAAACAGCAGTCAAGATCTGACACAGTGAACATGCTGATCGAGAGGGCCAAGTCTGGTGACAATTGGCCGCAAATTTGCATATTTCCCGAAGGTACTTGCACAAACAGAAGAGCTTTGGTGCAGTTTAAGACAGGAGCGTTCATACCAGGGCTTCCAATTCAGCCCGTGTGTGTTAAATACCCATCAGATCGGTTCGATTCGATCTCGTGGACATGGAAAGGACCTGGTGCTTTCGAGACAGTTTGGTTGACACTTTGCAAATTTCACTCACCAGTTGAAATACACTTCTTACCAGTCTATCATCCAAGCGAGGCTGAAATTAAAGATGCTTCGCTGTATGCTGAAAATGTTAGGAAATTGATGGCCGAATACCTGAATGTGCCAATGTCGGACTATTCGTACGAAGATGGAATTTTGATTAAAAATTTGGCAAAATTTGGCCTACCAATGCAGGCTGGCTTGGTCAAAATTCAAAAATTAAGAAAACAATTAGGGTATTTTTTATTTATCTATTTAATTAAATTAATTAAGAAAAAAAAAGTATTTCTGAAATGGACCAGATTTTGAAGATCATTCCTTTGTACTCAAAATTCGCAGATAAAAAGACCGGGTTGTGCCAGTATGACTTGTTTATTCAAAATTTAGGCTTTCAAGCTGGCGAATCGGCCTCTATTTTGTTTAATATGTTCGACCAGGTATCATAATTATAACTTTTTTTTAAATTTTCAAAATTTTATTCATTAATCATTAATTTTATTAATGATATTTCAATTAATTATTTTAAGTTTTGATTCTTTATTTGGTTAAAAATCAAGAATCAAAGCTAAAAAATACTCTTTAAATATTTGAATTAAATTATTATTTTAACACCTTTACTATTTTACTTTTTAAATTCTAAATTTTTATTAAAAAAATTAACATTTCAGTTCAATTTAATTTTTTTATTTCGTTAATAGAATTAAATATTATTATTCCAAAGGTTATGTAATATTTTTATTAACATAAAATAATTAATTGATTAAAAATAGGTTTTTGTTAAATTATAAATGAAAAAAGTGTAAATTCTTGCGAATCTTTTTTGAATATTTTTCCAAAGGAACGCAATGGAAATTTTGACTTGAAGGCATTTATAGTGGTATATTTCCAAAAAATAGAGCCAATTGTTAAAAATAAAGATCTAATGACACAAATATTAAAAGTAAAAATATATATTTTATTGATAAATATTTTGTTTAATTCAAAATGGTCTAATTATTAAGTATTTTGATCGCGACGAGTATAAATCAGGTGAACTAAGAGCTCTAGTGAAGCAACGATTTGGTCTAGAGCTTCCACAAAGTGTAGAAACTAAAGGTAACACCAAATACTTATAAAATTTGAAAATATTTTTTAAGATTATTTTTATTTTAAGATAATTTAGAGTATTTTTTAGCCAACAACAATTTTTGTTTGTTTTTAATTGTCACCAAATTGTGAAAATAGATACTTTTATTTTAAATATTATTTTTCTATAATAAATTTTAAAACTGAATATTCTACTTCTAAGTCAAAGTTTAAGCTATCACAATTTTAAATTATGAATCATAAAAAATAATATTTTTTATATTAAAACAAAAATTAAAATTTTGGTAATGAACCAAACGGAAGAGAAGTCAGATTGTGGCTTCAAATGGCCCGAGCTAAGCGACGCCGAAATTGTCAATTATTACACTAAGATTAAGCAAGAAAGAGTGCTGCTATTAAGTTGGATCAATCCAGGAAGAATCGACCCGAGAGAATACGACAGGCTACATCCTCAGAAAGAAGACCATCTTCAAGAAGTTATGCAAACAGAAATACCAGTTGAGCCCGATGTCCAACCGGACACTGAGCTAGAAAAGTTTGATCTTTTCGACGAGTTTGCCACAGATGAGCTCAGCTCTAACCAAACTTTAAAACTGACTCATGTCAAGACCAGTCGTGATAGTGACAAAAAAATGGCTTCAATGGACAAAATTTTGGATGACATGCGCAAAAAATACCAATTCGAGCAAAAAACTAGTCTCGAAGCAGTCGAATGCATGGACTTGGTCAATGATAAATTTGCCAATGACCCTCTTGTGACAACAGAAGAAAACAATGACAGTCCAGTCCAGCCAACATTAGACCCTTAAAATTAAACTTTCTTTTTCTTAATTAATTTTGTAAATAAACTTTTTTTATGAATAATTTTTATTATATAATCTGATAAGCTCATACTGATTCAGTATCAATCAAGTTAGGTATTATGATAATCGGTACTGACAGCCAAGTAATCTCAATTTATTGGTTCTAAGATAGCTTGGCATATTATTATAATAAAACCCCTTAATAGGCTTGATTTATGCTTATCTCAGCATAGAATATAAACTGCTTGGAATTATTTTTTTAATTGCATTAGGGAAATTAACCTTTGGTAAAATCAGCACTCTAGAATGACTGACGAATCTAAACCAGTTGAGTTAGAGCCGTCAAATGATGAATTAGAAGCGGTTAAGGATTTGGCTTTAGAGAAATGCAGCAATCAACAAATAATTGACGAAGCGCATAAAGATAATTCATGCCAAGACTCTTCCTTATCATTGGTAACTATTTAAAAATTTTAAACAATGCACAAATCTTCATATAACTCAAACGACTTGAACAAAATAGACTTGTTCAGGAAGTTATTGAGCAATAATTCAAGCAATTTGCGGCAAAAGTTTGAAAATTTGGCCAAAAAAAATTGCTTGAATGTGCCAAAAATTTTGCCTAAAACGCGTTCATACTCGAACTTAAATTCTAACTTAAAGGAGTCAAATACAACATTGGTAGATGCCAAATCTGAAACAGATCTGGTCATTGTAAATTTTACCAAATTTTGTGGATGAATTTTTTATCTAGTTAAATTAATTTTGTAAGGCCAGTTCTAAAAACAAGACAAAACATGACCTCGCTCAAGAGTATGGATTCAATGAGGAACAAATTGGAAGTAGAAAATAAAAATAAAAATTTTTTTTTTCTTTTGGAAAAAATTTTATTTAGTTTTTGAGGATACTTTTCAAATATTCGACAAAGACTGTGATGGTTTTATAACATTGAGCGAAATACGCACTGTTATGAACTCGCTGGGCTTCTATCCTGGCGATGAACTAATACGCAAAAGTATCCAGGATGTAGATTATGATAGTAGGTGTTGGCATAAATTACTGGGCTAATTTATGCACCAAGTTGGATGAGACGATCTATTTTATGCTTTATTTTTAGACAGTGGTACTGTTGATTTCGAGGAATTCATTGGTATGATGGCAAAATTTCGCAAGAGTAAACAAGAAATGGACGATGAGCTGAGGGAGATATTCAAAATTTTTGACCGAAATCAGGACGGCTTCATAGACAGCACAGAGCTCAAGGATGTTTTGATTAGATTGGGCGAGAATATAACAGATGAGGAAGTAGTGGAAATGATAAAGGAGGCCGACGTAGATGGTGATCGGATGGTTTCTTACAATGGTACTAAATTTATAATTTAAGATTAAGTTTTAAGTTAAATTTTATTTTTTGCAAAGAATTTAGATCAATTTTGTGTGATGCCAGGCCAAAATGATAATGTAAAAAAGTCAAAATATATCTAATTTAATAAATATTTTTTAATAAAATCTTCTATTGGTTAAAATATTTTTATTTACAGAAAATATATGCAAATTGGAATAAACAAAATGAATTATGTTTTATAAAATATACATTAGATAAAAGTTAATAGATAGAAAGATTTAGATTGAATACTATCGGAATCAATCATCAATAGGTACTCAAAGGAAAGCTTAATAGTAGCTCTTTAACATACTCTTTGGAAGTTGCGGACCATAGAAATATTTGACTTTGAAAATGTCCAAAAACGAGCTTTATTTGAATTGATTAAAAACATGAACAACACTTTTAGCTTTAAATTTTCAAAATACCATTTTATTAATTCATGGACGAGCTATAATTTGGCTGCTCAGTTTGAACAGCTCAAATAGAAATATGTTTGTTTAGCTTGTTCACATGTCAGTTGTTCTTCCTAAATTTAGCTTTCAATTTTTAAAGAATGTTGATTTATGAAGGTTTTAGATAATAACAAATTTTATAGATACAGCTGAATAATGTAAATATTTTATTTTTTATTTTTTACTCTCAAATAAAAAAGAAAAAATAAGATTTTTACAGGTTTTTTTCAATTATTTCAATTATTATATGATTTTTATCAATCACAGGTTTTTTTTTGAAAAGAGGTCATGTGTCATAAAAAAAGTTAAATTGTCTAAATTAATTAACTTGGTTAAATAAGTTGAAAAGAGGAAAAATACCGAATATTGTTGGTAATTTGTGTCATTTCATTTTTTAAAAATTTGATAAATTTTTGTTTTTTGGAAAAAGAAAAATGCTCTCCAAATTGATTTAATTTGAAAAATTTAAATCATTTATTTAGAAAGACGAGCATTAGTGTGTTGGTAAGGTAATTTTGGAAAAAATTTTTCAAATGATATTTGTAGTTTAACAATTTTTTTTACATTTAATCCCATGACCTAAATCTTGATAAGATCTTACTTAAGATCAGATCAAGAAACTTAGCTTATTCTGAGTAAGAACTTGAAACAAGATCTTATACTTTCAGTAACAGAACTTTGCATGGTTCGGTATCGGATCTTATAAGAGATTTTTAGGAAAAAAAAAGTAAAATTAAGACTTTTTTTTCTTAAAAGATCCATATAAGATCTTTAATTATAATTTAATTGTATCTAAATAAAAACTTATTATCGTAAATCTAAATCAAAATTATTATTTTGATTATAATTTATCTTAAAATTTTCTAGATGCAGGATTATTTTTGAGCTTCCTAGTCGTTTAGAAGATTTTGAACACAATAATGACAATTCAGAGTTATACGATTTTGTTTTGAGTTTTCACGAGAAAAAAATATAAACAAAAAAAGAGTTCAACTTTTAGAGCCTAATTCAAAAAGGAAATTAAATCGATTTGAGCAAGAACAATTTGAGATTGAAATATTTGATGATGATGTTTTTATCGGTTTAAGAAAACTCTATTTTTCATTCTATAAATTACAAAAAAGCTTGTGAAAATACTTCAAGTTATTCTATAAAGTACACGGTTGAAGGAAAATCGTTTTTTTGGTTTAGTTAATTATTTTATAGAGATTGAAAATTTTTTTTATGTTCTTTTGTTTGCTTTAAAAACGACTAAGACATGTCTTTTGATGACATAAAAGTAAGAATTCCAGATAATCTTCAAACTTTACAATACTTTTGACAATTTTTATCAGTTTGTGAAAAAACAGACGATATATTGATAATTTATGCCGATGATATCATATCAAAGTGTATTATTTATGAAGAAAGTGACAATGTTTTTTATTTGATTGAGTATCTAAATGAAGATGAACACGATTAAATATTAAAAGTCATTTTATTAAAAAACACATTGAAATAAAAATTCCATTAAAAATCTTATTTTCTTCTTATTTTATTTTTTATTAAGACCTTTAAGACATTTTCTTCTTATAACTTACCAGATCTTAATATTATCTTAATAGCAAAAGATTATTTATGATTAGAAAATAAGATCTTAAAAAATTTTCTTGAAAAATCTCATCTTAAAATGACTTAGAAATACTTAAAAATGAGATCTTATAAAGAACTTTTAATAACTTTTAGGCAAAGATTTTACAAGAATCGACTTAAGAATCTTAATTAATATCAAGTTAAGATATTATAAGAAATTTTCCATCTAGATTCGTTAAGATTCTAATCAAGAACCTTAAAAATTGTTTTAAAAAATCTTATTAAATAAGAAAAATAAAGACAATTTTTAGGAACGGTAAAAGATCTTGAATGGATTTTTTGTCTTATTCAATCTTATAAGATCTTAAATAAGATTTCCGACCTGGGTATATTATTTAATTAAATAGAATGATAAAATGTATGGATAATCAAAAAAATTAGTAACAATTTAAGAACTTTATTCACCATAATCTATGATGGCTATTTCAATAAATAGGAACAGTTAAAAATTATCTGATTTTGTATAAAAAGTTAAATTAGTTAAATTGGTTAAATTAGTCAAAAGGGTATAAATAGAAGTTGATTTTATAAAAGAATTCATTTCATTTTTAATTTAAAAGTAAATAATTTTCAAAAAGATTTTTATTTTTGGAAAATGGAAAAATATTAGAAAATGAAAGCAGTCACCATAACTCTGCCGATCCGCAGGTCCCAAGCCCTGATGAAAAAAGAGGAGGGTGGTGGCAGCCACATGCATCGTATGTGTGTGTGTGGTCTTTCACGTAGTCTGCAGAAGAGCTGTATGGCGGGTACATAGGCCTACGGGTCTTTGTCCAAGTCTTGTCGTATGAGGGCGCCGCTGGCTTCGACCATCTCCCAGTATAGAATCCGAAAGGAGCGAGAATCTGCTGTACAGCTGACCCTCTGCAGGTAGACGTAACTTTGGAAGCCTTAAGTTAAGACTTTTTCTCAATCGAAAGAGAGAGAGAAGTCGCTTGGTTTGTGGTTCCAAGCTAGTCTAAATAGTTGCCGAGTTCGCAGCCAATTTTGAGTGCTCGGATGAGTGGCGCTGTTTATGATGAACGTCCCACTGGCTTCTTAGGGAAAGACGCCGTCATAACTCTGCCAAAGCCGGTCCCAAGCCCGGTTGCGAAAAGAGGAGGGTGACATATATATCTTTGAATGAATAAATGATAGATTTTAGTTATTTTTTAAATCAAATAAATAGTATTTAGGGCATAATGTCTAATATGTGATCGCTTGACTCAATATAGGATATAAAATTTTTTGATATATTTGATAAATTTTGATGAAAATAGAATGAGATATTACAAAATCTAACTCTATCTTTATTAAATATAAAAATTAAAGTAATAAAAATTTTTCCCACACCGGGAATTGAACCCGGGCCGCCTGCGTGAAAGGCAGGAATCCTAACCACTAGACCATATGGGAATTAATAGATAAAACTTGAAATATAATATAAGCCATTAAATATATATTATTATTAGATGGATTACTTATCAAAACTTTTATTTTAATATAATATTTATTTAAAAGAAAAATTTATTCGTTGTAGTACTAGAGAAGTTGATTAATGGAGTTATTGGGGAAAGATGGAGCACAACTAAATTTTTGTCCATTAGTTATGCCAGCATCTTGCCTAATAGCCCAAAATTTTTAAGTACAAGAAACCTATTTATACGACGAATTCAAATATCATTATAAAAAACATGATTTATTATTTTAAAATTTTATAGTCATAAAATTAGAAAGTAATATTTTTTTAACATAAAGGTTATTTTAGAATTGAGTTTTGATAGTTGTATTTTTAAGTATTCACAGAATTCCAGTTTTAGTTATATTCGCTTGCTTACCTTTGTTATTTTCTGGCATATAAATTAAAATCTCATTTTAATATGTAATTTCTAAATTATTTTTCCAATTTAATGCTGGAGATAAATAGGAATTAATTTTGAATAGTTGTAGATGACATGTAGATAATTGTAGCTTAGGTCCGAAAAAATTTTATTAAAAATATCAACGCAGAATTACTAATAAAATATTTAAATTTTTTTGATTCTTATTTTAAATAAACGATTAAAATATCCCTTGAGAAATACTAAACTACAAAACCTTTTTAACTTAATTTAAATAAAAAATTTTTGGTACCATTCTCATGAAAAAAATGTTTCCAGGGAGAATAATTACCTAATATTTTATTTTTCAATAATTTTCATTTAGTCAAGTAATTAAAAATATAAAAGGAAATAGATTTTGATTGATTAATTTTTGATTCTTAAGAGAGGAATTTTAGGATGGTTAATAAAATATTCTTTATTATTAGATAAAATTAAGCAATTTAAAATTTTGACCACTAATGAATTTATATTTAAAAAAAATCAAAAATACAATATGTGTTTTATTTTGATTAGTGTATAAAAGTATGAAGATAACAGTCCCATATGGTCTAGTGGTTAGGATTCCTGCCTTTCACGCAGGCGGCCCGGGTTCAATTCCCGGTGTGGGAAAAGTTTTTATTAAAAGATAATCATTTTTAATAGTTTATTTACAAAATAAATGACTAAAAGTTAAAAAAAAAATTCAATAATAAAAATTCTCAATAGAATTTAGAATATCTGAATGGTCGACGTGATGTGAATAGTTGGAGCCCATGCGAGCTTGTTCAAATATTTGACTAAGCTCTAATTCGTTTCGTTCAGCTCTTAAATTATCCAAATAAAAGCTTTTCTTTAAAAACTCCCTTTTCAAATTGAACAAATAGTTGGGATTATCGTTAAAATGATAATTAGACTCGTAGTCCGAGTCCTCAAATTCATTTAAATCCGACGCTGGACACCATTGCTCACTACTCTTGATCAAATTTTCGTATTCATGACATTTCAGATTTATTTCAGGAAAAACTTCGTCTAGACCTTTGCGTCGTGACTTTGACAATGATCTGTTTATGTTCTTGCTTGCTTGTTTAGAGTTGTTCTGAGACTCGACCAAAATTACACCTGGAATAAAGTCCTTGTTCACTTTTTTGTGATAATTTTCTTTGGGTTTTAGAATGAAATTGTTGTTAAGTGCATGAGGCTTTTGTTCTGAATCATTTAGGTAGCTATAGTCGTCCATGTATCCAGGCGGAGGGGGTGGCGTGCTGAAAAATGAATCTTTCAAGTCCTCCTCATCAGGTATAAATTTGTACTTTTGTCTTTTGCAGTCAACTATCTCGATAAATTTTATTTTGTCATCTTGTATTTCTTCTGCCGAAAAGTCCATCTTTACCTCTTCTTCTTGCTGTTCGCCATTCGAACGACATAGGTAAAAATTCGGAATCTCCTTGTTTGCATGATCCATTTTGACAGCAAACTTTTTTGGCTCAATTTTCTTGAAAGCCGAGGGTTTTGATAAATTTATATCTTGATTTATGATATTCTCTTCAATACTGAAAATAGAATAAATATTAAAAAAAAATAATATTTTATTATAAAAATGCTGTTTACGCTCTAATTCTAGATTTTATGTCGATTCCTTTAATTGAGGAAGATTTTTTTGACCAATTGTCACATGATTTAGATTCAATGAATTTTTGTGCTTGTTCGAACCTTTTGGAACGCTCTGAAAATGCTTGTTGGATCTCGTCTTGGAGCTTTTCATTCAAACGCTTTCTTTGCTCTTAAAGTCCAAAAATTTTTTTAAAATTAAAATTTATCAACTAATTTAGATATTTATTTCTACAATTAAATTAAATTTCAATTTTCATCTATTTATCTTATCTAATTGTGTTGGAAAATTATTCCAAAAGATAATTAGAAACTAAATTATTTTAATTAATTTCAAATGACATTTAATATTTTTCAAGTATTATCTATTAAGCTTAAATATTAGACTTATAGGTCTATTTGGTTATCTAACCTGTATAGTTGGTTGTTTTCTTGCCATAGGATTTGTCCAGATGGTCCTTGTTTCCTTTTGACCCACTATTGGCATTTACCAGAAAATCGTAGTCATTGTACTCGCTTGAAAAGTTCCTAGAGCCAAATTCCATATCTGTGCATGGATCGTTGCTATACTCATTGAAATTGTTGCTGTAATCATTGTGGAAATTTGGCTGGTTAACTTCAATCGAAGACACATACTTTTTCCTATGGTACATTGAATTCGAACTGTTTACCATAGAACTGGAAGTAAGAGCTGAAAAAACAGAGGAATTGAGTGAATCAAGGGCGTATTTTCTGGTCGATTCACCATAAAACAAATCAGATGACTTGGTAATTGAAGAAAATGTTGAGGTAGAGTTCAAAGAAATGGACGAATTGGACCTTTTACTTCTAAACTCATGTATCGAATCGTATGTTGGTTCCAAGTCTTTGGAATTGGCTGATTGAACAATTGTAGATGCCTGCACTGATTTGTTTAGTTTGTCCACTGTTTTGCCAGATATGTAATGTCGGTAAACTTTTGAGTCAATAGGAAACTGGGATATAACTCTAATATGAGGCTCAGTGGTCAATTTTCTATTATCAACAAGATTAACATCCTGGTCCAAGCTATCCAGCGATGAAAGATCGCAATCCTTGCTCAAATTTTGCACCGATTTGTTAAGCCAAGTCCTTATGAGGCCCGGCTTAGGCGAGCACGAGTTCAACATTGTCGAATTAGACTTTTTAAGCTTAGAGCTGTCCCGCCATGTCTTCCTAGATCCGTCTGTCTTGAGCAAGTTGGTCTTGCGCAATTGTTTCTTTTGAAACAAAGGCGGAAGCACCCGATTCTCTGGCTTGACAAACGACTTACTTCTGGTCACATTGGCAATGCTTGAACTGGAATTTTTGGTCAAAGACAAGTCCTCGTTGACTATCCGGTTCAGCTCTTGCTCAAAATCAGCGTTCAAATACTCCACTGAGTAGTAGCTTTTCTTGGGACTAATGCTCGATTGACTGTGGCCCATTATCTTACAACTAAGTCAACAAGTTATCTTTTGAGTGAGATATTTTTACTATTTAGAGGTCTAAAATCTAAATTGTGTACAAAAATCTACGGAAAACAAACACTAAAAAATACAATTAACCAAATATTGTTTATTAATATAAATATAAACAATATATAAACCCGTTTGGTAAACATGATATATAAGTTTTAGTCAAACGAGTGTTTTTGGTCTTTTAATTAAAAAGAGGGGAAAAAATGGGGACTATGCAAACAAATGGTCATTAAGTTATTACTGATGGATTGATGCGAGTGTCCGCGGGTTATATAATTTATAGAGTGGATTTTTGGGATTTGTTGTAAATAGCCATTGTTTTCTATGAGCAAAATGTATCCAGATTTAGCATTTTGAACGTGACTTAAGAGATTTGATGAGGTTTAGTTTAATTGAGTAGAAAAAACGTGAGATTTAAATGTTTATAATGTCATTTTGTCATTCAGCCTATTCATTAGTGTTATTCGATAGTTGATTTAATTTAAATTTAAGTCCATTTTTGTACTGTAAAAACATGTTTAAATTTAATTAATTTAATTGATTTTTTAAAATTAATTAAAATCCTCTTTTCATTTTCTTTAAAATTAATATTTTCATTTATTTGTAACTTTATTATTCTCGGACTTAAAAAAATGATAAGGTTAATCTTTTTTGAATAGTTTGTGAGACCAATGTAATAATTATTAATTGTATAAACCGGCTTTTTGGTACCATTGTTACAAGCTCCTGATATAAGAACCTTGATTTATAATTTGGAAAGATTTTTATTTAATGAATACATTTTTTATCTTAGTTTAAAATTTTATTTAGGGTTATAAAAGAAAATTAATTTAAAATGTTAAAAAATTAATAATCTATTAATTAAATTAATAATCTATAAATCTAAAAATTAACTTATTAATTAAATTTAAAATGATATATAATTCTAATTCCACAATTGTAATTAAAATAACAGTCTTAGCCATCTGGATAGTCTATAAAGTCATAGTAAAATATATTATAATAGATTTATCTGAATCTGAATTTTAAAATCCATAGGATGATTTGAGTCCTTGGTCTTTCTCGTTAAAAAATTAATCACACCATCTTTACCAAAATGACTTGTTTAATGTCTAATAGGATTAAACATTTGCTAAGCAACATTCCCCAAAAAGTAGGTATCGGATCTAGCATTTAAAAACTTAACTTTTAAAGATCCGATATTTCTTTTATCTTTTCATTTAAGATTTTTAAATTAATAAGATTTGACTAAAAAGTATCTAATTTGAAGAAGAGTTTTTAATATGCTTTAAAACTCAATCAAATAATTTATAAAAAAAAATTTCAAAAATAATTTTAATATTTTAGAAAATTTTCTGCTTAGTTTTGACTAAATTAAACCACCAAATTTAAATTAATATTTTTAAAGAGATAAAATTCAAAAATATTTTTAACTTGATTTGGAAAATTAAATTTTAGAAAATAAATTATTTTTTATATTTATTTTTATATTCGAAAAAAAACACAAAAAAAAAAGAAAACAAAAACATAATAAAACTTAAACTTGTCCTCATAAACAATAAACAAACTAGTTTTATTCAAAATCTTTAATATGAAAAAAATTAAACTTTTGTGAGCTTAATTTTAATAAAAAATTAGTAAAAAAAACTTTATTATTTTTTAAAAAAATGTGTATTTCAATTCAAATAGATGGTAAAGCAAAACAATGTGCATTTTGAGCCGTGTATAGAGCTAAAAATTTTTCCAACCTCACTAGAAAAGATTTACAAGTATAGAAGCAAAATACTAAAATTTAAATACTTAATATACAGCTTCAAAAATGGTAATTAATTTTTTAATATATTCATTGGCTATATCCGTTTTAATCGATTGGAAAATCGATTTTAATTGCCAAGTATAAATCTTGACCGGGCGCACTAACCACCCTTTTTTTACAGACTTACACAAAATTCGTTCAAATCGGACGTGTCGCATATGTCGCCTTCGGACCTGAACAAGGCAAACTAGTCGCCATTGTTGACATCATCGATCAAAACAGAGTACTAATTAATTAATAATGGCACTTTTTTTAATTAAATAAATTAACCAAGGTCTTAGCTGATGGACCAAACTTTAGACGACAAGCTTTGAATCTAAAGACCCTCTATTTGACCAAATTCGTGGTCAGAATTCCGCACAGCGCTCGTGCCGCCACAGTAAAAGCTGCCTGGGCCAAGGCCGAGATTGATAAAAAATGGGCCGAGAGCGGATGGGCCAAAAGACTAGCTGCCAAGCAAGCCCGAACTAGTTTGACAGATTTTGACCGATTCAAGCTAATGAGAGCCAAACAAACTGTAATTTAGGATATAAATGAAGCTTATTTAGTTTTTAAATTGTTTTTCTATTTTAAGAGAAACCGCTTGATCGCTTTGGAAGTTGGTAAACTTAGAATAAAGGCCAGAAAAGCTAATTCTGCTAAAAAATCCGGAGCCAAGAAGACTGTCAAAAAATGAATAAGTTCATTTAGTTAAATGAGATTTTGTTCATTTAAATAAATAATTTTAAAAAAATTAAATTTTTATCTATTTTTATTCAAATCAAAAAAAAAAAAAAGAAATAATAATTTCTTGTAAAGAAAAAAAGAACAAGAGATAATCTTCTTCTATTATTAATGATTATTAAAGTATCAAACGAAAAATTAAATTAAGAAAAGAATGTTGTCTAGTCTTGTGTTTGGTTTGATGTTAAATGGTTTGCTGGTTTGGTGCTGTGTGGACCCAGACGAGAATTATTTACACAAAAAATTAAATGAGTTCATCGAATCGACTCTAAGATACGAACAAATTGAGCTTAGATACAACAGATTAAAGCGTTCAGTGAACCAAATGGTATCAGATGAACATGTTTTTGAAAGTTCCCAATGTGACATGGTCAATCGAACGATTAATTTTACTGAACAAAAATCACTCTGTCCTAGACAATACCAAATACTCTACAGAACAAATATGTTTCCATTTTACATTAAACAAGCTATCTGTACATGTAGGTCATGTTATGTTCAGCCTGGTTCTTCTTTGTACAAAGATATGTACCAGTGTTTACCAATTTGGACTCAAAAACATGTTCTCGTGAGAAATGAGTGTCAAAATGATGGGTTTTATTACTGGAAACCTGACTATGAGCTGGTAAATACAGGTTGTACATGCGGAACAAATTTAGCTCTCATATCATTTAGATCGACTGATCATGAAACTTCTATTTGAGTCAAATAAATAAATAAATATAATAATAATAATAATAATATGTTTATAATTTAAATTAATACATAAAAGTATGAAGATAACAGTCCCATATGGTCTAGTGGTTAGGATTCCTGCCTTTCACGCAGGCGGCCCGGGTTCAATTCCCGGTGTGGGAAAAGTTTTTATTGCAATAATTTTTAGATTTACTAAAGATACAGTTAAATTTTGTAATATCTCATTCTATTTTCATCAAAATTAATTAAACATATCAAATAATTTAAATTTTTTTTTCATTTAAAGGCAAACTAAATACATTCTAAAAAGAGTATAAAATTGTTTAAACTGTTTAGTTTTCTCTTGAAATTTATTTAATTATTTTAAAAGATTAAATTATTTATTCATTCATAGATAGATAGCAAAAAAAATATTAATGGTTTATTATTTATATTAATATTATTAGTTAATTTTTTAAAAAATAGAATCATTTATTTATTTTTAGTAAAATTAATAAATAATTAAATGTCACCCTCCTCTTTTCGCAACCGGGCTTGGGACCGGCTTTGGCAGAGTTATGACGGCGTCTTTCCCTAAGAAGCCAGTGGGACGTTCATCATAAACAGCGCCACTCATCCGAGCACTCAAAATTGGCTGCGAACTCGGCAACTATTTAGACTAGCTTGGAACCACAAACCAAGCGACTTCTCTCTCTCTTTCGATTGAGAAAAAGTCTTAACTTAAGGCTTCCAAAGTTACGTCTATCTGCAGAGGGTCAGCTGTACAGCAGATTCTCGCTCCTTTCGGATTCTATACTGGGAGATGGTCGAAGCCAGCGGCGCCCTCATACGACAAGACTTGGACAAAGACCCGTAGGCCTATGTACCCGCCATACAGCTCTTCTGCAGACTACGTGAAAGACCACACACACACATACGATGCATGTGGCTGCCACCACCCTCCTCTTTTTTCATCAGGGCTTGGGACCTGCGGATCGGCAGAGTTATGGTGACTGCTTTCATTTTCTAATATTTTTCCATTTACAAAAAATATTTTTATTTTTTGAAAATTTGTTAATTTTAAAAATGAAATGAATTCTTTTATAAAATCAACTTCTATTTATACCCTTTTGACTAATTTAACCAATTTAACTAATTTCAACTTTTTAAACAAAATGAATGCATTACTGATTTGTCGTTACACCATGCGTCTTGCATGTATTTTTGTGCTAAAAAGTTTTGAACTGTGGGGAGAAGTTCTTAATTGTGTTAATAAGCAATTCATTTATTAAGATGAGGTAGACCCGAAGTCAAATAACTGACCTGAGTTATAAAAGACTTTAAAATGGCGTTTTTAAGCCTGATTTAATCTTGAATAGCCTGTCACTTTCTATTCAAATAAATATTTTTCATTTATTTTAAATTTAAAATTATTTTATTTATGATTTGTTTAATTTAATCAGGCATTTATTGGGGAATGTCTCTGGGTCGGATGGAAAATCTCATTTTACGGATGATATTGCCCTTTTATCACAAATGGAGAGCCATATGAGAAGGAAGACCGATAAACTCAAACCCAACATTGGATATGTTGGTCTAGAGATAAACAGCGCAAAAACGGAAGTTATTTGCATAAACAAGAAACTCAATGCATCAATTCCTGTTGGACCCATAATCTCAAATGTGTCGACAGCTTTACATATCTAGGAAGCATGATTAGCGAAAATGGTGGCTCCGAAAGAAGATATTCGAAACAGATTAACGAATTTAGGCATATGTGGAAATTGTCATCCATTTGACTGAGGACTAAATTACATCTCTATTGTAGTCTTGTCAAATCTGCATTGCTATATGGATCTTGATGTTGAAGAATGACTGACAGTGATTTTCAAAAGATCGAAGTATTCATTAACATTTGCTTAGGAAAGATTATAAGAATCGTTTATCTGAAAGTTATTACAAGTGAGGAGGAGCTGTAAAGTTATTTACAGATCAACGACCGAGCCAATCTGCAAAATTATACGCAGAAGATGACTTAAATGACTTAATCATGTTTCATAATCATGTCAAAAGAAGTGAAATGTTGGAAGACCAAAGATGACCTGGAGAAGAACAGTTGAAAGAGATCTGATAAAGATGAAACTCATATGGGGACAAGCAGAACTTTTCGCTATGGATAGGGTAGAATGGAGGGGACGACATATGCTAAACTGGGAGTATAAGATAGAAGAAGAATTAAGTCATTATTAAATAATAGAAAAAGCTAATGATATTCTTTGGAAAGAGCACTATTAATTGTAGCTAAATTATTTTATTCTGAATATTGTTTTGTTTGTTTTGAAAGATAACAGACAAAATATATGTCATCACAAAATGTCTTAACTTAAATATTAATCAAATCATATGATTTTTTGATTAAACTCTCATTAATAATGTCTTTAAAATTATCAAACCAAATAGCCGATCTGGCATCGGGCTCACTGGAGGCACAGAAGAGCAAATTATTGGCTAAAAATTTGACCAAAGATCAAAAACTCGACAAAATATCTCACTACACATCTTGCCAAGAAGAAAACTGCAAGTGCAATGGATTCAAACAAAAAGACTCCACAGAGGAATGCAAGTCGTGCTCCCATGGCCAACAGTCACACATCAAGCAATTTTCTGACCACACAAGTGCCCAAATTGACCGGCTTTTTCTCACCGTGCTCGACATAGAGACCCTCTTCGGTCTGATCATCAAAGAAGACGATGCCGAAACAAAACAGATCTACTATTTTCTTTTCAAACTTCTCCGCAAGGGGGTCCTCTGTCCTAGCGAGACTAGTGTCGAAGGCCACCTAGGTAGACCACCGTTTGAAGAGCCCTCGATCACCAAATCCATTCTAAACTTCATATTCTCCAAATATCAAAAATCAGGTGAGCTCGAACTTCAAAACATGTTCGAAGCCAGCAAGGTATTTCTCTACTGTTTTAACATGTGGAAATTTGAGAGTCCATCCATGTACACCAAGCACCATTCGCTTCAATCTCACAAAAAGCTTGCGTTGTACAAGCTGAACTACACTAGATGGATGTGCTACAATTTTGTGCCATCGTTTTGTGAATGCTTGGAAAAATACGAAACAATAGCCATTTTTGGCGTTACTTTTCTAGGCCTGGTATTCCCAATGATTAAGAAAGAAATACAAGAAAAATTTGTGAGTGAAAAGGATAAAGTGCCTGCGGAGAAGCGGCTAATATTCTCCAGCTATTTGCCGCGCTTTTTGAACAGTCTCGAAGAAGAGCTGGCCGAGGAGAACAGTGCTATTTGGACACAGAATGTCAGCTTTAACAACTCGGTCTACGAGTCCGAGATCTACAACATGCTCAAAGGCGAGAGTCTGAATGTGCCTTACATTGAGAGCCTAAAGCCCAGACTCGGCTCGGACAAGGTGACCAGACGAAGGGCCCATGAGATTAGCGAGAAACGCAAGTTGGAAGAGAAAGAGTGCGAGTTGAACAAAAAGCACAAAAGCGAGGGCGACGCGCCCGACTCGCTGATCAAACAGCTTGTCAGTCAAGTGGAGGCCGAGTCAAGCGAATCGGCCGAGGCGGCTCTTTTTAGCGCCATGGCGTCGCGAGATGAAACGGCCAGGAACGAGCAAAAGCGCGGTCTTATCGATTTTCACGTAATCAGCAATCAATTGGACACAGATCCAGATGACAAAATTCTCATCTGGTTGCTAATGGTCAAGAATGTGTTCTCACATCAGTTGCCCAGAATGCCACGTGAATACATCACTAGGCTTGTTTTTGACCCGTAAGTTCACTTTAACCAAAGGGGTCATTATTTTAATTAATTAAAAAAATCATATTTAAAATTATTATCTTATTATTTATGTTTGATTGCAAATAATTTGCTCAATAAGAATTGATGTAAAATTATCTAATATAAAATTTTAAAATTGTCCAAATAAGCCAATGCTTTTTTTTTAGATGACAAAACAAACTTAACATTTGTTCAAATTTTATGTGTGTGTGTCTGCATCAAACGCCTCTTTATTAATAAACCAAAAGGGCTTTGATTTTTTAAGCAAACAAAATCAATAATCAATTTAAGTCTTATTGATGCTTTACTTTTTGTAATTATTTTAGGTGAAAAAGATGCAACAAAGTATGTTGCACTTTTTTATTACATTTTAGTAAATTTTAATTTATCAAAATAGGAAGAATTTTTGTTCTGTTTGTTTTTGAAATTCACAATACCACAAAGTTAAGCAGTCTTGGGTCTAATTTTTTGCTAATATTTTTATTTGTGAAATACTTTTATAAATAGAAATAAAAATAGTTTTTCTTGGTCTTACACGTCTACGTTTCTCAGTTTGTCCGTTT